>OU892286.1:19387699-19709671 GCA_917834065.1 Ceutorhynchus assimilis
GTCCCCCAAGCAGCGTTGACGTGTGGCTCCCCATAAGGGCCCCAGTGTTCGAAGGGTCATGCACCTTATAGGACTAGCGTACATGTAAGGGCATATTTTGAAAAATATACATATACACTTTTTCTTTTTATATAACTTGAGCGAGTTTCTCTCCATCGACCCCCAAAGCTACAAACCCCCCATGTCACCCCCGTAAAGCTGGCAGTTGTAACAATATTTTCACATATCTATTTGGATAGAATTTCAATAATTTAGGCTTCTCGCTGAATCGAAAAACGGGTATAGTTACTAACTTACTAGGCATACAGTGGATGTGGGCATACAATTGCAGAAGCTTAACAAATTTAGATTTAATATTTGGCCCACAACTGGATTCTGATCAAAGTTTTGTTGCTGATTTACACTTACATTATTATTATTTTTTTGATGAACTTTTCAATAGCGGAGGTATGCCCCAAACATATTTCTCTCAAAGACATTACACAAATAGAAAAAGCATAATTTCGCGGTTCGCTATTATCTATCCACTTCCTATTTTGCGGTACAATTCTATAAACATCTAATTTTGCCACAACGAACAAAAAGCCCCCAGTCCAGTAGTCCAGTGCGTTTATTTGTCATTTATCGGAAAATAGGCATAAATTCTGATCAAAAAATGTGGTTCGTTTTTCTCGTTATGGCCGTGACCTCTAAAGTGGTACTTTCGCAGGATGATTATTCAATTTGCTATGCCAAAACTTGTATACGGAAATGCTGCGATAAAAACTACGTGCTGACTAAAAATAAAACGGGTAGTTTCTGTAACTTGGTCAATGAGACTTTGCATCATCCAGTCCTGCATGATAAAGGTTTTGGTATAATTTATAGAGAGTCGTTGTGTAATTGGCAACAATTTCCTACCAATGCGTTCCTAGATGAACACAATTTGACTTTTTTCGAAAATGGTACCCTTCTCGTTCCCGAAACCGTTTGGGGGCAGGAACATTTACAAGGGATTCATGACTATTGCGCCGATCACCTCAATGGAAGAGAGGGTGTCTTAATTTGTTTGCTTGATGAAAGTGCTATCCAACGGCGTCAGCGCCTTATAGTATCTATTGGTAAGTTTATTTTGTTATTGTGTATAAATATCCAGGATGAAATGTTTGTGAAAGTTCGGCCAGAGGATTCAGAGGAATCGGTATTCCTATATACATATATTACGTTTACCTGCGCTTTATATTCAAAACCATTTCATCGAGAAGAATCTCGTAAATTCTTGTTTATTTCAATCACACACACAATAGAAACTGCTGATTCCTGGATAATCGCGCTCGGCGGTCCTAACAGTAGTGTTGGCTTCTCTGCACCAATGAAATTTCGTAACAATATTTTATAACATTAATTCCAGAAGTCTAAAACGTAACTTAATAAAGCAGTCAACATTTCTTGCGAACGGTGACTTGAACTATTTGGAATTGAGAAAAACTCTCGTGCGTCGTTTCAGTTACAAATGCATACCAAGTATCAACAAATTATTGTTTCAAATTTAAGTTATAGAAATGTGAAAGTAAAATTTTAAGAAATATACAAAAAAATTTTTACTTTACCTGTCTATACCTATTATGCTAAGTCTTGTTCTTCTGAACTCCAATCCGATTGAGTCACCACCTCGTCTAATTTGTTTAAAATACATATTATTATCAGCACTTATATTTCGCAGATACAAGCAAAATAAACTTTTTATTATGAATAATAGTTATCTTCTAAAGTTGCGGTCGGTACCAATATTAATGAGGTTTTCCTCTTAATCATACGGAGATACAAACTGCCACCAATGTTACCATTATTATTTTCGCGTTAATCTTTAGTTGTATTTCGGCAGCAAATCAACAATGATTTTTTACAGAGCCTGTTTGGCAATAATAATTGTTATTGAATTAGTAATTTGTTCGCCCGGCGTGTGTGATTCGCAACGTTGCATCAAAAAATGCTGCCATCAAAATGAAGTTATGATCATCCAGGAAACGACGGGAGAATTAAGTTGCGGTTCTGCCAACGTATCCATGTCCCATCCAGTTTTAGTTTCCGATGGATTTGAAATACTTTTCAACAAGTCGTGCGATTTTGAACGTCAATACGCGTTTCCTGGAGTTATTATTGACGATAATATAACGTTTTTCGAAAACGCCACGATTCATTATCCAATGTTTGGACAGTTGGTACCGTTATTTGAATACGATGATTTTTGCGTGGACCATTTTAATGGACAACCTGGTGTTATGGTTTGTGTTGACAAAGAAACGGTGCCTCAAGAGGAACGACGACATATCCAAATTAGTAAGTAGATATACAATCTATGAAAATATCGTTTTTGAGCTTGAGACTACAGAAGGTTCTAGCCTCAAGAGTAAATTAGGTTTCGAGTCTATTTAAGCATTAGTACATTAAAATACCATACCTACTATTTCTACATCCAAAAACTTGTAATGAAAACAATTCTGTATAGCTTCTATATTAAATACTCCTTGTTACAAGTGATAGTTATCTGACACTTCTATATTAATAGCGGCAAAATATATACCTACATCATAGAATGACCATTAAGGATAGTTGGAAATATTTATTTTCAAATTCTTTTATGTTTCTTATTTTTACTTTTTTGGCTTCTAAAGGGTGTTCTACTAAGAGTTTCCGGATGCTTTTCTCAATTCAAACGAAAAGCAAACTAGGAAACATTTAATACTTCATAGAAATAAGTAACATGATCGTTAACAATGGCAGCAAATATCAAGTCAAGTTCCCCAAAATTTCGTACAGGGCGCGAGTGAACTTGGAGTGCTTTGAATTTTGGCGGTAAATGTCAATAGTTTTAAACCGTTTTAATGAGTATGGAACGAAAGATTACTACATATGAACAATGAACAGTGAATAAGTTAAAATATCTTCCAAAACGTTCAGAGGCCCTTAACATACGCAGCACTGTTAAATTTATATCTATCCTTTTCTTTCTAGAGGCGTGAATGGAAAAAAAAATTGGGGGTTGTTTGTTTTGATTAGTTTTTGGTTGTATTTGTGTAAAATTAATTTTTTTTCGTACTTTTCTGTGCAATGTGCATTTTCAGTGTTAGTTTGGCTGTACAATGAATGTGGCTCACACTAACAGTGTACTGACATAAAATAAGAAATAAAATAAAATTAAAAGACTGCCTTATGGGGACCCACGGTGGCGTGTATACACAAAAATAAAATAAGATAAGCAGAAACAGAAAGTTAGTTAACTTTTAACTTCTTATTTTATTTTATGTGAACATGCTATTTGCGCATGTCACGACGTCGATTAGATTAGACCGATGACAGTTTAGGCGTGCGCTGAGGGGTTCAAAATAATTTTAATTTTATTATATATTTTTCTGTATAAACGCCTTATTTCTTATTTTTCCTATTTCCCATGTTATTTCTTATTTTATTTCCTCTATAAAACAGGCTTAAGTATAAAATATTGTCGTATCTGGGATAATAGGGCATCTCCCTTTGGTAAATTAAACTCACTCGTCTTCCAAAAAAAGTTCATGGGTTGCAGGAAGACCGTCGATCACGTTACATTTAAATAACATTCCATTACAAGTTGAACGAATTATTAAATTATTAATTTGTACGGACATGGAACTGAAACCCATGGAAGGTCAATGTCGACGACAGGTCATTGGTAGTTATTGTAATTAGAAATCACGTACCGTGGTTGCTCGACTAACATAAAATAAGGGGTTTTCGGAAGATGAGTGAAAATGCTCATAAATAGAAAATAACAAACAAAAACACGAATTTATTTAGTAAACACAGATTATGTTTTTTTTTTAAACACAATAAAAATTGATGATAACTGAGGTTATAAGAAAAGAAAAAAAAATTCTAACTATTTTCCTAATCAAATGTGCTCCGAAACGTCGAAATCATTTGTACAAAACACAAAAATCAAACGATTACAGACACATTTTCGAGTTTTCCTGTGAGTTCAATGCTTTCAAATAGGTGGTCAAAAAAAAACCGGAATTTTGTTCTTGTGTTGTAACTTTTTTTTGTTAACCAATTTCCTTTTGTTCTAGCTTGTTTGAAAGAGAACTGAATAAGCTAACGAATCAAAGTGAAACTTTTGATATTTGAGAAAAAATTCAAAATGCCGGACTTCTTCAAAAATTACCTAACTTTGGATATAAAAAGGTGCAATTCGATCAACAAAAATTTTAATATTTCACTTAGTTTTCAACTGATTTTTCTTGTCTCGTCTTTGTGAATTATGCATGCAACACCCGCTGCTGCTCTTTCTTCTTTCTTAATTCCACTGTACACAAGTATGTGGCCAATATCCACATTTATCATTCCTTGTCCCTTCTTCTTTGTTTCTGTTATGGCTAGCAGTTTCAAGTCTGTGTTTTCGAATTCTTCTTCTAGTTCTTTTTCTTTCCCGAACATACTTCTGATATTCCACGTACCCATTTTACATATTTCCTCAGTTTTCTTGTTATTACTAACTTCCTTATTCATAGTCCATTCCATTGCTGTGTTGTTTTCCCCATTCTTTGTATTGTTCGTTTAGCTATTCAGTTTTTTGATAAGGTTTTTCCTGTCTTTTTTAATTTATTTATTTCTTTATCCCATCTCCACTCCTCTGCATTTACCTTTACCTTATTGAATCCTATCTTTATACTTCTTTTCCTTTTTGCCTTTCCTGATTTGCAAATATTCTTATTTCTTTTTGTTTTTCCCTTTCCTGCTTGGTCAAATCATTATTTATAAAAACTCTTTCTCCTCTCATGTCCTTTAGTTTTGGTTTATTTTCCATGATTTTTCTCTTATCCACTACATTTTGTAGTTCTATTATCCACGTTCTCTCTGCTATCCTGGTAACTGTTTTAGGTGTAATATTAACTTTCAATTGTTAGTTCAAAAATGCCTTCATATCTTCTACCAGTACTGCCGGCTCATTGTTATCAAATTTTAATCCATTTATCACTACATTCTTTTTTCTTCTCTCCATATCTATAATTTCTATTGTTTTTCTCACCTCTTGCAATTCGGTTTTTATTTCTGTATTCTCTCTTTTAATTTCTTGATTTTTCCTTCTTAATACTTCGTTCTCTCCTTTTAATTTCAAGAGTTCTTCATTAAACATCGATTGTTGATCCTTAATTTGTTTGAGTTCCTCTTTAAGCTCTTTTTGATCTGCAGACATTTTCTTCATTAACGCTAGCATTTCTTCTAACTTTTCATCTTTTTTATTTCTAGGAGGAGTTCTGTTACTTCTCTTATTGTTTCCAAAAAATTCATCCATTTTTCTTTTCTTCGAATCTTCTGTAGAGTAATCATCACTGACCACTGTCCATTTTTAACCGATGATTTTCGTGGTAGCGTAAGACCAAAAACCCAGATCTACTCTTCAGATGTACTTGGTCTATCCGTAATTAAAAACTCGAATTTTGAGAGTTAGTTTTTAAATTTTTTTATTTTCAATGGTGGTTACAATACAACTGGCTTAAACCTAAGTAAAATTAATATTTATAATTATTAGCTTTGCTGACAAAGCTGTTCCCAAGAAATGCAACGGTCGGTCGGGTTCTGAAAACAAAGTAACAAACTGCTGAACTCTTAAGTTTATGAGAATGTAACTCCTCCCGTGTAAGTTGAAAGCACGTACTGAAAAATAAAAAACGTGATTTCGCAAAAATACAAAAATAATTAAAAAAATGCCTTCAACTTCATCACTTTCACTTTTTGGGAACTTTGGAATTTTCTTAATGCACAATAAGCTGAAATAGTAAATTAAAATTAATATAATGATTAAGTATAATAATATTGTCCAGAGACTGAGGCGATTTGAATAAATCGTCGTGGTTGACATTTCTTCAAGTTTCTTCTTTTGTTCATGAAGTTTTTCTTTTATGTCTTTGGATGTCTTGACGTTAATGATGTTCAAATCCAATGAAGGTAGGTCGTAGGGCATTGATTGGTTATGGTTAATCAATGATAGGTCCAATATCGGTAAATTGACTTCTTTGAGAGAGAGTCGACTTGGCTTGAAGCTCTCGAGGGTGGTTGATTGTATTTTGGCTTTACAATCAACGGGCACTCCTAGTAGGTAGGATCCGAAGATGGGTACAGTTTCTTTTTGGATCAATTATGATAGGGGCTTGATAGTTGGCTTTACTTGTGGAAGGACGACTTTCGAAATTTACTGGTGTTCGAATTTGAACGTTCGATACGATATTCACTTTAGGAACTTCAGGAGTTTTTGGAATATCTTCGATTTCTCGTAAGGTTTCTATCACTGCTTCATCTGTGACGCTATTGGGATCGAAACGTGGATCGAGATTTTCGTTTAAAAATTGATTGATATCTTCATCAATGTTTCCGGGAAGATTAATGAGAGATTCAGATTCAATAGCATGTAAGGATATACGAGAAAGTGCATCGGCGTTTGCATTTTGGTTGCCTTTTTTATAAATAATCTCATAATCGTACTCTTCAAGCTTGAGGCGCCATCTTATTAGTTTGGATCCTGGCTCTTTCACGTTAAAAAGCCAGACTAAAGGTCTGTGGTCAGTATATATTTTAAATTTTTGACCGTATAGATAGGGTCGGAAATATTTACAGGCCCAAACAATAGCCAAAAGTTCTTTTTCTATTGTGGAATACCTTTGTTCGGTTTCATTGAGTGTTCTAGACGCAAAAGCAATTGGTTGATCGTGAGGTGGATTTCCTTGTGACAAGACGGCTCCAAGGGCGAAATTTGAGGCGTCTGTGGAAAGTACAAAGGGATTTTCGAAATCAGGGTATTTCAGGATAGGTGCATTTATAAGAAGTTCTTTCAAATGATTGAATGATTTTATGAAAGGTTCATTATGAATGACCTTTGCACCTTTTTTTAGGCAGGAGGTCAAGGGCTTTGTGATTTTGGCAAAATCCTTGATAAATCGGCGATAATAACCGGCTAAGCCTAAGAAAGATTTTATATCCTTTTGTGTTTTCGGGATTGGAAAATGTCTTACAGCTTCGACTTTGTCGGGGTTGGGTTTGACTCCATCGTTAGTGATTTTATGTCCAAGATATGCAACTTCTTTGTGTAAGAATTCAGACTTATCTAGCTGGATTTTGAAGTTTGACTGTCTGAGGCGCTCAAAGACGTTACGAAGTCGTTGAATGTGTTCTGTTAGAGAAGTGCTGAAAATGATTATATCATCGAGGTAAACTAAACAAGTTTCGTTCTGTAAGCCTCGGAGAACGTTATTCATGACTCGCTGGAAAGTCGAAGGGGCATTTTTAAGACCGAAGGGCATTCGTTTGAATTCAAAATGTCCGGTGTCGGTGGAAAAAGCTGTCTTGGAAATATCACGGAGATCAAGTTCGATTTGATGAAATCCATTGGCCAGATCGAGTGTCGTGAAATATTGCGCCTTGCCTAATTTATCCAAGTTATCGGAAATATTGGGCAATGGGAATTTATCGTCAATCGTTTTATCATTAAGTTTCCGATAATCGATTACGATTCTCCATTTTCTTTTTCCAGTGGCGTCCATTTTTTCGGGACAATCCATATAGGACTACTCCAAGGTGACGTAGAATGCTGAATAATGCCGTTTTGTAACATTTGGTTTATTTGGGTGGTAACTTCTTGTTTGTGGACTGCAGGGTATCGATAGGTTTTGGTAAATATTGGAGTTTCATCAGTGAGATTTATTTTATGTTTAATTTGGTTGGTAAAAGTTAAGGGCGAACCTTCACAGAAAAATATATCACGATACTGATAACAAAGTTCTCGAATGGCTTTGTATTCTTCAGTATTGCAATGAGATAATCTTAAATTTTTAAGATTTTGTTTTTGCAAATTATCGAAATGGTCATTATTATTAACGTTATAATTGTTGACCTCAATACTTTCATAGAAATTAATCTCAGCGTCGTCAAGTAATTCAATATCTAGTGGCTTATATATGCTTATCTTCACAGGGTTTTCGCGTGGGTTTAATATGGTTGTTAATGCAAAAGAGTCGACTATATTTACTAAAGATTCTGGTATTTCAGCGGCACCAAAGTCTGTATAACTTAAAATACCTATACCATTTTCTTCACTAACTGGTACTTTTATTTTTTGACAAGTTCGAGGCGGAATAATAGCTTCAAATGTTTCAAAATTATGTAATGATTTCTCGGGTTTCAATTCGCTTTGAAAATACAAACGAAACGTTGCGTTTGGCGTTTTCAAGTATTTATTTTTCAGATTAATTTTCTCACCAATTTGTATAAGGAAATTTGTTCCTAATAATCCATCAAATTTTGGGGAAATATCAAATAAATAAAATTTGTGATTTCCTTGACAATTAAAAGAAGGAAATATAGGAATTTTTACTACCTCATTATGAATTGATGTGGCATGTGCCGTACGCACTAAAAATGGTTCAAAGTCGATTGAATTTGTATATATTTCATAAGCAAGATTGGGTTTGATATAGTTATTTTCCTAACAAGTGCGCAAAGTGTTACTTTTCCGCACGCAAACACAGTTATACGAACGACGCGAAGCGGAGTTCGGATAAGTATTTGCGTGCGGAAAAGACACTTTGCGCACGTGTTAGGAACAACATTTTTCCTACGAGCTTCATATCAGGTAGGTAACAACAAAAATTTAAAAAAAAAACGATAATTTGTGCAATTATTTTCAATTAACTTGAAGCGAACCTATTCATTCATCAAAAAAATACATAACAGAAAAACAGAAAATTGAAATCCTCGTCAGAGCTGTTCATCTTAAAGCGTTTAAATTTGATGCAAAAGAAGTTTGTAGATTCTTGCATGTAAATGGGAACACAAATCTGACAATGTGTCAAAGTTAATTATATTCAGTGTTTGTATAGATGTTGGCTGATATAGAAACAGAGAACAAATTTGTCATCATGTGTCAAAGTCGACAGGTGCACTGATTATTGCTTGACAATTATTTTTACTTTTCGGCACTCAGTGCGGATAAGGCCCGTATCCGCACTGAGTGCGGAAAAGTGAAACTTTGAGAACTATAATGCGTGCGGAAAAATACTACTTTGCGCACGCTCGTAGGAAAAAACTTTTTCCTACGAGCGTGCGCAAAGTAGTACGTTTCCGCACGCATTTCCGGGCTCAAAGTTACACTTTTCCGCACTCAGTGCGGATACAGGCCTTATCCGCACTGAGTGCCGAAAAGTAATTATAATTGTCAAGCAACAATAAGTGCACCTGTCGACTTTGACACATGATGACAAATTTTTCCTCTGTTTCTATATTAGCCAACATCTATACAAACACCAAAAATAAATTAACTTTGACACATTGTCAGATTTGTTCTCTATTTATATGCAAAAATCTACAAACTTTCTCATCAAACGCTTTAAGATGAACAGCTCTGACGAGGATTATCTGTTATTTTTTTTTTGTTATGTAATTTTTTGATAAATGCATAGGTTCCCTTCAAGTTATTTTAAAATAATTAAACAAATTATCGTTTTTTTTTTTTTTAATTTTTGTTATTACCTACCTGATATGAAGTTCGTAGGAAAAATTTTGTTCCTAACACACAAAGTGTACACTTTGCGCACTTGTTAGGAAAATAACTATTTCCGCTGCCAGTGTCGATGAGAAATTTGGCATTTAATTCGGGTAATATAAGAACGGGTAAATCGGAATTAGAATAATTATTGAGATTTATTACGTCACATTGTTGGTTGGGGTCACTATTTGAAAATTTTCATCATAACCTGATGGGTATCCATAATTACTAGCATTTTCGTAATTTTGGTTATAGGGATTGTTATTATCATAGTCATTTTCTTCAAATGAAATTTGGTTATCATCAGAATCAGGGTAATATTATTGCTGTTCGGAATATTGATTCTGACATTGGGAATAATCAATTTGATCATTGGGGTCGATTTCGGTGTTATTTGGTAAGGGTTCAACAGATTGATTGAAAAGTTCTTGTGAATTAAAATTGCGTTGGGGCACTTGAGCGAATCGTCTTTGTATTGACCGATTGGCTGCAGTATTTATGGAAGTTGTATCCATTGGTTCCACTGTTCTGCGGGATACGCTAGAATTATTTTGGGGAACTCTGAAATTATTATTGAAATTTTGGAGGTTATTTGAGAAAGGTTTAAATTGTGAAGAATTTTGGGCATTTGTTCTAAATTGGTTGAAATTTGGGTTTCTTTGTGGGTTATAGTTTGGGTTAAAGTTATTATAGAAGTTTGAATTATTATTTCTTGGTAAATTATTGTTAAAATTTGGTACATTTTGCGGACGGTATGCATTAGCAGAATAATGCATTGGTCTTTTGAATTTATTCGCATTTAATTGAGAATTTGTATTATTCCCAGAAGGTGTTTGCTTATGCATAAGATTAGAACTATTTTTAAATTCTTCTAAAGCAAATGACATAGCTTGCTCAAGAGAGTCAGGATTTTTCAACCTAACTATTAATTGCATGTGATAGTTGAGCCCAGTAATAAAAGTTTTCATTACTAATTTACCATACTCGTCGATTTTTAATAATTTAATAGCACGAGTATCGTTAGAAACATTAACTATTGAAAATAATAAGCTACGGGCGTCTTGCAAACGTATACCAAATTGTTGAGGATTTTCATTTTTTTCAGGTTTCATTGTAATGATGTCCTGTATAACACAATCAATTGATCTTTGATCGAAGAAAGTTGCAATAATCGCATTTTTCACTAAATCCCATGAGTTTAATTCTATTCTAGAAGCAATTAAATCTGCTGCTCTACCAACTAGTTTGCTTAAAATTGTATCGAAAAGAGCAATATTAATGGCTGCGCCAGCATTATTGGGATCGCTTTGAGCTGTTAAAAAATTAGTACAAGCATTTATAAATCTATTAACTTGTTTTCGATTACCATCAAAACTAGGTATGTTATCTGCTTGATAACGAAGTAGAGTATAATTTGCCATTTTTAAATTATTTTCTTAAAGAATCGAAATTAAAAATTGACAAAAACAAAAATTTTTTTTTTGTTTTTTGGTTTTAAGAAAAATAAGTAAATAACTAAGTAATAAGGTAGAAATATATAAAAAGTAAAATTAGGATTTTCCTAACTTGTCAAAACAGTGTATAGCAATAAAACAATCAGGAAAAATAAAAAATGGAAACTGAAAGGATTCACTTACAGTAGCAGGAATACGATGATTTTCTTCATTCTTAACCTAAGCCCAATAGGAAAAGCGATGCTTGTCTTCTCCCTGGAACTACCTTATGAGCGTCTGGACGATTTTTGTTCCGTTTGCTCGCACCAATAGGAATAGGACGATTTTTGTTCCCGGTTTCCCTGGTCTGGGTGAGTTGCGTTGCACCACTTTCGAAAATTTCGTTCGATATTGCCGTAAATCGTTGGAACGAACCGATAACTTTGTCGCACGATGCGCGAAACCGTCAACAATATCCTACCGACTGCGCCAGTTAACAACTCGAATTTTGAGAGTTAGTTTTTAATTTTTTTTATTTTCAATGGTGGTTACAATACAACTGGCTTAAACCTAAGTAAAATTAATATTTATAATTATTAGCTTTGCTGACAAAGCTGTTCCCAAGAAATGCAACGGTCGGTCGGGTTCTGAAAACAAAGTAACAAACTGCTGAACTCTTAAGTTTATGAGAATGTAACTCCATTCACTTTTTTATTTCTCTATTTGGCGTCTTTATTTTAATTTCTATTTTTTTACTTTTTTTTTTGTTAAATCTGGCCACGCCGCAATTTATATTGTCGCAGGTTCACCTAAAATCAAGTCCTTTTTATTTTAATAACCTGACCTTCACTTATGTATTTGTCGGTTTCCACTTAAAAAATATCGTTTTTTCTTGCTTATTTTTATGTCACTCTAAGATCTTCACCTTTAATTTACACTTTTCCACTTTGTTTTAATTTTCGCTGCACCTTCCGATAAATCGCAATTAATGCAGGCGAATTTATTAAACACTTTTATCAAAAGGAATTGATATTTTCTTTTAACGGTATCAGAAAAAACAAAATCGCATCGGAAAATGGAGAAACGTAGGCAACTTCGACTTTTTTTAATGGAACACCCTGTATATTATGCGATAAAATGAAAGATCTTTTCTTCCTGATTCCAAAAATATATATATGTACAGGGTGTTTCAAATTCGAGCCAAATCACTGGGATCTCGGAAACGGTAAGATATACAGGGTTGGTTAAATGGGGGCAAAGTTGCGTAATTTGATGCTTAACAAAATGCCGCTTTGATATTTAGGATATTCCGAATACTTCCGGAGATATCCGGAAAAAACCGAAATTTTGTTGTTGTTGTTTTTATTATTTCCTGACTTTATTTGAAGTGATATTCCAAAAAAAAATATCCAATTACGCAACTTTGCCCCCATTTAACCAACCCTGTATGTCTTACCGTTTCCGAAATCCCAATGATGTGGCTCGAATCTGAAACACCCTGTACATATATTGATCTTAGCTTAAATTATAAATAAAATCCAAAGAAATTTTTTCTACTGCCGTGCGTAAAGTACTCACTTTACGCACTATTCAGAAGACGTACAATTTCAGTTCACGCACTAGTGCGTAAAGTAATTCACTTCACACACTAGTGCGTAAAGTAATTCACTTCACACACTAGTACGTAAAGTAATGTCAATGACAGATGTCGACATTGTCATTTTGGCATTTTTCTGGTAAATTACTTCACACACTAGTGCGTAAAGTGAAAATTCTTTACGCACCAGTGCGTAAAGTATATGTCTAAATTTATTTTTTTTACACATATTTGATTGGCAGTAGAAATTTTTTTTATAACTATTATAAACATTTAAATGTCTTGGCATCCTTATGAAATTTCTTTGCAAATTATTTATAATTTAAACTCGAATTTAAATATGCCAAAAACGGCTCACTCAAATGTGATCAATATAATATAGGTATATATTTGGAATCAGGAAGAAAATGTCTTTCATTTTATCGCAAAATATACAGGGTGTTCTATTGAAAAAAGTTGAAGTTGTCTACGTTTCTTCATTTTTCGATGCGATTTTGTTTTTTCTGATAACGTTGAAAGAAAATATAGAAAAAAACTGTTAGGTTTTGTATTTAAATTTTTTTTCTATCTTAAATAATAAAGGCTGGTAGGTATGGGTCCAAATATAATGATATACTTACCCTGTACGTCGAAACCTTCGTTTGCATGATGGATTACGATAAAAACCTATTATTCTTGTATGACATTTTAATCTTAAAAAATTAAAGATGTTTTGTCTTCAACGCTAATTATTGTGGGACACCTGGTAAATATACATTTTTATTCAATTTAAATTTATTTAAATTTACTCTTCCAAGTATCAATAATTATTGGTAATCAAGATTATTCGAAGTGTTATATAAACAAAAATTCTACTATTTCCAATATTTATACGTACACATTTCAGCCAAAAATTACCCAATCTTCTATACTATTATCAGTATTTATTTTAATGTACGCCAGCGATTGATTACCTACATTCCTACATGCAACTAATTTTTCAAAGGTGATCAATGTAATGAGTGATTATCTTAATCTCCGCACCTTTTTCCAAGTGCAGTGCGTGTATAATTATTTTTTAAGAGAAAATTAACATTGTTGTTGACTGAATCGCCACATGGATCAGTCATAATTCTCATGTTTTCTGTAACACTAGAAAAATGATTTTCAATAACACGTGTGTAGGAATATTATTGTTGTTATTAGTCGATATTGCTTCTGGAATTATTTGCCAAAATAAAAAGTGCATTAAAAAGTGTTGTGATCAATTTAGCAGTATGATACGGAATGAAACAGATTTATTTTGTAATAAGACTAATAGTTATGTAAATTTGCATCCATTTTTGCAAACTGATGATTTACATATACTTCACAAAGCTTCTTGCAATGATACTTTGCAATATTTTATTGAAGCAAACTTGAAAGAACATGGTATAACGTTTTTTGAAAATAACGTTTCGGTAAGAGTTCCATTTTTGGAACAAGTAAGTCCAGTATTTAGTGCAGAAAATTTTTGTTTTGATCATTTCAATGGCGAACCGGGAATATTGGCGTGCGTCGATAAGATTTCTGTTCCTGTTGGAGAGAAAATGACGCTTTATATTGGTAAGTGGAAATTTATTTTGTCTATAAATAGGTCTTTAACTATGATAATATAATATTTTTATCAGTGCGGCAATTTGGGTAACTTCATTATAATTTCTAAGTATTACCGTGCAAAAACAGACTTTAATTACAGGTAAGAGCATTAATGGAAATTCAAAAATCCTGCAGCAGTAATTCATATTTCCCTTGAGCTTAGGAAAGGATAGTCAGTGTAATATGATAACTCCCATTGTCTGGCATAATATTACATAGTGTACCAAACACTTTAAAAGTTTGCCCTAATTTGAAAAATCAATTTCCTAGTATTGTGCCTTACTGTTTAGAAACTAAAAACCACTACAAAATATCAACCCAATCCAAAAATAACAGACACGATTTTTAAGTGGCTAGCAAATAAACGTTATTCTGGAAAACTTCAGATTTGTTTAGGCTATAAAATCAAAAATGTTGTGTTTTATTACATTTTTGTTTAAAAATAGGCCACTGTTGTGCCAATAAGAAATCCACAAAATATGCATTTTTAATTCGTTTGATTCATTAAACCCGCAATATTTGCATCGGAAATAAATGTGCCGAACATACCTACTTTGAACTATTTCATAGAACGATGGAAAGGAAATTTGTATAGTAGTTTTTTGTGTGTGTTATAGGGTAACTTCTATTAACAGACTTTTAGAAAAAGGAAACCTCTGCTAAACGCACTTTTTTGTTTAATGGTTGATCTGGGCTGGTCAATCCAACCATGATTGCAAAGTTCTGAATACAGGAATTCCTTAACTTTATCCTATTTTGCGCTTCCAGGCTAAACTAGCCTTCACGATAATTTCAGAATCGATCTAGTCCACCTTCCATATTTTATCTCATTCGATCATAAAACTAATTCCACTTCAGACAAGAAATTCTCTCATCGGCATCGGTAATTCCAGTTTGTTTTTTAGTCTTTCCATTTTGGGACTTTTTGTCTCAAGGATAAATCCACCATTTTACATTCCATAGTTCTTTGGGCCACTCTTAATGTATTGGCAGATTCTCTCAACATTTTTTTTCAAAACTGGTGAGCTGAAGAACTGTCACTGTGTTGTAGACATCAGATCTGGGTAGGGGGGCTCAGAACGTTACTATTGTAATATATTTAGATTCAACATTAGTATTTCTAATATTGTGATAATCTAGGAATTTATATATTAAGTTATTTGTATATTTTAATAGATGTCGCTACTGTTAAATTAGATTGTAATTGACAGACGACAGAATGTTCTGGTTCCCGCCTTCTTCCTTTTTGTAATAGTTTAGTCTAGTCGCTAGTTGCTTTAGTTAGTTGTTTTTGGTTGCTAGTCAACAAGACAATTTTAGGTCGTCATGTTAACGAATATAACAATGAGTTTAACATCTATATATATAAATGAAATGAATGCCACTTTTCGGTGTAATTTTATAACTCAAGAACGGACTCACCTAGCCAAACCAAATGTTTAGGCTTTGTTCGGACTATTTATTAGATGGTTTATGTGAAGTTTGCACAAAATCGGTCGAGCGGTTCTTCATTTATCACATTTTTTGTAATAAATTAATTATTCAATAAATGGAGCATCATTTTGCTGTCAAATTCAAACTTTTTTCAGCGTTGACAGTACCAGCATGTTGTTATGTCATTAATGTGGTCATTTCATTACTTATTTTATTTATTTATGAAAAAAATTTACTAAGCCCGCATACGGCGCCATGTCTTATAACCGATACCAAGTTTATTTTGTATTTTGTATACCGCGCCATCTCTGATACCTGGAACGAAGCTAGGCATTGCAGATACAGTAGAACAATGCTGCACAGAACTATTCCACTATTCCGATCAGATAGAGTGGTGCAGAAAGAATAGGTCAGATAGAGTAGTGCAGATAGAGTAGAACAGATGGAGTAGTGCAGTGCATGCAGTGCAGATAGAGTAAAATAGGGCTGCGCTAGAGATTTTTTTTGTTTTCTCTACATTCTTTGAACATTCGAGAGTTTATTTATTTGGTGGTACACTTTACAAGAATAATGCCCACAAACTGCCTAAAAAAGGATGATGTAAAATTTTAATTTTAGGTGCCTTCTGATCCAGAGAGTAAACATTAATTTTCTTCAACCAAAGCCAAATTCACCATCGAAAAAAACTGAATTTAATTCAGCTAATAGATACGTTAACATAACATTTAATAGGTATATTTAATAATTCAGAGGCGGTACGGAGTTCGCCGAGTCAGCTAGTTCTTTATAATAATAAAAGCACAGATTAACTCGTCCTAAAGATAGGAAACTTCCATGTAAAATGTTCGTTCGCAGCTGTCTAAAAAATTGCACGTATGAGAATTTCATGACTGCCAAAGCTATGCGGCGCTAGTATAGCAAAGCCACAAGCAAATGTCATCTGTAAAAGAATGTAATTTGTCATTGTATTTGCCATTAGTCAGCCGTTTGATGTGTGTTTGTGTTCTTCTTATTCTATGGTGTTCTTTATTTGATTTTCTATCAATTTTTGGTAAAACTTTGACTTCTTAATATGTTTTTAACCAAAGAGACTTTATGTTACATGTAAACATTGTGGAAATGGTTTTAGTGATGGTATTTATTTGCAATTTTTGACAAAGTTATTTGTGCACTAGACTCTTCAACTTTTTAGTGTTTTTTTTTTTCAATACGGTTTTCTGTTGTTGTGTTAAAGTTAAAGAAGGAGATAGTACTGAAATGTTGTTTTATTTTCAAAAAATAGGGTTTAATAATGGAATGAAATTGATTAGACAGATTATTTGAAAGAAAGCGGGAATCACGTGACTACTGCCACAATACTGGACACACCGAAGTGCACACTGGCGCCACCATGCTGTGGCAGTCATGCAACTCGCTGCATGAGTAAGACAAGGATAGGGAAAAAGGCCCGAGTTTCCTATCTTTAGGACGGGTTAATCTGTGAATAAAAGCATACTAAAAATAATTGTGCTTCCTTCTAACATAAAATCTATACATGGTGTCAGGTTTTGTGGCTGTAAATTGTAAAATAAGAATCTAAAAACCGAAGAACAGAAGAACCCACCTTAAGAATTATTCGGAGCAGCATGGAAGGAACATTCAAGCCACCCAAAAGCCTAATATTTGATAAAAATATCCATCAAAAGCTTGAAAACTTTTTAAGAAGCCTACAAATCTACCTAAAAGCAACAGGCCTGGATAGCAAAGATGAAGAAACCAAAGTTGCGATATTGCTCAATTATGCTGGTGAGGAAGCACAAAGAAAATTCCTAACATTTGCATTGTCAGATGAAGATAAGAACAAATTTGACTGTGTTGTCAAAGCTTTTAAGGATTATTGTAAACCCATGAGAAATGAGACATATGAACGTTACAAGTTTTTTACTAGAACGCAACAAGAAGGTGAAAATGCTGATAAATTCATAACTGATATTAAAATTCTAGCCTCCACCTGCAACTTCAAGGACTTGGAAGATTCTTTAATTAGGGACAGAATTGTCAGTGGAATTTTAGACTTATCTCTGCAAGAGAGACTACTACAACAATCAAACTTGACAGCTAAAAAAGCCGAAGAAATTTGCAGAGCTGCAGAAATAAGCCACATACAAGTGAAGGAATTGAGAAATGACAAAGAAGTTGATGAAGTGAGAACAAATAAAGGGGCCAATCCTAGAAGTCAAATCAGAGGTAATCAAACTGGACGTGATAAGGTTAGTGGAACTGTCAGAGATACTTATAACTGTCTGAAATGTGGTCGAAATCATAAAAAACAGAATTGCCCAGCCTATGGTAAAACTTGTAGTATTTGCCTTAAGCCTAACCATTTTGCCATAGGCTGTAAGAATAGAAATAATAATTTTAAAAATAATTTTAACCGAGATTTTAACAAACAGGGCACATTTAATAGAAACAAATTTGATGGTAGGGTTCATAAAAATGTACACGAAGTAAATAATTCAGGTAGTGATGATTATGATGATGATACACAAGACAATTTATCAGATTTAGTTTTCATTGATACTATTACTATTAATAATGTAGAATCAAGTAAGTCTGTTTCCTCTACTTGGACAGTCGATATTTTAATTAATAATCAATTGATTGTATTTAAAATGGATACAGGGGCTAGTTGCAACTGTATGCCTGTAAATGTTTTTAATAATTTAAATCTTGACCATAATAATATTGATAATAACTCTATGACACTAGTAACTTATGGAAATAATAAGATACAAAGCAAAGGCTCAATTGTTATTGAATGTAAAGTAAAAGGGGTTAGGTACAACATCAAATTTTTACTTGTTGAGGGTGCTACTACTCCTATTCTTGGTATAAATGCTTGTACTAAATTGAATCTAATTAAAAAAGTTGTCTTAATTAAAAGGGAAATTCAAACTTCTTTTTCTAATAAGGATGTTTTCATTAAAAATAATAAAGATATTTTTGAAGGCACTGGTAAAATACCTTATCATTATAAAATAATATTGAAAGAAAATGCTGAACCATTTTCTAGTGCTTGTAGAAAGGTTGCTGATACAATTAAGCCATTATTAAAAGCCACTTTAGACAACCTTGTAAAGAGAGATATCATTGCAGTTATTGAGGAACCTACAGAATGGGTCAATAATATAGTAATTATAGAAAAACCTAACAAAAGTTTAAGAATTTGTCTAGATCCTTTACATCTTAATAAAAATATTTGTTATGAACAATTTCCGATACCTACTATAGAAGACCTATCAATGAAATTAAAAAATAAGAAAATTTTTTCCGTGCTAGATTTGAAAGAAGGATTCTATCATGTTCCTTTAGATGAACAAAGTATGAAATATACAACATTTATTACTCCATTTGGTAAGTATTGTTTTAAGCGTCTGCCTTTTGGTTTGAGTATTAGCCCCCAAATTTTTCAAAGAGTAAATGAAAAAATGTTTAGTGATTTAGGAATTGGTATATACTTTGACGATTTCATTATAGCAGGTGAAACTGAGGAGGGGCATGATAG
The DNA here is from genome assembly GCA_917834065.1 of Ceutorhynchus assimilis. NCBI lineage: Eukaryota > Metazoa > Arthropoda > Insecta > Coleoptera > Curculionidae > Ceutorhynchus > Ceutorhynchus assimilis. The sequence goes on from OU892286.1 coordinate 19,406,878, forward strand.
AATTCTGAGAAAAGTTGTCAATCGAGCAAGGCAATATGGCATTAAATTTAATAAAAATAAGGTACAGTATAAAGTGTAAGAGGTTAAGTATATAGGACAAATTTTCTCAGATGGTGGTGTTAGACCAGAGCCTGAGTACATTGAAGCCGTTTTAAAATTAGAAAACCCTACTAAGAAAAAAGAACTGTTGAGAATAATCGGAATGCTCAATTATTTGACTAAATATATCCCCAGTTTACCAAAATTTTTGACTCCACTCAGAGAATTAATAAAAAATAATGTACCCTGGTGCTGAACTGATGTTCATAATGAAGCTTTCAATAAAATTAAAACTCTCGTAACTAAAATTCCAAATTTAAGAATTTTTGATTCAAATCTCCCAATTGAGATACAAACCGATGCAAGCCAATTTGGTGTTGGTGGTTGTCTTTTGCAAGAGGGACATCCGGTTGCGTTTTGGTCACGAAGTTTAACGGAAACTGAATCGAGATACCCTCAAATAGACAAAGAAATACTCAGTATTTGTTTTTCACTCGAAAAATTTCATAATTTTATTTATGGTCGAAAAATTCTCATCAAAAATGACCATCGTCCATTAGTTTCCATATGTAAAAAGGATTTTTACAAAGTTAGTGGACGCTTGTAAAGATTAAAACTTAGATTATTAAAGTATGACTTCACATTGGAGTATTTGCCAGGAAAATTCATGTACATTGCTGACTTACTTTCTCGTTCATTCTTAAAAACTAAAAATAAAACTGAAAAAAATTCATCAATTGTGGTTCATTCTGTTGAATTTGATATTCCTATATCTAGTGAAAGACTCGTGGAAATAAAGTTAGCTACTAAAAATGACATAGTTTTATCAAATGTTATGTATTGTTGTGAATTTGGCTGGCCTGAGAAGTCTAAAGATATTTTACACCCTGAATTGTCAACTTATTTCAAAATTAAGACACATTTATATGTAAAAGATAACTTGTTATTTTTCAACGATAAATTAATTATACCAAAATCTTCAAGAAACCTAATATTGCAAAAACTTCATTTAGCCCACTTAGGCGTTCAAAAATCTAGAGCTCGTAGAATATTTTTCTGGCCAGGCATGTCTAAAGACATTGAAAAGTTTGTTTTAAAATGCGCCACATGTTTGAAATACTCAAAAATACCCACAAAAGAACCTCTTATTCCACATGAAAGACCAGAAATCCCTTTTTATAAGATAGGAGCTGATATTATGACATATGCTAGTCGTGACTATCTGGTACTTGTAGATTGTTTTAGTAATTGGATAGAGCTGGTTCCTCTGGAATCAAAAACAGCAACAGAAATTATAATCAAACTCAAACCCATTTTTTCATCTTTTGGTATACCTGCAATATTTGTGTCTGACAATTACCCGTTCAACAGTATTGATTTTAAAACATTTGCTCGGAACTGGGATATTAAATTAATTACTTCAAGTCCAAGATACCCAAGATCCAACGGTCTCGCTGAGCGGGCAGTAGGTATATGTAAAAACATATTAAAGAAATGTCAAGAAACTGAATCTGACGTTTTTCAAGCTATGTTAGAATATAAGAATACTCCTCTCACTGGCTTAAATGTAACACCAGCTGAACTATTTAAGAGAATGCTTCGCACCACTTTACCAGTTTCTAATGCAATTCTAAAGCAATCTCCGAAAATAAATATCGAACAACTTAATTCAAAAAGACTTTCTAATAAAAAATACTATGACCAAAATTCTCAAAAGCGTTCTGCATTTAAAAAAGGGGATAATGTTATAATCCGCAGAGAAGAAAAGAAGTGTTGGGTTCCTGGGGAAATAGTAGCAAAGACTGAGTATCCGCGTTCTTATTTAGTCAGAGACAATTTTGGACGAACCTTAAGAAGAAACTCTTCATTCTTAAGACACTCGCCAAATGCTTACGCTCCTGAGCCCCTTAAATTTAACAATAATGATTTATCGTCACAGGTTGATAGGTTCAACCCTTCGTTTTTACACTCTCCTATCAAAATTCATTCAAACTTATCAAATAATCTAGGTAACAGTCCTCTCCCAATTGTAAATAATGATACTAGTTTTAAGACTAGATCTGGTAGAACAATTATAAAACCATTGAGATATAGATAATAATTTTGTATTGTTTTGATTAATGTTAGTGTTTTCTTTACTAGTTTTAAGATGTTTGTTTTGTTTGAATATTATCGAAATATTCGAAATACTTTGAAAAAGCGGGAGATGTAATATATTTAGATTCAACATTAGTATTTCTAATATTGTGATAATCTAGGAATTTATATATTAAGTTATTTGTATATTTTAATAGATGTTGCTACTGTCAAATTAGATTGTAATTGACAGGCGACAGAATGTTCTGGTTCCCGCCTTCTTCCTTTTTGTAATAGTTTAGTCTAGTCGCTAGTTGCTTTAGTTAGTTGTTTTTGGTTGCTAGTCAACAAGACAATTTTAGGTCGTCATGTTAACGAATATAACAATGAGTTTAACATTCTTTATAATAATAAAAGCATACTAAAAATAATTGTGCTTCCTTCTAACATAAAATCTATACAACTATTCCTGATAACGAACAATATCAACATGATGCCAGTGATGTTTTTTTTGGTGGAAAGTTTTCTTCTTGAGTTTCTTTCTCTGTGAACATCCACCACCACAACCTCACTTTTCCAATGTTTAATATATTTGTGGGACATTGACTATTAACTTGACATATGAACTTTTCTGTTAAAACTTCTCATATTGTTTTAAAAAAAATTCAATCTCTCATGTTTGTTAACAGCTTCAAGAATGTAGAATGTCGTCATCTCGATCTGCTTCACTCAAGATTTTCCTATAAAATAGAAGTTTTAGCTTCCTATGGTATCACTCCCGGATGCATCTAAACATTCCGGTATAGGATTCGGCACCTAGGCATATTTCATTGGTCCGTTTGAATTCGGACCGCCAATTAATGCGGAGTGCCGAAATCCGTACTTGAATGTTGAACGGTGCTGAGCCTCAGGTCGGAATGGTATATATACATATACTATGTGGAGTGCCGAATCAAAGGTCAAAATGTTAAACAGTGCCCAGCTGCAGGATGGAATGTTATTCCGTTAGCGCGGCACAAAATCAACAAACGAACCTTATTTACTTTTTGTTACACATTTATTTTATTTCAACGATACATTTCAAAAAATCTTGGACAATAATTTGCAGTGGCGGACCCAGGGGGGATTATAAAAACCTGAAACCTGGCAATTTAAAATAGAAAATTTTGAAAATAAATACCCTAATATATTTATCTTTTTTTTTTGGTATCTGTGGTGCTTAGTTTAATTAAAATATCAATTAAAGCCAGGCAACAGCAGTTTTTGGATTTTCCTTTCTTATTATTTCCTTGATCCACTTTTTTATAAGCACTATGATGGCATACAAAAACATATCTAAAAGATGTATTTTCCAAAGTCTATTCGCATCCAAGAAGATTCTACGTCATTGAATTGACATTGAACACAAACCTGCATTTGAATCTGTTATAATTATTTTTTGCTGACTTCACATTCCAATTCGTGCATGTTATATCACTATACTCTTCTATCCATTGCTTTATATTGTTTTTCTCCAAATTGTTGGCTCGGTAAATTTGCTCACCACATTGAAAGTGTTTAAATGATCCAGGCAAACTCATCTTGCATGCTTAAGCACAAGAACACATGAAGCAACGGCGAAATAAACCGCATCCGCCGCAAAATTGTAGCTAAAAGGAACACGAAGGAGGTGGACAGCTGATTAAATATAAAAACCGCGCCAAACGCATGGCAACATTCGGATCTGATACTCAGCACTGTTTAACATTTTGACCTTAGATTCGGCACTCCACATAGCTGTTGCTAATGGACCATTCTGACCTGAGGCTCAGCACCGTTCAACATTCAAGTACGGATTTCAGCACTCCGCATCAATTGGCGGTCCGAATTCAAACGGACCAATGAGATATGCCTAGGTGCCGAATTCTATACCAGAATGTTTAGATGCCTCCCGGATATTGTATGCAGACCTAGCAATGCTGATTTTTTTTTTTTGGGAAAAAATAACAAGTCCTATGTAGGTACATATACATCATTGTCTATTTGGAGGTTCTAGAGCCTTGTTCACACCCAAAGCACAAAATGATGCCTCACTCTTGTTTACAACCCATTTTCTTTTCATAAACTCTCCCAACAGATGTTGTGTCTTTCATATCTGTCTAATATTAGCTAAATAATCACCAAGGGATCAAGCTCTCATAGTTTCTTGAATCAAGAGCGCGAATAAATATTTGACAAATTATTCAAATGAAGATATCTACCAAGCAGTTTTCACCAGGTGTCATTCAATAAATTCCCAACCATTCGCAAGTAATAGCGAGTGACTTCAAAGGTGAGGTTGTAGTCACCTTCAGCATTATCAAACTTGTTGAGTCGTCGAAATTTTCTACTTTAAAGCAAAAATTGGCTGTTTGTGAACTTAAATCGGTATCTGTAAAGTTGTGTCTGCAGGGCAGCAATCATCTTTTTTTTTGAATACGTTCATGATGGGTGAAAAACAGTACCTACATCATTTACATAGATCAGGCTCGGGCGTTGTATGCGCTTCAGTTCTCCACCTTACTGTTAGGGTGTGCCATTGCATCACCATATAAATCATATAGAATCCCAGTCAAGTCGTGTACATCTAATCAAGTCATGTACATTCTACTAATGCACCTATTGCTTTTAGCATTGTCATTGGACTGTCTGCAATTCCCATGGTCTTAGAACCCAATATAAATATTTAAGAATTTGCTTCTTTACTTCTTGTTCCTGAGTGTAACTCCTTGAAATGCCAAAAGTTTTGTCTGTGTCATACTTTAACATCAATCTGAAAGTTTCTTAGGTTTAGGAATGGGAAAGAAAACCAATTAGTCTTTCGGCAACGTTTCGGACATTATCAAGCCCTACGAAGCCCAATGAAAAAATATATAATAATCATGGGCAAACTAAAATAAATTTTAATGATTTAAAAAAATATGAAAGAACAAAAAGGGTTATTTTTAATTTAAATTTTATTTCCCTTGCTTAGACTTGAAGGTTTATCCTTAAGATATCCTCACCAACATTCCAGCAAACTAGGTTCATGTATAGGTACCAAAACTTGTGGTCATTAAATTAGATTTCAAGGCAAACAAAAATAAGTTGGGTTTTCATGTATTTAGTATTCACATAGATGACAGCATATTTCATATTGTGTGTTTCCTACTATTAGTACCTACCATTTTGTTCAGTCGTTATACACGAGTTATTAGTTTGCGGAAAATAAAGGTGATTATTGACATTAACATGATGTTGAAAATTGAGAGATCCCTAAAATTAGTTCTACATTTTTGTTGTAGAATGTAATTTTTCTGTTAACTATAGTTTTGCCGGAAAATGAGAAATGAGGATTAAACACACAGAAAAGACATAAAGTACAAGTCTAAAATTTGAAACAAAAAACAGTTGAATCTTAAAACTATAGGTAGGCAAATAAAATTTAAGATAAAGTTACAAATACAAACATTAAGATTTTTACAGATCACAAGGAAGATTAGTATAATATAATCACATGAACACTAGGAACTCAGTATTATCATATAAGGAACATATTTATAGCTTTTTTTATTTTTGTACACATTCAAATTATTACTACATACAATAGGAGCCAGACCATCACTGTCTGTTCTCAGATTTAATGTGTTTTGTAATTGTATAGGCATCATTTCGCTAATTTTCCTTTTTTGTAAATTAGGTTCCTTTTCAAGTATTGACGCTTCATCAAACTTGAAGTTATTGTTGTGTTCCTCGTGAAGTGTTGCCTCTAGTATTTAATATTCTTTTTTTACTACTAACCTGAGAAGTAGTCATTATTCAATCTATTTTTCTGGGAAAAAATTGAATTTCTCTCCCTAGGTTAATAATGAAAATAATGAAAAAAAACCTAGGTCAATAATGAAAATGACGTCATGGCACAAGGATATTGTCATAACATTACAGGTTTCTATTGGTTTAATTTCAACTTCAAACTGTAAATTTTTTAAAAAACAGATTCCTGTATGTATATTATAGGAAATTACCTTAAACTGTTGATAGAGGGCAGTACTTCCGATAAGAAAAAATAATTTGAGCACAGATTTCAAAACTATTTTTTATTTCTACTAGTAGTAGTAAAAAAAATTCTATATATTCCTCGGTAGAGAAAGTCATTATATACCTTACGCATTATAAACCTCGGCGCTTCGCGCCTCGGTTTATAAAAGCGCTCGGTATATAATGACCAACTTCTCTACCTAGGTATATAATGTACTATTCTTGGACTTCGAGTAAATAAAATATAAGATGGTAACATAAAATAACTCATATAATGTTGTATCGATGCCGAGAAAACAATGACAATAACGAAAATGTTGATAATAATATAATGAAGTTCCTTTAAGACTAGGGTTTTATTTATATCTAAAAATTAAAAAGAAAAGTAATGATGTAAATCTACACTTTAATGGGGTTATTTTCCAGTTTTTCGTAAACACCCCTTATTTGGTGATAAGACTAATATCATTGAAAGATAATTAGTCTAGAATCAATTTGGATTGTCCCATTATACAAATAGCTAATTGCTGCGTCTATATTTGGGTATCTGTTCTATGAGACAACAGAATAGTTTATATTATTTAGAAAATAGTTTTACCTGGATTTTCCAGTTTTACCTAGATTTTCCATGGCAAGAGGTTTGCTTTAAAACAGCTGATCCCACTATTTGCTGTAATGAAATAACACAAGTAATCTTATCTGGAATGGATGCATATATCCCACATACAACTAAACGTAGAGCTAATGCAAAACCTTGGTTCAACAGCCATTGTCAAACGGCTGTACAGAAAAAACACAGAGCATATAACCTTTGGAAACGACAACAAACCGCTCAAAACCACACAGAATTTATAGAAGCCAGAAATAGTTGCAAAATTACTATTGACTCCGCTAAAGAAACATACAATCAAAGAATAAAAAACAGGTTGCTGAATTGTCCAAGTAGTTCTAGGTCCTTTTGGTCTCTTGCAAAAGCTGTTGGATCTAACTTCACCAAGTCATCCATACCACCACTTACAGATAAAAATAATCACTTAGCCACAACATCAGAGGAAAAAGCCAATATGCTGGCCCAAATGTTTTCCTCCAACTCCAACCTAACAGTGCCAAACGGAAAAACTCCACCGTTCATTGAAAGGGTTTCCCATAGTATGCCAGAGGTACCCTTTTGTCACAGAGAAATACGAAAATCCCTTAAAAAGCTAGATACAAACAAAGCAATGGGTCCGGATGGCATTCCCGCAATAGTACTCAAAAATTGCGCCAACGAACTCACCCCAACTTTCGCAAAATTATTCAATTTGTCTTACAGGCAAGGAGTATATCCATCATCATGGAAGTCTGCCGCAGTACAACCCATTCCAAAGAAAGGAAAAAAGACAGATCCGTTAAACTATAGACCAATTGCTCTACTTCCGGTGATATCAAAAGTAATGGAAAGAGTTGTGAACAATCACCTAACCAAGTACTTGGAAAAGTACAAAATTATCAACGATAAGCAATACGGATTTCGAAAATATAGGTCAACTGGCGATTTACTTACATACGTCACTCACTTATGGCAAAAAGCGATTGAGTTGCGGGGTGAAACAAGAACAATTGCCTTAGATATATCTAAAGCATTCGACAAAGTTTGGCATGAAAATCTGCTCAACAAGCTCAAAGCAATGGGATTATCGCCGAAACTTTGCACTTGGTTTGAAAGTTACCTAAAGGACAGATCCATTTATGTTGCACTGGATGGCCAGAACTCCAACTCTTACCAAATAAATGCTGGTGTGCCACAGGGAGCAATCCTTTCGCCAACTCTTTTTCTGATTTACATAAATGACCTCATAGATAAAACAGTAAATCCACTTTATTGCTTTGCAGACGATAGCAATGTAGTCTCCTCACTCATACCACCCACAGGTCTTTCCGCACGTGAATTCCATCATCTTAGACTAACTCAAATATCGCAGATAAATAACGACCTGGAGATAATAGAGGACTGGGGTAACAAAAACCTTGTACAGTTCAACGCGCAGAAAACCCAAGCAGCTCTGTTTTCAAAAAAGACCAGCACCGGTGAGCCAAACATCATGCTATCTGGAAGTGCTGTCACATTACAGAGTCAGTTGAACATCTTGGGGGTTACTGCAGAGACCAACATATCTTGGCACAGTCACGTGGCAGATATTGCTAAAAGGGCGTCCCAAAAGCTGGGGGTGCTATTTCGTACAAGACATCTGTACACACCAAGCCAATTGCTGACACTCTACAAAGCCCAGATTTGACCAACTATGGAGTACTGCTCACATATATGGAGTGCAGCACCCAAACATACCTTAATGCTTTTGAACACCGTGCAAAAACGAGCTATTAAGCTGATTAATGACCCCGCACTTACTCGTAACTTGGATGGTCTCGAACATCGCAGATCTGTGAGCGATTTATCTCTCTTCTACAGGTACTATCACGGAAAATGCTCTGAAGAGTTGGCACGTATGATTCCACCGAGAGTAGCGCCTACCAGGCGAACCCGTCAAACAGACGGTAACCATGAATTTACTGTCAAACTAGTGGCACCAAGAACCTCATTATATCAGAATTCATATCTCTGGAGAACAGCATCGCTGTGGAATAAACTCCCTGCGACGGTTTTCCCTGCAGGTTACAACCTGAACCGTTTCAAGACCAACATACACCGACATTTCCGCGCACTTGCCGCTTCTCGAGCGTGATAGGACATTTCCTTGCGAGTGCGCATATCCGTAAAAAAAAAAAAAAAATACAAATTAATATTAATGTACTAACAATAATAGGTAGGTAACTTTAAACTTTGCCTTGTATACAACATTATGTAGGCGGACCGGTGAGTTCAAGAACACGACAAGCACAATTCAATACATTTATTTATTATTTAGGGATATTACATAATTATTATTAATTAATCAACTATTAAATGACAATTAATACTACAATGCGTTCGTAAGAAAAGCCACGAACAGACTGAGTAATATAGAAATTAACAAAGAATATCTCAACCTAAAAACTAATTTATTCTAGTATAAACACTTTTCAACTTGGATGGTCGGCAACGTAACATCAGGGTGATTCACCGCCCTTCTCTTGGTGCAAGCTATTCCGTCTGCAATTATGTCCCGTCTCGAAATCATGCTTGGAAAGCGCAGTCTTTTCTATTTTATCCCTTGTTATTTCTGCAATCATTTTTGTGCTGTTGCACTCTATTATTTATGTACTGTTCTGTTTGATCAACTGTGGCATTCACAAGGAATTTTGTAAATTAAAAGTGGGTTTTTCTTGAGGTGTACAAGTCTTTTAATTTTAAATATAATGAGTTGGTGGATTCAACATTATAAAAGGATAGAACTGAGTATGTATTTCTTAGGTGCAACAATTCTGCTATAAAGCCCATTTTATTTGAGAGGGGGTGGTTAGAATGAAAATTTAGAATTTAGAACTCTCCCTGTAGGAATTGAGCCATCTGGAAGATGGTGGAGTTCAGTATCCAAAAGGCATATTCTTCTATCTCTTTCGACTTCCATGGTAAAGTCAAGTGATTTATGGATACCAATAAAGCTATCACGAAAAATTTTGCGCTTGTCCTTAGGTGCAGCAAAGACCGTATCATCAACAAAAACATAGCGAAAAGGTATAGTCTGTGTTAATTATATAGTTCATAATTATATTAGCTGATATTGGAAAACTAGCAGGGTTTCCCATAGCACTATCGTCCCTTTATAAATAAATTCTAGGTACTTTGGAAAGAAAAATAACTCGATAACTCGACTCAAAACAAAACTCAACAATCCCCAAGAACATCTCTTTTGGGAAATCCATGTAGTTCGATATAAACTTGTAGTCTTTCTTTATTATTTGTGTTACCAATTATGTTTCGGAATGTCCACTACCAAAGACTACTACTTTTATATCTAAAGATTTTCGAATATAATTCTTATGTAATGATCCGGGAAAATAGACCCGTAAATCACAATGTCTTTACGGTAAAAATTAAATGTAATCAAATAATCAAAAACTGAATTTCCTGTATTTCAAATCAGTATCGATAAATTGAAAATAAAACAAATTAGCGTTGACCCCAAATTAAATTAAAATATTTATACAGGGTGCTACAAATTGGAGTGTATGCATGGGGATATCGGAAACCGTAAGAGATACGAGGTTGGTTAAATTATGGTAAAGTTGCACAATTTTATGACCAATAAAATTCCGTTTTGAAATTTGAACAATTCCGAATACTTCCGAAGATATTCGGAAAAAAAACGAAATTTTGCAAAATCATTTTTATTTTTTCCTGAGTCTATTTGAAGAGCAATTTCGAAATAAATGTCACTTCGTTAGAAAAGTTTTTGCAGGTAATGACCAACGTGAATTCAGGGACACAACGGTCCCTGTTTGGGAATCGGCCCACTGAGCAGTGGACTCAGGCTTCCCGTGCCAATCCTTGACGCGTTTCGTCCTTGTTAGGACTCATCAGAAGGACATAGGCTGAAGCTCCCTGTCCAAGTGTCAGACCCATCAGTGTAGTTCAACGCCGGTAGGGGTATTTGCCCTCGGAGTAGTTGTTTCTGATTGGTCAACGAAGTTCAATTTTGCTTGGACAGGGAGCTTCAGCCTATGTCCTCCTGATGAGTCCTAACAAGGACGAAACGCGTCAAGGATTGGCACGAGAAGCCTGAATCCACTGCTCAGTGGGCCGATTCCCAAACAGGGACCGTTGTGTCCCTGAATTCACGTTGGTCATTACCTGCAAAAACTTTTCTAACAATTTTCCTTGGCAACGAAAGCTCAGACCCATCAGTGTAGTTTTTTTTTTTTTTTTTCTTTTACGGATATGCGCACTCGCAAGGAAATGTCCTATCAGGCTCGAGAAGCGGCAAGTGCGCGGAAATGTCGGTGTATGTTGGTCTTGAAACGGTTCAGGTTGTAACCTGCAGGGAAAACTGTCGCAGGGAGTTTATTCCACAGCGATGCTGTTCTCCAGAGATATGAATACTGATATAATGAGGTTCTTGGTGCCTCTAGTTTGACAGTAAATTCATGGTTACCGTCTGTTTGACGGGTTCGCCTGGTAGGTGCTACTCTCGGTGGAATCATACGTGCCAACTCTTCAGAGCATTTTCCGTGATAGTACCTGTAGAAGAGAGATAAATCGCCCACAGATCTGCGATGTTCGAGACCATCCAAGTTACGAGTAAGTGCGGGGTCATTGATCAGCTTGATAGCTCGTTTTTGCACGGTATTCAAAAGCATTAAGGTATGTTTGGGTGCTGCACTCCATATATGTGAGCAGTACTCCATAGTTGGTCGAATCTGGGCTTTGTAGAGTGTCAGCAATTGGCTTGGTGTGTACAGATGTCTTGTACGAAATAGCACCCCCAGCTTTTGGGAGGCCCTTTTAGCAGTATCTGCCACGTGACTGTGCCAAGACATGTTGGTCTCTGCAGTAAACCCCAAGATGTTCAACTGACTCTGTAATGTGACAGCACTTCCAGATAGCATGATGTTTGGCTCGCCGGTGTTGGTCTTTTTTGAAAACAGAGCTGCTTGGGTTTTCTGCGCGTTGAACTGTACAAGGTTTTTGTTACCCCAGTCCTCTATTATCTCCAGGTCGTTATTTATCTGCGATATTTGAGTTAGTCTAATATGATGGAATTCACGTGCGGAAAGACCTGTGGGTGGTATGAGTGAGGAGACTACATTGCCATCGTCTGCAAAGCAATAAAGTGGATTTACTGTTTTATCTATGAGGTCATTTATGTAAATCTGGAAAAGAGTTGGCGAAAGGATTGCTCCCTGTGGCACACCAGCATTTATTTGGTAAGAGTTGGAGTTCTGGCCATCCAGTGCAACATAAATGGATCTGTCCTTTAGGTAACTTTCAAACCAAGTGCAAAGTTTCGGCGATAATCCCATTGCTTTGAGGTTGTTGAGCAGATTTTCATGCCAAACTTTGTCGAATGCTTTAGATATATCTAAGGCAATTGTTCTTGTTTCACCCCGCAACTCAATCGCTTTTTGCCATAAGTGAGTGACGTATGTAAGTAAATCGCCAGTTGACCTATATTTTCGAAATCCGTATTGCTTATCGTTGATAATTTTGTACTTTTCCAAGTACTTGGTTAGGTGATTGTTCACAACTCTTTCCATTACTTTTGATATCACCGGAAGTAGAGCAATTGGTCTATAGTTTAACGGATCTGTCTTTTTTCCTTTCTTTGGAATGGGTTGTACTGCGGCAGACTTCCATGATGATGGATATACTCCTTGCCTGTAAGACAAATTGAATAATTTTGCGAAAGTTGGGGTGAGTTCGTTGGCGCAAATTTTGAGTACTATTGCGGGAATGCCATCCGGACCCATTGCTTTGTTTGTATCCAGCTTTTTTAGGGATTTTCGTATTTCTCTGTGACAAAAGGGTACCTCTGGCATACTATGGGAAACCCTTTCAATGAACGGTGGAGTTTTTCCGTTTGGCACTGTTAGGTTGGAGTTGGAGGAAAACATTTGGGCAAGCATATTGGCTTTTTCCTCTGATGTTGTGGCTAAGTGATTATTTTTATCTGTTAGTGGTGGTATGGATGACTTGGTGAAGTTAGATCCAACAGCTTTTGCAAGAGACCAAAAAGACCTAGAACTACTTGGACAATTCAGCAACCTGTTTTTTATTCTTTGATTGTATGTTTCTTTAGCGGAGTCAATAGTAATTTTGCAACTATTTCTGGCTTCTATAAATTCTGTGTGGTTTTGAGCGGTTTGTTGTCGTTTCCAAAGGTTATATGCTCTGTGTTTTTTCTGTACAGCCGTTTGACACTGGCTGTTGAACCAAGGTTTTGCATTAGCTCTACGTTTAGTTGTATGTGGGATATATGCGTCCATTCCAGATAAGATTACTAGTGTTATTTCATTACAGCAAATAGTGGGATCAGCTGTTTTAAAGCAAACCTCTTGCCATGGAAAATCCAGGTAATACTGTTTTAGGTCATTCCATTTTGCCGATTTATAGTGCCACATTTTACGAGGAAGTGGTTGTAGGCTTGGTGGGATGAGCATTTCGCACTTTGTTATTATAAGTTTATGATCGGACGAACCAAGTGGAGCATCTACTTGAATTGTGTACGAGTCAGGATTGGTGGTTAGGAACAAGTCTAAAAGCACTGCAAATTCGCCCCTTTCTGAGATACGGGTAGGTTCATCGACAAGCTGCGTTAGACCACAACTTATGGCAAAAGCTTCTGCTTCTCTGCCTTCGTTATCTGTTTTGTTGTGGTGTTTCAGCCAGGGTATATTGTGGACGTTGAAATCGCCTAAAAAGACAATTTCCGCCTGTGGATAGTTTGACTGTATACTATCACAGCTTTCGGATAATGTCGCGAAAAAGTTTTGGTAATCGGTGTTACTTGGCGGTCGGTAGAGGCAGCAGATAAACTTGGTCGATGACTTTGAGGTGAATTTTAGCCATATGATATCAAGGTTCGCTGGTTCTAGCTTCTCCTCTCGATGACATGAAAGGTCATTTTTAATGTACACACAGATCCCAAAATTATGTCGAAATCGGTGGTGTAGGTCATAGCCGGGATAAAGCTAGTTCACAATAGGTGTTGCAGAACTGATTTTAGTTTCAGTGAGAACAAGGATGTCAGGTCTTTGTTCTTCAAGATGTTGGTGAACTGAATTCATATTTGTACTTATTCCTCTTATATTGCTAAAATCAATTCTGAGTTGAGTTTTTGATCTTCTCTTTGGAGTTCAACGCCGGTAGGGTTATTTGCCCTCGGGTAGTTGTTTCTGATTGGTCAACGAAGTTCAAATGTCACTTTTTTCTCTTTATGAGATGTTGCTACCAAATTTCAGATTCGACGTTTCGTCTTTGGGCAGCCATCATCAACTTCGTTTTTCTGAATACGGGCCTGGATTTTTTATTCCAGATTTTAAGAGTTTCTGATGTCCCAAAACCAATGAGATATTGCACTTATTCGAAAAATGTATATTATTGGCACTTTCCATAAGAACTTAATGTGTTAGAGAGAGACTTTTGGTAGGAAATTGCTGAGAAGTAATACAAATAATTTTTCGAATAAATGCGATACGTCATAGGTTTTGGGAAATCAGAAGCTCTAAAAATCTGAAATAAAGAATCCAGGCCCGTATTTAGAAAAAACAAGTTGATGATGGTCGCCCTAAGACGAAACGTCGAATCTGAAATTTGGTAGCAACAACTTGTAAAGAGAAAAAAGTGACAATGATGAAGTGACATTATTTTGAAATTGCTCTTCAAATAGACTCAGAAAAAAATAAAAATGAATTTGCAGAATTTCGGTTTTTTCCAAATATCTTCGGAAGTATTCGGAATGTTTCAAATTTCGAAACGGAATTTTATTGGTCATAAAATTGCGCAACTTTGCCATAAGTTCCGTGATGTCATCTCCTAAATCAAATCAATGAACTTATTAAAAGCGAGGCCAAAGTAATTAAATAGGTGATTTATCGCCACACGTGTGTCGGTATTTTTTGAGTTATATGTCCAATTCTTACAACCAAATCTGTTGACCCCGATAAACCAGGAAATTGTAACGTGCCCAAATTAATGTAAAATTACCTTATCAAAATTAATCCATTGTTTTGTAAATTTTCTATATCAAGGACAATTTTTCCTTTAACTGTGCCTTCCTTCATAATCAAATATCTTTATAATCCTAGATCCTTTAGCTATAAAATCAAATTTTATTAATTATTTACATATTTGCCGAAAATATATATTTTCTAGCTTGGAATCAGCTGTTTGAGTGAACAAGTTGTTTTTGAGATCGATGATCTTTCCGGTTAATAATTTTACCGGTTCAATTTTGGTAAAAACATGTGAAACCGCCTCGCCGTACGAAAGTATTTATGGGTGCGACATCTATCTGTTTAATGGCTTATCTCTTATAATTTTGGTATTTTTCTGTAGTAACTTCCGTCTCACAAGTTTGCAATTTCATTACTGAGGGCACTAAAATCTTTAGTATTGATATCTTGGGTATCGACTTTTGATCGATAACAATTTCACTTAAATTAATTTTTATTCACTATTTTTTCTAATTGTTGCTACTATTGCATTTAGTTTTGTCCTATTTGTTAATATCTAGAGTTGGTAATGGTTTTTGGCACAATTTAACTCCTTCCACTCCACAACTCCATGGCAAAATATTTTATTTCCAGAATCAGTATCGATTGTCATATTTTCGCTCTAATCCTGGCCAAAATTTTATACATTTCAATGTCAAGTACCCCATTTCGCTATACGAGGTGACTTGCAGGTTAATTGTAAGAAAGGTGTTCTTTTTACATCCAGCATTCAATTGGAAAAGAGATCAGGGTTAAATAAGTAGTTACCTTAGCATCTCACAAGTATTAAGTTACAGTGCTTATCTGTTGCGCCTTTGAATCTTAAATCGTCGTTGTACGGATTTTCAACCAAATGTGTCTGGAAGTGGAAGCCATTTCGGTACCGTAGACCTGAGTACCATTATCTAGCCAGAAAACCCTGTGGGACAGGGTTTTTTCAATCTGAGCTTTTCTCTCCGGTTGAGAGTTACGTTACGGTCCCATTTACTCCACCGAACTGCTGCTTGGTAGAAATTCAAGTCCATTGGATTCCACCAATAACCGGTCTCACAAAGCCAATCCTTGAGACCTGCTCATTTCATCAAGCCCTGAGTGAGAACCAAGGAGTCAGCAGCTGTTTTGTGGTATCGTAACTTAACAATTGATCATAATTATTACCTTTTTACCTTTCATTCTCTTACCTTTTTTTTTTATAAATTTGAATTTGTACCTTTAGTTTTTGTGTTGATAATATTTGTCAGGTTGTCAATTGATCAGCAACATATCACCAAGCTTATCTATTTATTTTCCTCAAACCAGTTGACTTAAATTCCATTTTTAATTAACGTAAATTCCATTTATAATTAACTTGATTGCACTTTTCATAACCTCATTGTCCTTATCTGAACTGCAAAAACTAGATTCAAACTCAACATTTAGATTTAATAGGTGGTTATAATCAACCAAATTCTAGCAATTAACTGTTACATAATTCCATAATTTAATTGAAGGTGTAAACCAGAGTGATATCACAAAGGTAGTAATATTGCGCATATTAACAAACCGGTTTATATAATATATTGGATTATTAACACTGATCTATTTCATATTGACTTGAACCCGGATTGCTCTAGTAATTTTTAACTAATGCCTAACTAACTCTAGTTTTTTTTTTACATCCGAATTGAAGTCAATAGTTACTAATATCTAGGTTGGGTTATTGATTTATTACAGGATTTAACCGTTACCTACTTAAATGAAGTGCTTATTATGTTTACGTTTAATTGAGGTATTACTTTATTGCTAATGCATTTATTTCATATTGTTCAACTGACTTGAGTTCGGTACTGAACTACAGTTTTTAATTTCAACTGATTTGTTGACTTTTCATATTTATTACCTGAGTATTGAACAACCGATAATTACCTAATTCATTTATGCTGACAAATTATCGAGCAATTACTGAATTTTTTATTTAATAAATTTAGCTCTTGAATCTTAATATATATTTGTTTCATTTGACTCTGGAAGCTCACTCTTGACTACCAACCAGTGGCGTTATACTTTGATTGGACTGAATATTCACTGGTTAATTATTTATTTATTTTATTTTATTTTATTTTATTTTATTTTATTTTATTTTATTTTATTTTATTTTATTTTATTTTATTTTATTTTATTTTATTTCATTATTCTATTTTATTTTATTATTTTATTTTTATTTTGTTTTGCCTATATCATAATATCTTGGTCTTTGGGTCCAGCCAACAGCCTGGATAATACTGGCCATTCTGTCCAAGGTCAGTGGCGCCCATAAAAACCCACCCCTACTCTCCGTATTTAATTTCTGAGCTAGGGCTAAATTTGCAACGTCCTAGACATCCAATGGACCAAAGCTTTAAATTTCATAATTTCAATTAATTTTAATTACATTTCACTTTTTATTCATTTCAACAAAAAAAAAACGTAGCAAAATTGCGACATAATTATTCGATTTTATGAGTCAATGATGTCTAATGAGTCAGTCCGGGTAAGAATTCGCGAAGAGTTTCTTTTATTTTTGCCTCGGGAAAAACGCGTTTGATGATGAATTCTGAAAGAAAGATCATTTAAAGTCATTCAATATTATGTGCGAGCTCTAAGTAATCAAAAGAATTAAATAAGATTAGTTTAGTGTTTTATGGACAAAATGTAAGTACAGGGTGATCTATTATAAATGTAACCCCCTTCTAACTTTTTGATTTGACATTTTTGACAAAAGTGTCAAATACAAAAGTTTCAAGAAATTGTCGAAAGTTTTCAACTAAGTCAGCTTTAGGCATACAGGGTGCGTCGAAAAAGTGCAGCAGTGTGAAGTTATATTTTTTTAAATGGAACACCCTGTATATTGTGCGCTTATTTGCTAATCCCTTTTAACCCGATTTCAATGATATAGGGTTTGATATGTTTATCTTGAATAGTTATAGGGAAAAACATGAAAACTTCTATCAAGATTTCATATTGAAAAAAGAAAAATTATACCATTTAAGCTTTAGAGAATTTTTTTATAACCAGTTTATTGCTCAAATTCTATCCATTAATATACAAGGTGAAATATTATAATAAATCCAGATGTCTAGTCTTTATTATTATATTTGAAAAAATAACATGAGAGACCTAGGAAGGGATTTTCGCGTTTTTCCCTATCACTATTGGAGATAAACCGAGAGATAAACATATCAAACTATATATCGTTGAAATTAGGTTGAACGGAACTAACAAATGAGCGTACAATATACAGGGTGTTCCATTTAAAAAAATATAACTTCACACTGCTGCACTTTTTTGACGTAACCTGTATGCCTAAAACTGACTTAGTCAAAAACTTTTGAAAATTTCTTAAAACTTTTGTATTTGACACTTCTGTTAAAAACGTCAAATGAAAAAGTTAGCAGGGGGTGACATTTATAATAGATCACCCTGTACTCTATAGTGACAAGTTTTATTTTTGACTATTAATGATCAATGAGTATGAAGTGAATTAACTTTGGAACTTTATTGCGTAAATATTAATAACTCGAGTGTTTTGACTATGGAACATTATTGCATAACTTTAATTGCCCTCGAGTAAAATGACATTATAATTGATTTTGCAAAGACTTTAAAAGGGGAATTTGTTGGCTAGGAATCCGAAAATAGTAATCGTTCTGATTAAATTGATAAAAAGTTTTGTTCGAAAATTGTTGTTCATGTTGTAACATTGATGACCTTAAGTGCTGAAATTTTGAATTAGGGCCTTTTCATTTAGAAATTATTGTAAGGTTTTTATAAAAATATAGTTGATAATACATATTACACGTACTTAATCCAGTGAGTAGGATTATGACTTAAATAATTATTTTGCATAGGCAGTTAGTAAATGACTTAGGAGTTTTAAGAATTTATAGATATAGGTGAAGGGTAGTTTTAATAGGAATGTGAATCAGAAGTGTTGTTTGAAAGAGTAATGTATAAACTTATAAGTTATTAAGAATAGAAGAAGTAGGGCGTTATTTTTTTTTGTATGGATATTTTTTGGTCCGTAATAATGAAATTTGAACGGATGTGAAATAATTTGAATTGGGAAAAATAGAAGTGGCTGTCGGAATAGAAAGATATTTGCTTATTTAAATTTTTGGGTTTTAAGTATAATAAAATATAATTCAGTAAACCTCAATAGTTTGTTTCTCTCTTTTACGAATAGACCCCAGACCCCTCCACAATTTTATAGGTAGCAGCTCAAGGAAATAAACACCATCAATATACCGCTCGCCATTTACCATCTAACTAATTGAATAGAGTACTTGAGTGCGTTTTGCTACACTTAGGTAGAGGTACCTATTATTTTGTGTTTGATGAGGTTTGTAAAATGAAAAGAATCCTTTACATTATAATGAAAAGTAGAGCTAAAAGGACTCAAAAGATGTAAGTGTTTCGCCATTTTATAGCTTGGTGAATGCAACTAACCACTGATCTTAGATGAAAGCCGGGCTTGTGGGTTTTCCTGAAGTAGTATAATTTAGGAGGAATGCTATTTATAGTTTTTAGTGTGTACTCTTCATGTTTAGATATTAGGTTTTATTTTTTCAAAGACCTATTAGCCCACGTTTGGTATCAAGTCGTTGGGACTCATAGATAATATTAGGGTTTTGTAACATTTCTGTTGTTTTGTTGATATACTCTTCCTTTTTCATTATAACTGAGTTTCCCTTATCAGTATCAGACCTGCAAACTATTAGGTCCTCATTTTTTTTTAAAACTTTTTTGTGATTGCAACTTTTCTTTCAAGATTACTTTGTTTATTGTGTTCATTTTTTAGATAAAAGTTTGTTATTACTTATATTTGTTGTCTGGCCTCTTAATAGGTATGTGTTTTTCTTCGTCATTTATTTTTGGTCCTGAGATATAAAATTTCAAGTCTTTAATGTTTGTTGGTATTGGGATTTCATGATTTTTTTAATGATAGACGAAATTTTGGACCAAGACTAAGTATTGTTTCCACATCTTCTAGGATATGTGTGTCAGTATAGTTTCCTGTTTTGTAAAGCATATATCGTTTTGTTAACTTTCAAGGTTTTTGAATTTTTTAAAGTTTATTTTCTTCATTTCTTGAAATTCTCTTTTGTACAGGGTGTCCAAGATTCGATGGTTTTTGAGGGGTTTCGGGTATTTCTAAAGGAGTTGGAAAAGATCTGATCATCACTTGCGAGCCTCGATTTTCAAGAGAAATTGACTGGTAAAAACCGCATCTCGATATGTTGAGTCGTTTTTGAAAAGTTTGGGGTTTGGCAGGAGGCCTATAACTTTTTGTAGCTTAAAAACGAATCGAGATATCGAGATGCGAGTTTCACCGGTCAACTTCTCTTGAAAATCGAGGCTCGCAAGTGGGGGTCAGATTTTTTCCAACTCCTCCAGAAATACCCGAAACCTGCCAAAACCATCGAATCTTGGACACCCTGTACACCTCCTATTATTTTCATTAATATACAGTGTAAATGTTTCTTCAGGCACCTTGGTTTTGAACTCTGTCTTAATTCTAGTGGTCTCTTCTTGCAATTTTTTTAATTTCCATATTGAAATGTCTATTTCTATCTATAAATTTAGGATTGATCTTTTAAATTTAGAGATTATTCTGTCTGCTTTTTTGGTAAGTGGGTGAGTTTCACTGTAAATGTAGATATATGCATTCAATTTCTCCATCAAGGTATTTGGGTACAATATCTCTGGATCTACATTTTAATAGGAAAATCCGTCTGTTTTCAAGATTTGCTAATTTTATTGTATTGTTTGACCATGATAAACATCTTTGAGAAAAGAAAACAAAAACATACGGAGGAATGATGAGAAAAGACATATAGACATGCACTCAAAGCCGCTTCCAATAGAGTTGTAAGAGGTTTTTGGTTTTCAATTCTATAAATGATTATTCTTTTTTGGTCTAATTGGCAAACAATGCTGAATATAATAATCAACGATATAATCTGGAAAAGTATGTGTGTGAGTGTTGAATTTCAGCTTTCTTAAAGTTCTCTGCATTTCCCCCTCAAATCCTCAGCGGTATTTAATCGATTTTTCAAGGGTGTAATTTGATTTGATTCCAATAAACTAATAACATGAGCTTTTGCAAAATCCTCACGAATTAATTTTATAGCTGCGTGTCCAAGTTGTACCTAAAAAACAAGTTCTTATCATGTTGAAATAAATGAACATTTGTAGCTTTACTAGCTTTACCTCATTATGATAAGAAAATTTTCACCAAAACATTCATTCACCAGTTTGCTTATACCGGTAAACCCTAACAAATATACGGATTATTACCGAAACATATAAAACTAGATGAAAATAGTTACATTTTCTTAGGTAAAAAAAGCAAAACACAAAACACTTGTTGATGATTTCATTGTGAGAGTGAGTGTTCTAATCATGAAAAACTTTATATATAACACATTATCACATACATTTTTGGTTTACCCTATATAAACAAATAAAATACTTGACACCAAAAACCATTATTTTAAATTAGCTTTTATTGCCCATTACTTGCTTAACTAAGAGGCTTTTATTTCACACTAAATATTTTTTGTCCTCCACGTAGCTACCCAGAAAATATGTGCAATGTGATCTAATACCCATTAATCAAAGTACTTAAATTTATAGGCTGTAGCCATCTATAGCTCACCACCAGGCCATAAGCTGATTAAAAAATGTGACCTCATATTATTATGGAGGAAGTTTTATTTCAAATATTTTTGATTTTGTGCCCGATGTGCGTTGAGTTAAATTGAACATATAAAAAGTGATAGTTTATGTGTTGTTATATGCTCGAACCGTAGATTTTTGAAAAGTAGTTACCTATACAATACAGAAGGTTTTTTGTGGTATCATAACTTTTAAGCCTCTTAACGGATTTTGAATAAAAACTGGTACGTAGCTTAATTTTTTGAGAAAATTTTCTTTTTTAAATTTTATCTGATATAGTATTGGGCACTGACCTGCTGACTGCTGACTCATCTACTACTGATTCTAAAAGGGAGCACTTTATTAAAACTATTTTTCTTTTTTGCTTATAATGGCTCCATAATGGCACTGATCAGATCAGGCGCAAAAGATACAAAAACATTTGAGATAAAAAAATGCAAATTTAATTTGGCCCACAGTGTATTATTATATAAGCAGTCAATAATGTCAAATTAAAGGAGGGAATATTTAAATTAAGGCTTTTATAGGAAGCTCGTCAGCGTTTAGCAGTTCTTGATTCATATCTGTCAGACTTGCATTTCTTCCCCACTGATCTAAAACATTATCCGTACTTTCGTAAACGTTTGGATAAAATATTTTCATGTTGTTTAGTTTTAGTTGGATTTTTTCGAAAGTTTTCAAGGATTCCTTCGGCAAAACGATTTTTTTTGCACTTTTGTATTTCTGCATTGGTTTTTCATCTTCTTTTTGGACTGAATGGCTATGTGCGGCAATAACTGTTACATTGCGTATAGCATTGTTAAGTGAAAATATTTCATTTTCTCTGCATTGGCAAATTTTGCACTTTTTATTACGCTTATAGCACTGATAACGACATTTCCTTGAAAACATTGTTGAAGTGTTTCTGACTACCGCTTCTGAAAATGGATCTATAACCTTTTTAACAATTTCTTCGTCTTTTGGCAAAAAATATTTGAGAGAAACTGCTATTGGAAATGGCTTCAAATTTACTTCATTAGAATCCTGAAATTTTGTTTTGCTTTCTATTATTTGTTCTGATACTGGTGCCTCAACTGATTCAAGCATCTCTTCATTTTGTTTGTCTGTTTTGTTGCTATCTGTTTCATAGTTTATAGTTCTTATTACTGTTTCACCGCTTGCTGACGATAGATCTTTTTCAGGTTCATTTTCTGGCTGTTCTTCTAGATCTTTTCCATTTACTGTTTCTCCGCTTGCTGTCGTTAGATCTTTTCCATGTTCATTTTCTGGCTGTTCTTCGAGATCTTTTCCATTTACTGTATCACCGCCTGCTGTCGATAGGTCTTTTTCAGGTTCATTTTTTGGCTCTTCTTTGAGATCTTTTCCATTTATATTGTCAGATTTTTCATTGGGCAGGTTTCTTCTGGCTACTTTTGACCTTAGAGACCTACAGAAATGTTTGAACATTTTGATGTTATTGGCATGCTTACTGTATACCCTTCTTTTATAATTTAGGAAAACTCAACCATGAGAGGCCTGATGGCATTTTATTGCTGGTGTATAGCAATTCTTTCTGTTATGACTTTGATTGCTAGCAATGTCAGTGAAAATTTTATTGACATATTCTAACCAACAATCGCCGAACAGGAAATTTTTACATTAGCAGCAGATTGTAGATTGCATTTGGAGTCAGCTTGTTCCAGCCGCTCAAGCACTGCTACCTTTCCAGATATTTTGTGCGTGACTCTGCTTCTAATTAGATTTGTATGCTTCTCCTAAAGGAAGCCAGCTTATTGGTGTTATTTTATATTAATAAAATCCCAGATACGACGACTTTAAACAACGTATTTATTATTAACAGTTCGGTTACAATAGAAGAAAGCAACCAACAACATTGACAAAGTTGACAGAACACACCTATGGAACACACATTTCATGTCATTGCAATATTAGCAGGTTGCACATTATAAAATCGTACCTATCTAAAACATAGAGCGCTATCTCCTAATGAGAAGCTGAGCTTACATAAATTCTTAACACTCCTCCTCGATTTTGAATGTTATATAAAATAAAATAAAGAACTAAACTGAGTTAGGTACCTACATTAAACAATGTGAACCTTATTTCTTAGATATACAAATATATCTTTAGTTAAAGATTTTGTTAATATATATCCGCCAAATTTTGATCAGTTGATACATAGTTAATTGTTATTTCCTTTCGTGCAACTAAATCTTTCAAGTAATGATTTTTTATATCTATATGCTTCGCCCTTTTAGAGTTTTCGTTACTTTTTGACATTAGAATTGAACTCTTATTGTCACAATACAAAATCATTTCATTATCAACTTCAAAATCATTCAAAATCCCCTTAAGGTTTACTAAATCCTGTACACAAGTAGCCGCTGCCACATCTTTGAGAACCAATATTTTGGATTTTTACCATACCTACAATATAATACATCCACTTACACTTTTCCTGTTTATTTTGTCAGTTGCCCAATCTGCATCTGAATATCCAGTGGGTTTTAATTCAGTAATATCATTTTTATAATAGGTTAAAGTTTTCATTTTGGTTTCCCGTAAATATCTCAAAACTCTTTTCAGTCTTTTCTCTACATTCCAAGTCTCAATTGTTGGTTTATCTAAAAATCGACTTAGATATGATACTGAAAATGTAATGTCGGGTCTGGTAGTTATTGATAGGTACATTAGTCCTCCAATTAATTCTCTATAAGGTACATTAATTATTTCGCTCTCAGTGTTGTATTGAAATCCTTTCTCCATTGGTGTTGTTTTTCCATGACAATTTTCCATCTTGAATGTTGTCAGTAACTTTTTTATAATTTTTTTTTTTGGTTTATTTCTATAACTCCTTCAGTTCTTGTTATGTTCATTCCTGAAAAGTTTTTAACTTCGTCTAAGTCTTTGGCTTGGAAATCTTTCTTCAAGAGTTTTACTGCCTCTTCAACATCTTTTTCTTTGGCTGTTCCAATTTTAATTTCGTGTTCTAGATCCTTGACATCTGACATGTACTTTTCTAAATCTCCCATTACCATATGTTGAGTGCATCCTGAATCCAGGATGAAGCTGTTTACTGCACATGGTGAGGTTACAGTGCTTAATGCAATGAATGCAATTTCGTCTGCCTTATTTGCTTGGAACCCTGTTCTGTTACCTGGTTGAAATTGACCATGGCTTTGACCCCTATTGTTTTGATAATTTGACTGATAATATCCTCTTCTGTTGTTTCTCCGACCTCTGTAATTCCCTCGTGTAACTGTATTCGAATTTAGCCTACAATCAGCTATTTTATGTCCTGTTGTGTTTGTGTCTTCAAGATGAAGGGATAATAATAATTATAGGTTTCGTTGAACAGGACTTGCTTTATTAAATTGAATAACTTAAAATGTGTTAAAACGTTTCTATAATTATGACTATAGTTAAGGCAATATTCTGCTAATACTAGTTGGTACAGTACCATGGAGTTATACAACACTTACCACATTTGAAACAAGTTAATTGAAATGCTTTAAAAGATTGTTCTAGCTGGGCAACACTATGTCCTTGTTTTGCTTTAGACTTCAGTTCTTCATCGAGTAGGCGAGACTTCAGAAAGTCCATTGTTACTTTATTCATTGTCTCGATTGCTGTAATTACTGGGTCAAATTCTTCATTAAGTGTTAATAAAAGATGACAAACTTTATCTTCTTCCTCTACCTTGGATCCAATGATTTCTAGTTCTCTTATCAACGTGCCAAATTTATGAAAATAATCTTCTAGGTTTTCGTTTCGTTTATGTTTTAAGGTCAGTAATCGTTTTTTAAGTGTCAGTTTAGTAAATACACTTCGTCTTTGAAATACATCTTCCAATGCCTTTAACATTTCTTTTGTTGTTTTGGAGTCTTTTATTATATCAAGGTGTTTGTCGCTTATACATTGTACTATTATTGATTTGGCCTTTGCATCTCTTACCTTAAATTCTGATTTTTCTTTATCTCCAGTGAAGTCGTCTAAAACCTTTTCCAATGTATCTTCTATCTGCTTTTCTTCCAATAAAGCCCCCACTCTGAATTTCCAATTGTTAAAATGTTCGGCATTTAACTGAGACTGTTATCACATTCATTTTTCTGCTTTTGAAGTCTTGCTTCTTTTTCACAAATTAGTTTTTCTTTTTTGGGTGAGCTGGGCCCATAACCTGTTATTTTCTATTAATAAAATCCCAGATTCGACGACTTTAAACAACGTATTTATTATTAACAATCCGGTTACAATAGAAGAAAGCAACCAACAACATTGACAAAGTTGACAGAACACACATTTCATGTCATTGCAATATTAGCAGGTTGCACATTATAAAACCGTATCTAAAACATAGAGCGCTATCTCCTAATGAGAAGCTGATGAGCTTACATAAATTCTTAACAATGGGGTGGTAGAGTGCCGACCTGTTGGGGTATTAGCCGTACCTCTTCAAGGTATTTCAGCCTTTTGCAGAAGTGAGCAGGGCATTCATACATTAAATTATTGTTTCATAGTTTTTGCTGCTTGTTCGCAAGATCTACAATGGTCGCTTTGTGATTTGCCTATTGTTCTTAGGCGATATTAGGCCGTGTCCAGTGAGAAGTCCCACGACTGTTCTAATTTCTCTTCTGCTCATGTCAACAAGTTGTTCAGATCTCTTCGCTGAAATGGATATGACCCTTTTTGCCTGTCTCAGACCCGGAATGGATCTTTAATGAGCTAGCATTCGGTTCTTTCCCATCTGTTCGGAGACGTGGCTCACAAAAGGGCTCTAGGCCTTGAAAAGGTGTTACGGTCTGCCTCCTCATTGTCCTCTATGCCCTGGTGTCCTGGCTCCCACATCAAGGTTCTTCCATGATTAGCGTTCTTCTACAACCACTAAACCACTTCATATGGAATGTCAAGGTCCAGTGATGTCATCATATTATGATATATTGGTATACTTTGGCACTCGAGTTTCAATATTTGTGTCTGGAATAGACTATAGGCATCTATTCTTGCCTCTTTCTTCATATATAGATGAAGAGGAGGCATGTTTAGCAGTACCTCTGAGGCAGCGGTGGAGCAGGTTGACATAACCCCTGTCATTCCTAGACAGATTAGCCTTTGTACTTTACGTAGACTATTGTGTGCAGTAATTTGCTTAGTCTTTAGCAACCATACCAAGAAGGCGTAGGTGAAAATGGGTCTGACAACCATTTGGTAAATCCAATAGTTTGCGGCATATTCAAGTGGCTCTCGTAGATCGTGATATTGCTTTATTCAGATGGTTGTTTCAGGTAAGTTTCCGAAAAATCAGTTGACAATTAATAAAACCTTACTAATAAAACTTATTATTGGATTAATTGCCGATAAACAGAAAATAATAATTTAATTTATTTGAGGTGACATCTTGGAGAGCTTTTCTGAGGTCTGCTAACTCCCATTGACTTCTAACGTTCTTTTTCTTGTCCGTTCGTGGCATCTGAAATAAATTACTTTGAACTACCTACCTATCGAGGTAATAGCGCATATGCGCTAATGCCCCAACACGATAACTGCGCTATTTCCCCGATTACGTCATTTTTTTTGAAAAGCTGCCAACTGCAATCTGATACAAAACTATGACAAAAAATAGGTTTGGTTCTGGACCACAAGGACATAAATTAATTGTAACTAGGAGTGCACTAAATTAAGAAGGGTACTTACCACTAAATTACAGAAGAAAATATCACTAAAAACAAATTTTCTCGTGTATTTTTACAAATAATTTTTTAAATCTTAAACGATCGTGTTCACATTAACAATTGGTAATGCACTAATCGGTGTTCCTCAATACCCCTCCTTGGGCAATAAAGCTATGTTGCCAAGAGTGTGTCCAAAAAATGGAATCTGCGCTATTTCTCAGACTGCGCTAATACCCCAATCTCCCCTACATCAAAAACTTCCAAATGGCAGAGAGAAATATGGTCATATACGACATGCCTAAGTATAATACTTATACATAAAAATGTAAGTGTTCATGCTGTTATCAGCATAAAGTTGGTGGCTAAAGCCGCATCCAACACAGAACATATTTACAAAACTAGAAGAGAGGAAGCCTATGAGTACGATTTCGAAAATTACGTCAAAATTCAACTTACCAAAGGTGAAGATCGAAAAAATTACTTTATTAACATTGGAAATTAAAAATTGGACTGCCACACAAACACAGAATATGGAGGCGGAATTCTGGACACTCATCTGTACTCTGGATGTTCGTGGGTGTTGGCTGTTAATTTAATTTCACGAGGAGTAAGAATGTAATGGAGATGAGGAAGAATATGGTGGCAGGAAATTAGTAAAATTTGCTGCATAAAAAACTTTGACAATTCCAGAAATCAAACCAAGTAGCTCCCTCTCACGACCATCATAAGCTAAACACTCATAGTTGGATATCAAAGTTACATGCTTAGGCATTTGTTTATAATTGATTCATACGGTTCATACCGAACATCTATAAACAGATGCGCATGCGCAGTTCAATTCAGAAGTGATTCTGAACTAAGTCCGGACAAACCTAATATCTCCGTTCTCCTCCAATGTTCTCATTACTAATTGATGCGTTTCCGATTAAGAGATTTAACCTACACTGAGTGTATTTCTATTTCTTTTCCTCGGCCCGTGAAAAAAACAGATAGAAATACATTTTTTTCGCACTAATTCTTCCAATCGAAAACGCCATAACGTTGGAGTTTCAGGATGGATATTTGCTGTTACGATCTGCAATGATGATGGTGAAAATTGTCTCCATTCTCCAATAATTCATCTTTGTATAATGGGGTCAAGATAGGGGAGTTTTGGAGGTTATGTCGGCGAATAAAGTCAGTTATGAAAGCGCTCCTACGTTTCATTTGGAAAATTAAAACTTCAATCAATAAACTTCAGTAATACTTTCCCCTACCTACATCGATCTTGGATTTTGTAACTCCTGGTAAGTTATAGTCCCCAGTACATCGACCTTTGGATTTTGTAACTCATGTACACGCCAAACTTTCTGAGCGGCTTCATAACACCAAGTCGGACAATTTTTTTCGTATATCTTCAACCTGGGCGCTGGAACATTTTCGCGCTAGCTCTTCGTGAAGTTTTCCTTCTAAAGTCCTTGAGGCCTGAGGAAGTTGATACATGTACGTGTCGTTTTAATTCTATTCGACTGTTTCAAATCCGAAGACTCTGAAGTTGGCAAAATAGTAGGAGAAATACTGCATGGAAATTTCCTGAGGAAAAAATATCTTTCAAGATTAACACGGGTTGCTGACGTAACAGTTTTGAGTAAGACATCTTACGATAAGCTAAAAGGAAAACCACCATTGAAGCGTACTAAAGTAAAATTGAAGGATGCAGGAGGATGCCCATTAAATGTTATTGGAAAGTGTACACATCAGATCAGTTATAACGGTGAAAATTATAAAATCATGGAAAATCAGAAAATTTACTAGGCAGAGCTGCAGTACAGGACTTGAGCCTGCTAATACTTATTAATTGCATTAATTCCCAGGAAACTCTGAGTACTGAACAACTAGGTATGTTTGAGAAAAATCACAAAATCTTTTCCAGAACTTTTCAAGAAAATTGGAAAATTAAAAGACTATGAATAAGAGATTAAGGTAACATACAGAAAACTGTGTAACATACACGCCTGGCAAGTCAACATCTTACAGGCCAATTTTAATGCGATATGAAATGTCTACAGAAAGCCTAAAGTTGAATAGAGAACAAAAATGATTTCCCCTGTCCCACCTCCAGCATAAAGCGCTGGGAATGCTGGAGGTGGAACAGGGGAAATCGTTTTCGTTCTTTATTTAACCTTAGACTTTCTCTAGACATTTCATTCTATTGCATTAAAATTGGCCTGTAAGATGTTGTCTTGCCAGGCGTGTATACAATTTCAGTAGGGTTTCACGATTTTCAAGAAATTTTTTGTTCTTGATTTGATCTTGACTTGAATTCAAGAAAATTTCAAGTCAAGAAATCTGAAACTTTTTTCAAGACAAGTCAAGATTCAGTATTTCAAGATCAAGATTTCTTGTCAAGAAATCAAGAATTTCTTGACAGTTTTATACGCGGCTGTAATAGTACCTATACTAAAATACAAGATGCAGACTACCACAAGGCTTCGGCTATGATCGGGATACGTATTTACGTTCTATACCATTATACAGATGGATTTCATTCTATAACGTAGTATGATTTGTATCTGTGAAACGCACGTCTGTTTACCTCAAATCATACCGCGATGCAGATGGACGTCAATATATAACATAGTAGGATATGAAGTTACAATACGCGCCTATTTCTACTCCAAATCATACCTCGATACCAAATTAATAACTACTCAATCAATTAAAGTAATAAGTAATTTATCTTTATTTTCTATAGGCTATTTACAAGCTAACAAGGTAACATTACAATGTTTTAGAAAACAAAACCTAAACTTTATAGGTAGTATAGAAGGAAATTTTGGTTACTCTGATTTAATCCAGTATTCGCTTCCAGATTCTTCAAACACAGCCTTCGAATTTTAAGGGCCTACCAGCCCTAATTCCTCCAATCCAATCGTCACACCATTCACTATTTGTCTTATCTTTATGATGAGTCTTGCTTCTTATAATAACACTGTAGTCATTGCAACTAACGGAATTACAACTTTCAATTACATCCTCTTTGTGGATGATATCCTTTAAAACATTGAAATTTGGTTTTATCTGAAATTGCGATTTCAACGATGTTTATATTAACACAGAATATTGTAATAAATAACCATAAATGCAGCGAACTAAAATGCACATGACTGGCTTAACAACTGTCGCCAATTTTTGTTCACGTTATTAGGAAATGAAGTGACGGTGTTCTGCATCTCATTGTATACTGTTGCGAAAACTCTATATCGCGGTATGATTTAGAGTAGAAATAGGCGCGTATTGTAACTTCATATCCTACTATGGTATATAGTAACGTCCATCTGTATCGTGGTATGATTTGGAGTAAACATACGCGCGTTTCACATATACAAATCATACTACTGTATAGAATGGCATTCATCTGTATAATGGTATGGAATATAAATGCACGATCGAGATAATTCCATATGTATGAGGGTATCTCAGTATTTCGTTCCTATACAAGCTGGTGAAAAAATACACGAATACACTCGGTGCGAACTATATAACCCTTCCAATAGAACGGAGTCACTGGAAGTACACGGAGTGAGCAAGCCGAAGCCAGCTGCAGACCAAAGCGTTCGTTTGAACTCCAGATGATTTGAAAGATGGTGAATAGCGACTCCAAGCAGATTTTCCTGATTTTTCGAGTAGATAGAGCAAGTACAAATGAACAGCCTAAATCTCGGTTGTGTACCAAACTTACCCGTCCTCTTAATGACTGCAAGACTTCCGTTTGTATTTTAGAATAGGCTATTCTTCGCGACATAATTTTTCCAAAGGTTATGTTCGATTATGTTGAGTAATATGAGGATTACCCAATGACATTTGGATTACCCTATTACCCAACATAATCTTTGAAAAAATTATGCCGCGAAAAATTGTCTATTGACACAAATAAGGCGATCCCGTCAGCCAGACGCGTACTCGGACAGCACAGCACGGTTGCCAAATGCCAACCAAGACCAAGCAACGCGTTTCCAAAGTGGTATCGAGAGCGACGGCAAAAAACAAAGATAGCTTCTTTTCAAGCAATTTCAAGGAATTTCAAGATATCTTGAATTCAAGTCAAGACTTTTGCTTTCAAGAATCCATCGAGTCATGACACGTTCAATTTCTTGATCTTGAATTTCAAGTCAAGTCGAGAAATTACGTTCAAGTCAAGATTTCTCGTCTTGATGAAACCCTAAATTTCAGCACCCATTAGAGTACCATTTCCATTAATAGATAAAGTTGAAAGAGAGCTACAGAAAATGCTAGATCAAGAGATAACTGAGCAGGTGGATTACAATGATCCTACTCTATGGTGTGCACCGAAGGTTTGTGTCTCAAAAACAAAAATGATCAAGTTACAATATGTGCTGCAGTGGCACTAATGAAAAATGCAAAAGTATTTTCACGGATTCCGGGTTCACTGAAACTCACTTCACAAACAGCAACAACTTTCATTCAACTAATTGACTTTATAAAATTCACTTATCCCCAATTCGAAACGTACATGACAAAAATCGAATTACAACTGATTTATATTATTCTTACGCTGTATTTATATACTCAAAATTGCACTCGAGATTTAGCTAGAAAAACATCGAATCGAAAATAATAGAATTCCAGGAAAAAGCTGCCCGACGTAAACAGGTGACTTCAATTTCTTGAATCCCGGCGCCGCGATGTGGATGCATTTTCGTAACAGTATTTCTGGAATCAGATTGTGTATCAAGTTTTGGGAACTACCTGTCACCTGATGTCTACCTGTCAGAAGGTTCATAGTTATACTACAAATTTACAATAGAATTTGGAATTACTTACTTCAGCTCCAGAAATTCATAGTACAATGAATAGACTTTTCAAAAGTCATGACATAGTTCATTGGTCATGACACATGTACCATGTACACCATAGAGATGTGTGACATTAGTCTTTGAAGAAAATGCTATAACTTAAGGTTTACAATATAACAATCTTTGGAAGGTAACCAAGCTGAAGTTACTTTCAACACCCTAGTAGCTATTGATTTTAATGGTTCCAATTCTCTGTTGATCTATTATTGCTACTTCCTAGTTATCCATTAACTGGTCTGTTGCGCCGGTACGTGTCGCGTATGACATTCTTCAATTATTCAGTTTACATGGTTTTCCGAAGTGCCATGATGTCCGACTTGTGACTCGTGGTGAACCAATCTAATGCCCAGACTATCCGAATTGTTTTATTTAAAGCTATTGCCAATTTATTATCTGTAAATCCGTTAAGGGGTTTTCGAAAGTTATGACCTTATAAAAGTTAGTCAACTCTCATTCGTAGGTATTATATTAACTTTAAAATATTTCAAATTAGTCTAAAAAAAAGCATGTATGCATATGGAATTGTAGAGGAGGTACCTACTTAACAGGTTTTTCAAAGCTTGATTTAGAAGTAACAATTATTATTATACCAGTAATGTACAAAATTTATTTAGTGAAATTATTATTTTTTTCTCTATAATTCTAAAGTGAAAAATTGTAAAAATCTTTACGCCTGTTTCACGGTATCCAGAGATATTTGAAAGAACTATTCCTAGAAGTTCACGGGCCTGTCTTGATAGATAGCAAATCACCAAAAATAGTACTAAAAATTAGCACGGTGAGCGCAAATAACAATATTTAATGAGACAAGATGTATAAATATAACAAAATACAAAGACATGCATTGTTTAATGAGCTAAAAAATACCATAATAGTATCTTACTCATATATTATTTAGTTAATTTGAAAACAAAATAAAATAAATAAATAACCCTACCCAGTAGGATGTACAAACTGCTAAAAAATATAATTTTTTTAATTAATTAAATTTTATTTACCGATCATCCTTCAAGTAGTGTGGTTATCGTGCATTATCATTATTTGTGCGTAGGTTTTTAATATTTTATTTTCTTCCTGTTTTAGATTTTTCGTTATTCAATGTCAGTCGAAATGCGTTTTGCAGTTACCACAGTAATTTTTACGGTGTACTTTATTACATTCGGTGATACCACTACGTTTAATTTCGCAAAATCTTGTAACAAAAATAGTGTTTGTATCAGGAAGTGTTGTCCGGAAAATTTCGTTTTAATAAACAGTAAGTGTACACTTACAAACAATACAAACTTCAATCCTGAATTATACCGAATACAAGACGTGATCTCGGAAACTTCTCTAACTATTGATATTATCAATGCAAATTACTGTAGTGTTGAGGAAAGGCGTTTTTTGACGAGAAAAGAAAGCGAAAATGATTATCCTCAAATAAGTGATGGCTCTCTTTTACGAGTATTTGGGAATAAAGACAGAAACTACTTGCCATGGAATAAGTACTGTTTAGAAATGAGGTTCCTTGGGAATGGTTATAGTACTTGGGTGACTATAGTGTGCACGGAAAAAGATAAAGTGAAGGAACTGACGAAACTGTCGGCTATCGACAATATTGGTAAGTTAAAAAATTACGTTAGCATAATTTTTTTTCTATTATGTGTTAATTGATTTTTTTTTTGAAAATATATGATTGCGTTTTACGAAACCTCTCAAATGATTCGAAACTTAGTGGTCCACTTTTGCAAATCTGCTTGAACAATTCACGAAGAATTCACCTTAAATTTCGCCATTTCAGATTAAATTACTGATCATTGTACCCTCCGAAGGAGCGGACTTCCCATATCGAGCATCTTTATTTTTGAGTTGTTTGTGTTGGACGCATGCGAATATTCCTATCTATATCAGCATTACATAATAGGGCTCTAAGATAAGATACTTAAAAATCTGTCAGAACAATTTAGAAATTACTGAAAAACTTGTCAAATGCTCCAGAACTCTTCAAGCCAAGTTAGAACACTTTAGAACTTCAAAAAGCTATCTACATATCTATTATACTTCTTTCTCCTATCTCCTATATCCTAAAGGTTCAAATAATAATCAAATGTAGCCTCTCTCTGGGTTACGTTCCATTAGCCTGAAGTCAGGCTGACGTGACTCCCTTAACAAAGGCAGGACGCTGTATATTACCCATTTAATTAACTGTTGTATTGAGGCAAGTTATGTTCCTGATGAATGGAAAATTTCCATTGGTAAACCTTTGCCCGAAACAAAAACCCGTAAAGTTTCAGTGATCTCAGAATAACTAGCATGTTGCCTGTCCTCTCTAAATTTTTTTAAAAAGTTCCATATAATCCATTGTTCAATTTTTGTGTTGATAATATTATACCACCGGAAACTTAGTGTGGTTTCAGAAAAGACTACAGTACTTCTGTGGCATTAGTCACAGTTACCGATGACATAACTACAGCTTGGGATGAAAGACTGAATCCTGCGCTAGTCCTTTTCGATTTTTCCAAGGCTTTCGATACGATCCATCGTCAGATTTGCATGCGCCAATAAATCCTGCAGATCAATCGTTACTAACTCAGTGCGTCCACATTATAACGACTTAAATAATTAAGTGATATTTTTTTTTAAAGAAAGCTCAAATTTTCCTCTAGTAGCTCTAGTAAGATTGTATAAAATAATCATGGAATAAGTGTTACTGTGGAGTATTTTATTGTTTTGTTTAAATGTCAAAAGAAAAAAAAGAAATTAGGAAACGTTTAAATAAAACTAGACGATCTAGGTGGTGTAGAGCATGGTTATTGGAACGAAGTTTATTTTCTCATGTACGGTTACTTGCAGAATTGCAAGGTGAGCCCGACAAGCGTACACACGTAACGACTTGCATGCGCAAATCTCCTAAATCTATGCTTTCCGGCTCAAACTTCCAACTCCGACATCCGACTTTGCACAGTTCTGAAATTTGCTCAATCTGTCATCCACACACTACAATTTGTCTGTAACGATTTACTTGCGCATGCAAATCGTGCGATACATCGTAGCGTGTAGACTTGCTTTACGCAGATGATTCACAACTTTATTTTCATTTTGATCAAAGTAACCATTTGCATGCTTCTGACTTGATTAACGGAGACTTGCTAAACAAACTTTCATTGGAACATAACTTAAAGTTGAACCAAAGAATATTATAGACTAACGTCTCTAGAAGAACCGTCCGGCGGCGAAAATATAAACCTGCGTGATGGCGCTAGTGTCCTAGTAAAATCAGTCGTTTCTGCGATTAAATTAATTTGAGGCACTAAATGCACGCGTATTTGCTAGGCTGCGTTGCCAAGTTGTCTTTTGTATAACAAATTAAATGCCTGTGTTTTATATAGGTACCTATTATACATATACCTACCATAGAATAGGAATATTTTATAATTTAAAAAAAAATAATAAATAGGTAAATAGTTATGTATTTTTGTGGGTAGTAATTTTCTGTTACTAATAAATAGAGGAATAAAACACAAAAATTGTTTCTGTCTGTCTGTGTGTCTACCTATGTCCGTTATAGACTTTGAAACTATCCGATCGATGTGCCTCAAACCAGTTTAATGTTTAATATGAAAGGCAATAATAATAAGAAGGTTTTAGACCGCTAATGACAGGTGTCAACTGTCAAATTGAGACAGTTGCAGATTGAACCATATCTTCACAACGGATTTTGCTGAAATTTAGCATACACTTCAAGTTCAGGTGATTAGATGATAATACATTTTAGATCACTAATGACAGGTGTCAACTGTGAAAAGTGACAGGTCCAGATTTTTGAACCATTATTTCGCAACGGATTTTGCTGAAATTTTGCATACACTTTAAGTTCGGATGATAATACATTTTAGACCACTGATGACAGGTGTTAACTGTCAAATGTAACAGATGCAGATTTGTGAACCATTTCTTCGCAATAGATTTTGCTGAAATTTTGCATACAGTTTAAGTTCGGATGATAATACAATTTGGAATACTCAACACTCAAATGTAATTTTTGACAGCTGTCAAAATATGACAGGTCGAGAGGTGAACAGGTTGTCAGGACTACCCCCGTCTTTGAAAATTTGCTTTTTTCGACAAATAGACAAATTTCAAAAATAAATAACCCATAATTTTGCATACCGATTTTCAAAATTTGCACACTTTTCTAGGGAAAGTTATATCGTATCAAAAATTTGCATAACCCTACCCGTTCTTAAAAAAATTGATAGACCCCTATGCTACTCGTTTCATCTTATTTTTGGACAATTTTGCACACCTATTTTCAAATTTTGGACACTCTTCTGGGAAAAGTTATGAGGTGTGATAAATATGCACTTTTTTCCCCGTTTATCTGAAACTTGAAAAATTCTTATGCTACTCGCTTCGGCTAATTTTGCACACCTTATTTTTAATTTTACACATTCCTCTGGGAGTTGAATGTTGTATTAATTTGCACGTTTTCCCCTGTTTGTCAAAAAATTGAAAAACCCTTGCTACTGGGTTCACTCAATTTTGTACGTTTATTTTCAACCCGAATTGAGTAACATAAAAAAATTTAATTTTCTCAAAAAACCGGCGGAAAAGTGCACATTTTGCAAAATTTGAAAATAGGTGTGCAAAGTTGTGCAAAATTAGGTGAACCTAGTAGCATAAGGATTTTTCAACTTTTTGAAAAACGAGGGGGAAGACAAGCATAGGATCTTTTAATTTTTCGACAAGCGGGGGGGAAAGTGCAAATTTTTAATGCCTTAATAACTTTCCCCAGAAACGTGCGCAAAATTGGCCAAAGCGAGTAGCATAAGCGCAACTAGGCTCCAAATTTGAGGGGTGTTGCAGCATCATTTTTTGTTTTTTTTTTTTTTTGGAGTTTGATGGAAAGAAAATGAGACGCGTGAAAAGTTGGTTTCACGAGGGTTTGTACTTACGTCATCATTTGCCTTTTTTTAAAAAAAATTGATTTTTTTATGTTTGAAATTTCAAACACGGCACGCAAGTTTTTACTTACGTCATCGATGACGTCATAACTTAGAGAAAAAGTTATGTCATAGATTAATTCATAGAGCACCTTCGGAATTATTGTTTTGTAATACATTTTTTAACTTAGAAGAGAATTTATTCAGTTATCCGAAAATATATAAATAAAATTTCTCCTAGAGTGATTTTTCACTGTAAATTTTTGAAATTTTCCTTCTGCCAGTTTTCCAGAAAAAAATTTAAAATTAAAAAAATGAATTTTGGTTAAAAGTTAGTTTTCCAGAATTTCTTCTGGAGTGATTTTTTACTGGAAAATTTTGAAATTTTTATACATACATATAATGAACTTCTCACTTTCCTCTTTCTCCTGTAAAAATTTCAAAATTTTTCTTCTGCTAGTTTGTGAGAGGATGAATTTTCCTTAATTTTACTTGAAAAAGTCGATTTTCCAAGTGATTTCTCACTGGAAAATTTTGAAATTTTCCTATAATGAGCTCCTTATTTTCTTCTTTCTCTTGGAAAAATTTCACAA
This sequence comes from Ceutorhynchus assimilis, assembly GCA_917834065.1. Taxonomy (NCBI): domain Eukaryota; kingdom Metazoa; phylum Arthropoda; class Insecta; order Coleoptera; family Curculionidae; genus Ceutorhynchus; species Ceutorhynchus assimilis. The sequence continues at coordinate 19,444,398 of OU892286.1, forward strand.
CTTTTGCTTTATTAGTTTTCCAAAAATAAATTGAAATGTGAGAGAATGAATTTTCCTTAATTTTGCTTAAATAAGTCAATTTTCCAGAATTTTTCCTGAAGTAATTTTTTACTGGAAAATTTTGAAATTTTGTTTTAATGAGATCCTCACTTTCCTCTTTTTTCTGAAAAATTTCCACAATTATCCTTTTGCCAGTTTTCTAGAAAAAAAATAAAATGTAAGAAAATGAATTTTGCTTAAAAAAGTCAATTTTTCCTTAGTTATTGCATTTTCGAAAAACTCATAATTTTCGTAATTCCCCCATAACTTTTTCGTAATTTTCCCATAACTTCAAAAATCATAATTTTTTCGTAATTCCCGTAATTTTTTGTACTTCTTTTAAATTCTCCTAAATTTTTAAAAAACTTCGTTATTTTTAAATTCTCCCCAAGTTTTGTAATTTTCATAATTTCAAAAATTCGTGATTTTCATAATTCCTATAATTTTTGTAATTTTTATAATTCTCTTTATTTTTATAATTCCAGCAATTTTCCGTAACTTTTTAAAAATTGCGAAAAAGTGAGTGTCAAAATTGCTGGAAAGTGACGTTGGAATTACGAAAAATAGAAGTAAAAATTACGGAAAAATGAGGTTGGAAATGTTGGAATTAGGCAATCCAACGACCTGTCCAAATGGCGTCTGGTTGGCAAACAATAAACAAAACACATAATATGTTTTTTTTTGGCAGGATTAAGCCTAGTACTCATAATTTGCTCTTTTTTGACATTGCATCAACAATTTGACGTTGAAAAAAGAGCGAATTTCGCTTTTATGAGTACCAGGCTTTATCAATACACGGGACGAGTTCTCAAATCTGACACTTTTCTGACATCGTTGACATGTAAAAACCCGTATTCTAACCTCATAAAAATTTCAAAATGCCGGCTGGTTGGCAAAAGTCACGTGGTTTGGATTCCCTAATTGCGAAAAAGTTGAGTAAAAATGGCGGAAAAGCAAGGTTATAATCGAGAAAAAATGAGGTTATAAATACGAAAAACAAAAGTAAAGATTATGGAAAAATTAGGTTGAAATTGCGGCAATGTGAGGCGAAAATCGCGGAAAAGTGAGCTTATACTTATTGAAAAATGAGGAAAGAATAACGGAAAAGTGAGGCAAAATTCGCGGAAAATTTTGTTGAAATTGCGAGAAAGTGAGTTTGGACTTTGAAATTGCGGAAAAGTGAAGGTTAAATTGCGAAAAAAAATTGTTGAAAGCCGTTATTTCTCAAATAAATTTCGTTATTTTTATAATTTTTCCTTAGTTTTTGCAATTTTTGCAAAACTCCTAATTTTCGTAATTCCCATATTTTTTTTTTTCTTAATTTTTCGTAACTTTGCAAAGTTCCCGTAATTTTTGAATAATTCCTATTGTTTCTCAGATTTTCGTAGTTTTTTAATTTGTGTAATTTCTCAAAATATTCAGTTACCTACTTATTTTATAATTCCCCCTAAGTTTTTGTTACTTTCAAAAATTCGTAGTTCTCGTAATTTTCAAAAATTTTTTATTGTGAATTTTCATTATTTCCGTAATTTCTCAGATAATTCTCCCTATTTCTATAATTCTTCATTAGTCATTGCAATTCTTGGAAAACTCGTAATTTTCGTAATTCCCGTAACTTTTTCATAAATCCCGTAACCTACCAAAAATTATCGTAATTTTTTCGCAATTCTCGTGATTTTTCCTTATCTCTTCCAATCTTTATATTTCCTGTAGTTCCTCAAATTTTCGTAATTTTGTAATTCCCGTAATTTCTCAAAAAAACTCCGTTATCTTATAATTCCCCCCCAGTTTGTTGTGATTCTCAAAAAATTGTAATTCCCGTATTTTTTTTGCTTGGAATTTTCGAAAATTCTTAAATTCCCGTCATTTTTCAAAAAATTCTTGTTAATTTCATAATTCCCCCTTAGTTTTTGCAATTTTCGGAAAAATTCGTGAATCCTGTAACTTTTTGTAATTCTTGTTATTTTCGTAATTTTTTGAAAATTGTCACAAATTTTTTAATTCTCGTGATTTTTTCGTATTTTTCATAATTTTTGAATAATTCCTGTAGTTTTCAGATTTCCGTAATTTTTTAATTCCTGTAATTTCTCAGAAAACTCCGTTATTTTCATAATTTGAAATTATATAAGTTTCGTAATTTCGTATTTTATTTTGGGAATTTTCGAAATCTTGTAATTCCTGTCATTTCTCAGATAATTCTCGTTATTTTCCTAATACCCCCTTAGTTTTTACAATTTTCGAAAAACTCGAAATTTTCGTAATTTCCATTACATATTTTCGTAATTTTTTTAATTTCAGTAATTTCTCAAAAAAATTTCGTTAGTTTTATAATTTTCTTAAGTTTTTGAAATTTTTCGAAAATTGGAAATTTCCGTATTTTTTTTGGGGGATTTTCGAAATTTTTTAACTCGTGTCATTTCTGAGATAATTCTTATTATTTTCTAATTCCCCGTTATTTTTTTCAATTTTTGGAAAACTTTGTAATTTTCGTTATTCCCGCAATTTTTCGCGCTTTTTCCAGTAATTATTTATATTTTCAATTTTTTAATTTTCAATTTTCCTAATTTCCAAAAAAAATCGGAATTTTCTAATTCTCCCTAAGTTATTGTAATTTTCGTAATTTCAAAAAATTGTGATTTCCGTTATTTTGGGAATTACCGTAATTCACGTAATTTTGAAATGACTTTGTAATTCTTTTCCGTAATATTTCGTAATACCCGTAATTTTTGTAATTTTCGTAGTTTTTTGTATTTTTCTCAATTCCCGTAATTTTCATAATTTCTCATAATTCCCGCAAATTTTCGTCATTTCCGTCATTTTACTAGGTTCCGTAAATTTTTAAAAATTCCCATTATTTTTCGTAATTCCCGTAATTTGTCTTGTTAGTTTTCGTATCTTTTCAAAAATTAGTAATATTTAAATAATTGACGTAATTTTGGAGTGACTTCGTAATTCTTTTGCGTAATATTTGGCAATTCCCATAATTTTTGTAATTTCCGCAATTTTTTGTTATTCCGTGATTCTCGTAATGTTCCGTAATTCTCGTAAATGTTTGCAACTCTCTCTAATTTTTCATATTTTACGTAATTTTTCGTAACTTTTCAAAAATTATCGTTATTTTCGTAATTTTGAAATGAGGAAAAATGAGGATAAAATCGTGGAAAGTGATGATAAAATCACAAAAAAAAGAGTCAAAAATCGCAAGAAAAATATGAGTCAAAAATTTCAAAAAGATGAGAATTTAAACTCGCGGAAAAGTAAGATGAGACTCACGGAAAAATGAGGATAAAGTCACGAAAAGTAAGGATAAAATCGCGGGAGAATGAAATATGAATCGCGGAAAAGTGAGGATAACATCGCAAAAAAAAGTGAGACAAGAATCGCGGAAAAATGAGATTATATTTACAGAAAAAGTCGGTTTATAATCGTGAAAAAGTGGATTTAGAATTGCGGTAAGTGATGGTAAATTGCAAAGAAATGAGTCAAAAATAAAAAAAAAAAATATTTTTCAAAAATCACAAAAAAAGTGAGGTCAAATTAGCGGAAAAGTGGAGATAAAATCGCGGAAAGTAGGGGAACAATCGCGGGAAAATGAGGATGAAATAGCAGAAAAATAAGTTTGTAATCGCCGAGGAGTGAGAGCCAAAAAATCGCAAAAAAGTGAAAACATAATTGCAAAAAAGTGGGTCAAAAATCACAAAAAAAAATGAGTCAAAAATTTCAAAAAAAGTGAGTGTGAATTTGTGAAAAAGTGAGATAAGAATCGCGAAAAAATGAGGTAATATTTGCGGAAAAGTTGGTTTACAATCGCGGAAAAGTGATAGTAAAATCTAAGATTTCTAAATTATGACGTCATCAAATTGGATTTTTTCAATGAATAATAAATTGGAAGCATCTTTCCTACATAAAATTATTGAATTTGACATTTATCAAAAAATCCAAACAACCAGCACCTTGTTTTACAGGTAATGAAATGTCTTGTCAGTTTCTTGAAAGTATATCGTGGTCAGTAATTATTTTTGCTAGAAATGCAACAAAATACAGAGAAGAAAGAGAAGATTGCATCGATCCCTTGAAAAATATAGATGAGGCGGCCAATCGGGCTACCTCAGTTGTTCCAATTTTACCATTAACATCAATGTAAATAACTAAAAATACAAACATTTTTGACGTTCGCTCTCAAAATTTGATGTTTCATTTTTAACACTAGTGCTATAAAGACTTTATGGCACTAGTGCGATAAAGTAACATTTTTAATGCTACGGGGGGGTGGTAAAAATTGCATTTTTGACACGTTTGTAGAAAAAGTTTTTTTTTTTTAAAGATAAAAGTCAAAATGACATTAAGTTGGCAATTGCAATGTAAAATTGTCAATTGCTTTCAAATTTCTTATGTAGAAAAAGGCTTGTGTTGCCAACATAGTTATTGAATTTTTGACTTGGGGAATTATCTTTAAAAAAAAACATACTTTAACTTTCCCCAGAAAAAGTGTGCAAAATTTGAAAATAGGCATGCGAAATTGTGCAAATTTAGGTGAAAAGGAATTTTTCAAGTTTTAGACAAACAAGGGGGGAACGGTCAAATTTGCCCCTAGTTTAAAAAAATGCTCTAGTTTTCGTTGTGTTGTGTGCAAAATTATTATGGTTTAGGTATTTATTTTTGAAATTTGTTTAATACAGGCGGAAACTTGACCGACCCCAAAATTTACTTGTTGGTAAATAAACCGATCTACTGGAAAATAAATAAATAATTCATAATTCGAAATTAAACATAAATTTCTAAGTGGCAAATTTGCCAAATATACTGAAAAAAAAACCTAAAGAAAATGATAGAATAGCATCCATCTATGATATTCGTTGGTAAATTATCAAATATGTTAGAAAATATATGCTTAACTCCTAATTCCTTTTGGCACGCGTCTGTCTCCCTATGCACGCAAAGCAAAATATTTCACTTTAATAACTTCATTCAGAGAAGCAGACACGGATGCTGGCTCGCTGAATCAACAGCACTGACAACTCGGCAACAGTGGGCAATAGACTCGAGCCAGCGTCCACACCGGCAAAAGCCGGCGTCCATCGAGGTATCAAAAATCAGAATACGGACGAGACTTCTAGAGACGTTAGTCTATAATATTCTTTGGTTGAACCCACTAAAATCATCTGTTATGCTTTTTGGTTGCAAAAATAATGTCAAATTCTCAAAAGATAACATTAATATAACTCTATTAAGTTGCCCGTAGTTGATAATGCTGAAAATCTGGGTCTAATCTTGGATACGGAGCTGATATTTAGAGAATTCATTAAAAGACTTATTCAGAATCATATCTTTATTTAAACATGCTCTATAATAATCTTCATACCCTTGGTTTGTCATTATGTAAATTGCTCTGTGAAACTCTAGTCTTATATCCAGTTTTAATTATTGTGACTTTATTCATGGACCTTGTTTAGACAACGTGGATAGGCATAGAATTCAGAAAGTACAAAACACATGTTCCCTTCCCATATTTGTCCTTAGAAAATTTGATCATGTCTCTCACACTTTTGAGGATTTGAACTGGTTATTAATGAGCAACCGTACAAATTTACATTTTAGAACTTTCTTTTTCAAGATCTTAAACAACCGTGTATTCGCTTTAAGAAATAGATTTATTTTTCGTTCCGATGTACATTCTCGAAGTATTAGGTCTTAGAATTACAATGCCTCATCACCCGGCAGCCGTGTTTCAAAGATCTTTCACATAAAATTCTGTAAAATTGTTCAATTTCTTACCATCTGAATTTACTACGTATAATTTAAAAAAATACAAGAAGTAACTGCTCAATCGTCAATAACACCTACGTTATACTGCTTTTCCAAATTTTAACTTTGTCTCCTATATCAAATTGCAAATCCCTGTGTTTGCTATCAAACCTCACTTTGTCTTTCCTTTGCCTTTTATGAGTTTTATGTATATTTTCTGCTGCTATGGCTCTTATACTCAAGGCTCTTTCTCTTAGTTGTAGCATATTCGCCACTACGTCTTCCTCCAGTAGCATTGCCTCCGACGGTAATGTCGGTTCCCTGGCGAAAGTCACCATAAATGGGCTCAGCTTCGTGCTATCCTGGATTGCTGTATTACAAGCAAAAGTGACGAATGGCAAGTAGCTACACCAATCTGTTTGTTCTGTATTGCAGTATACCGCCAGCATGTCGGCCATTGTTTTGTTTAGTCTCTCAGTTAAGCCATTACACTGTGGATGGTATGCTGTAATGAATTGGTTTCTTATTCCCATAATTTGAGCAAGTTCCTTCGCCATTTCCGACTGGAAAACTTTCCCCCTGCTTTTCCATTTGGTAATTGCCATTATTGCTTCTCCTAAACGGACCGAGAAGGTCAATCCCCACTTTGTCCATAACGCATCCCACTTTTATTGGTTGCAGAGGACCTGGGACTTTTCTGTAGGGTTGTCCTTACCGTGCTTGATAGTCTACGCATCCTTCTATGAACTTTTCGATATCTTTCAGCATCCCTACCCAGTAGTTTCTATTTCTACATTTATCAATTGTTTTGGTTAGTCCTAGATGTCCTGCGGTTGGTGCCGCGTGCATTTCCCACAGAATCTGCCCTATTAGACTTTTTGGGATCACTAGTAAGTTTTCTAATCCTTTGTATAACTAGTTTTGTTAAAGGTATCATTAATTATCTTAAAAATTTTCGCTCTTTTCTTTGTTGCTATAGGGATATTCGTGTCATCTGGGTTTTCTACCGCTCTCATAATTTCTTCCACATCTTTGTCCTGTTTTTGTAAGTTACTAATTTAAGTGCTTTCTAGTGCAAATGTTTCTATTTTTTCTTCTTTTCTGATTGTGGTGAAGGTGGGTATTTCGTCCATTTCCTTTTCCTCAGTTGGTGATAATGCGTTAAGTACTGGGTTCCTTGATAAACAGTCCGCATCGTTGTGTGCGCTACCCTTTTTGTAAATCACTTTGTAATCGTACTCTGATAGTTAAATAGCGCATCTTGCTAGTCTCCTATTATTTTCTTTTATGGAGTCCAACCAGCATATAGTGCATGGTGGTCAGTAAGTATCTCTACAGGACGTCCATATACTAGGTGTCTCAAATATCCTAGACTCCAGACTGCTGCTAAAAGCTCTAACTCTGTGATTGCGTAATTTCAATGTCTTCTCCTTTTTACAGGACTGCCCCTATTCCCTTTATTGAAGCGTCGGTATGTAGTCTTATGTCAGGGTTGTAATGTTGTAATAGAGGTGCTGACGTTAGTTTTTCTTTCAAGATGCTAAATGCCTCTTCTTGATCTGGCCCCCATTTGAAATTATTTTTTCTTGTAACTTCATGCAACGGTCTGGCAATCGAGAAGAAATCTCTTATAAATTTTCGATAGAAATTACAAAGTCCTAAAAAGCTTTGTACTTCCTTTAATGCCTTTTAGCTTTTCTTCATTTGGTTTTATCCCGCATCTATTCACTGTGAATCCCAACATTTTTATTTCTTCTTGGAGATATGTACATACACTAAGCCCGGTATTCATAGTGCCTACTTGAGTGCTGAGGATTCCTTAAAGGTTTCCTTGGCAGTAAATTGTCTTTCAGAGTCAAAATTGTCAAGGCGTCCTTATCGCAGCTCATGCTTATTTTGTCACATTTCCTTCCTTGACTTGAGGAATGTCCAGAGGTCCCTTGAGGCTGGTTTTCTAACCTATTGGTGACAGTATGTGAACCTAATTGATACGTATTGTACGTGAACTGTATTTTATCGATGTAATTGGTATGGATGAGCTGGATTTTTTTTTGTAGAGATAAATGCTGCTGATGCTTGATTCAGCTAATGCAGGCACCGTGGTGGAATGGTAGAAAAAGCAGTATTGAATTAAACAGGCATTAGCATGCATTAGTTAGTCGATAAATCACCGCACCCGTGGCATTTCTGAATTTAGCCACACGAGGGTTTTGCTGCGGAGGCCAAGAAGGTATATTCGAGGCATGCAGAATCCATTAGAGTTCTAAATTGAAGAAGTAGTCCATCTTTCAAAGTGTAGTTGAAGTTTGATTCCAAAAGAATACACAAAGTCCTCCTCCACAAATTACTTTGATCAATTTAAAGCGCCCTACATGTTTCGGGGCTAGAAGACCTCTTCATCAGGGGCTATCGCTCACATATTACAAAGTATTTTAGGTCGCTAGACTCCGCATTTGGCAGAGGAAAAGGAACAGAAAGTTGAAACATTGAAAAGTTAAGACATTAAAAAAGACAAATGTAAAAAAAATCAAAAAATTAATAGATCAATTGTATATATAATTCTATTTTTTCTTTAATTTTTAATAATAATTGACTTCACTACGTAATACCTATTTTGTCAATTATTATTTTTATATCGCGAAACAACTCCATGGTTGTGGGTTATCTACAAAATGGTCAAGGAACTACAAATTTTATCCCGAGGCAGCCTGTTTTTCCTCCAATAATACGGCGTCTATTTCTTTATTTTCCACTATGACTCTGTGCTGAGCTACCATCTGGACCAGGAACATTTTCTCTCGGTGTACTTGGTCGCCATAATTACTTGTGCATGAATTTCACAAAAAAATCACTATTTCTACAGCTATAGCTTGTTAATATATGATTCTATGCGAAAGAGTATTGAACCATATATCAACAATGACAACCTAATGACAATAACAATAGACATAAAGCGGTGTTGTCAGCTGCAAAACTTAAGACGAGGCTTCCTTCAATAAGAATTCTTTAATTCGCAGCTATGAATCGCCAAAGTCACAAACCACAAAGGAGTCCTTATTCAAGGCGACCTTCAAGTTGCAAGGGGTCCTTAATTTGAGGTGTGACTGAGAATACGGGCTTTTAGAGTAAGTGTACAAACACAGTGCAAGCAGGTTTTCGCTTGCGCCGACTCGCGCTTATAAGCGCGAAAAATGAATGCATGTTTTTAAATCGGCTAGAACACAGTATAAAGCAGGTACTCTATCTGTTTGTTACTGTGTACTAGCCGATTTGAAAACATGCATTCATTTTTCGCGCTTATAAGCGCGAGTTGGCGCTGGTTACTGGTAAGCGGAAACCTGCTTGCACTGTGTTTGTACACTAAGGGCGGGTATTATAAAACTACTTTGAGAGTTAACTTCTAGAATTACATGTAATTCAAAAAGTTAACTTCAAGTTAAGTGTCAAAGCAGTTTTATAATACCCGCCCTAAGGTTTACTTCTCTTAGCCCGGTATTCATAGTGCCTACTTGAGTGCTGAGGATTCCTTAAAGGTTACCTTGGCAGTAAATTGTCTTTCAGAGTCAAAATTGTCAAGGCGTCCTTATCGCCGCTTATGCGTATTTTGGCACATTTCCTTCCTTGACTTGAGGAATGTCCAGAGGTCCCTTGAGACTGGTTTTCTAACCTATTTCTATAAAAAAATTTCATGTGATTGGTGACAGTACGTGAACTGTAGGTATTTCATTGATGTGCAAAGTTTATTATTAGTATTGTAATGAGTATGGATGGGCTGGAAAATTTGTTTGAAGAGATAAATGTCGCTGATGATGATAACCGCGTATGTGGCTAAATTCAGCTGGTGTAGGCACCGTGGTGGAATGGTAGAAAAAGCAGTGTTAAATCAAACAGGGATTAGCATCCATTAGTGAGTCGATAAATCACCGCATTCGTGGCATTGCCACATTTTGGGGAATTTAGCCACACGCGGGTTGTGCTGCGGAGGCCAAGAAGGTACAGGGTTGTTCCGTATATTTAGACAGAATATAGTTCGCTAATGAAGCAAGATAGAAAAAAAATATAAATGCAAAGTAAATAGGGATTTACGAGAACCGCTAGAAAATTTAATTTTTATACTTACCTATATACAGGGTGCACGCAAAAGATGTGGCAGACAAAACTTGTATTTTTTTCTAAATGGAACATCCTGTATATTTTTGGCTAGAATGATAGATTGTTTTCTTCTGATTCCAAATATATGTTGATATTTGGTTCAAGCTGTTCTTACGCTATTTAAGTTTTAAAATGCATTATGCATTAACATTAGATCTGTTCCAGGTTCCTTATATCAATGGTGAGTCATTCTAGGCAAACATATACAGGGTGTTCTATTTATACAAGTTGTGTCTGCCACATCTTCAGCGTGCACCCTGTATATATAAAAGCTAAATTTTTTAGCTGTTCTCGTAAATCCGTATTTACTTTGTATTTACATTTTTTTCCTATCTTGCTTCAAAGCGAGCTATATACTGTCTAAATATACGGAACAAACCTGTACATTCATCGAAACATGCAGAATCTATTGGAATTCTAAATTAAAGAAGTAGTCCATCTCTCGAAGTAAAGTTGAAATTTAATTCCAAAAGAATACATAAAGTCTTCCTCCACAAAATATTTTGATAAAGTAAAAGCGCCCTACATGTTTCGAGGCTAGAAGACCTCTTCATCAGGGGCAAGTTCGCTCACATCTTACAAAGTATTTAAGGTCGCGCTAGACTTCGTATTCGACAGAGGAAAAGAAACAGACGGTTGAAACATTAAAAAGTTGGGACATTAAAAAAGACAAAGATAAAAAAAAAACATCAAAAAATTAATAGATCAATTGTATATTTATTTTTCTTAAATTTTTATTAATAATTGACTTTGCTATGTAATATTTTTATTTTGTCCATTATTATTCTTATAATGCGAAGCAACTTCATGGTTGTGGGTTATCTACAAAATGGTCAAGGAATTATAAATTTCATCTCAGGCAGGCTGTTTTTCCTCCAATAATACGGCGTTTATTTTTTTTTTTTTTTCAACTATGACTCTGAGCTACCATCTGGACCAGGAATATTTTCTCAGTCTCGGTGTACTTGGTCGCTATAATTACTTGTGCATAAATTTTACAGACAAATCACTATTTCTACAGCTATCTGACCTTAATATTCGCATCCACGACACACAGGACCAACAGCATTAACCATACGGCAAACATAAACAATGACCACTTATTGACAATAACAATAGACATTTCGTAAAAAGCGGTGTTGTCAGCTGCAAAACTTATGACAAGGCTTCCTTGAATAAGGATGCTTTTACTCGCCTCTATGAAATGCCAAAGTCGCAAACCACGAAGGTGTCCTTATTCAAGGCGACCTTCAAGTCGCAAGGGGTCCTTAATTTGAGGTGTGACTGAGAATACGGGCCAAGGCCCGTATTCTCAGTCACACCTCAAATTAAGGACCCCTTGCGACTTGAAGGTCGCCTTGAATAAGGACTCCTTTGTGGTTTGTGACTTTGGCGTTTCATAGTTGCGAATTAAAGAATTCTTATTGAAGGAAGCCTCGTCTTAAGTTTTGCAGCTGACAACACCGCTCTCTACGAAATGTCTATTGTTATTGTCATTAGGTTGTCATTGTTGATATATGGTTCAATACTTTTTCGCATAAAATCATATATTAACAAGCTATAGCTGTAGAAATAGTGATTTTTTTGTGAAATTCATGCACAAGTAATTATGGCGACCAAGTACACCGAGAGAAAATGTTCCTGGTCCAGATGGTAGCTCAGCACAGAGTCATAGTGGAAAATAAAGAAATAGACGCCGTATTATTGGAGGAAAAACAGGCTGCCTGGGGATAAAATTTGTAGTTCCTTAACCATTTTGTAGATAACCCACAACCATGGAGTTGTTTCGCGATATAAAAATAATAATTGACAAAATATTACGTAGTGAAGTCAATTATTTTTAAAAATTAAAGAAAAAATAAAATTATATATACAATTAATCTATTAATTTTTTGATTTTTTTTACATTTGTCTTTTTTAATGTCTTAACTTTTCAATGTTTCAACTTTCTGTTCCTTTTCCTCTGCCAAATGCGGAGTCTAGCGACCTAAAATACTTTGTAATACGTGAGCGATAGCCCCTGACCCCCTGATGAAGAGGTCTTCTAGCCCCGAAACATGTAGGGCGCTTTAAATTGATCAAAGTAATTTGTGGAGGAGGACTTTGTGTATTCTTTTGAAATCAAATTTCAACTTTACTTTGAAAGATGGACTACTTCTTTAATTTAGAATTCTAATGGATTCTGCATGTCTCGAATAAACCTTCTTGGCCTCCGCAGCACAACCCTCGTGTGGCTAAATTCAGCAATGCCACGGATGCGGTGATTTATCGACTAACTAATGCATGCTAATGCCTGTTTAATTCAATACTGCTGTTTCTACCATTCCACCACGGTGCCTGCACTAGCTGAATCAAGCATCAGCAGCATTTATCTCTACAAAAAAAAATCCAGCTCATCCATACCAATTACATCGATAAAATACAGTTCACGTACAATACGTATCAATAAGGTTCACGTACTGTCACCAATAGGTTAGAAAACCAGCCTCAAGGGACCTCTGGACATTCCTCAAGTCAAGGAAGGAAATGTGACAAAATAAGCATGAGCTGCGATAAGGAAGCCTTGACAATTTTGACTCTGAAAGACAATTTACTGCCAAGGAAACCTTTAAGGAATCCTCAGCACTCAAGTAGGCACTATGAATACCGGGCTTAGTCTCTAAAATATTTTTTTTTTCATTTTTGTATGTGTTCCTCTTCCGTTTTTGAGAAAATGATAATGTCATCCATATACACTAATACTTCCAGACGGAACATTACATAATCCGAATGGGAAGACGTTGAACTCGTACGAACCATGGCCTTGTGCCACGAATGCCGTGTATTGTTATGAATTTTCCTCTACCGGCACTTGCCAGTATCCTGAGAACATGTCTAAGAGTACGAACACAAAGAAAGCAGGTTGCCTGCTTGCTGGTAACGAGCGCTTATAAGCACCAATAATTAAATCCACGTTTAAATGCACCCGCACACAGAAAACGCAGATCGGCGCTTGTTGCTAGTGCAGATCGGCACCGACTTTATACCGGAATTAATTTTTAGTTCTTGGTCGCTGGTCGGAGCTAGACTTGCATCGATAATGGATGTCGAATTACTGATTTCTGCGATTTTTCAAAGAAATGCATTGTGGTACAAACGACTTAAGTCCCCCATCAACAGGAATATAGTGCGAAGGAATAAATGGCGATATTCATCATAAAGTTTTCGTTCACGATTTACTGGGTGTATTTCTTGCTCCGTGCGTTGCATCATCGTTAGGAATTTATTTTCCGTCAATAAAAAGTCTTCATCTAAAGATGAACTAGACATTTTTGTAGTATGGAAATTGCATCTAAACTGTCCGAAAACCGGCGTTCATTGTGTACTAGCGAGATAACCTGTAGGCGCCGGAAATAGGCGCTGATTAACCTGCTTTTTTTGTGTGCGTACCCTAGGTACTAAAATATCTCGCTTTGCCCAGGTAACTTAATATGTCATCGATTTGAGGTAATGGATAATTTGTTTTCTTCGTCACATTATTAAGTTTTTTATATTCTATGCAAAATCTTGTAGATCCGTCTTTCTTGGTTACTAGCACCACTGGGCTTGTCCATGGGGAATGACATGGCCTGATGATAATAATATCATGTTCTAACATTCCCTTTTATTTGCTCGTCTATCTTTTCCCTTTCTAGCTGTGATACTTTGTAAGGGCGCCTTTTTATTGGTCTGGTGTCTGTCTCTATTTCAATTTTGTGTTTTGTTAAGTTTGTCTTGACCATGTACTTTGGAGATTTTGCGAAGACTTCATTGAACTCATTTAAAAGGTCTTGTAATACTTTTTTAGTGTTTTGGTCCTTTATGTTATGGTCTTCCATTGTAACTCTATCTTTATTAACCTCTACCATATTGCACGGTATCTCTATATTCTTTCGATATTCTTCTAAAAAGGCTATTGCTGCTCCTCTGTGTATATTGGTTAGAGGATTTGACTTGATTTTTATAAATAATGATTCCTTATTTGTGTATATATGTGTGGTGTGATTCTATAGTTATTGCTTTTTTGGCTAGTATATCGATATTATATTTGCAGCGGTATTTTGTATTCTCTCTTATATTTTTTGTAAGACATAGTTCTATGGTTCTTGATTCCTGGGCATTCAGGGAGTGGTCCTCGGTCACTCCTAGTTTCAAGCTGCTTGGTTGCTCATTATATTTTCTGGTTCTTGTACATTTTTCTCGTTTTTCTGTATATCAGGACTTTTATGTTAGTGTCTCTGAATATTTCTGTGAGAATTTCATACATCTGTCAAAACTGGTATTCCAACAATAAATTGACAGGTTTTGATTGTTGATTTGAACCAATCAGATTTCAATTACGCGATAATTTGCACTAGTGCAAATTATCAGATAATTGCATACTAACTGGTGCGAAAACTGGTGTTTTGACATTTTTGGACAAAAAATTTAAATTTTTGATTTATGAAATTCTCTCATTAAATACAACTCGTGCAATGAAAATATATTTATAATTTTCGACAAATTTGCACTCATGCGTTTTTAACTGAAAACTAAACTAAAAATGCATTCGGGCAAATTTCCCAAAAATTATCAATAATTTCCATTGCACTAGTTATATTACTATTGATTATCTGTTTCATAGACCTCCAGGTTCTACTTTTTAGTCCCCATACTTTCTGTTGTATACAAATTGATTCTATGTTCTGCTCTAGTGCGTAGCTTTTTGTTTGATGCCAAGATCTGTATAAGTTTCTCAATGTTGGGCTTTCTCTTGTCTGCCTTATACATTGGAAAAGAGCTATTTTGCCTCCCTGTTATTTTGGTCGTTACTTGTCCAACTTTTCCTCGTAACCTTTTTAGATCCGGGAAGATGCCTTTTATTTATTCATTTAATCCTCTGATTTTCTTGTATCCTATTGTCGATTTCTTGTTGGGTTATTTTTGATCAATTTTACCTGAATCTTCCGAACTTGTTTCTTGGTCTGCTCTTCTTTTGTTCGTCTCGTTTTTGGTTCAAGTGATTTATGGCTATACCTGATGGTGTTTCATTCTTGATTACTTTTGTTTGACCAATCAACGGTTTGACTTAGTCTTAACGTCCTTTGTCCCTTTAACTTTATAGTGTTTCGGTTCAGATCTAGAGTAGCTTGGTTTGCTTTCAAAAAATCCATTCCTAGAATAATCGGGTACGGCAGTCCACTGATTGCATTCATTTTGCATGTGTAGATTATGCCTGCTATCTGTATTGATGCCATTACTTCTCCTAAAACGGATATTTTATGTCCCCATGCTGTAACTAGTATTACATTGGAGCTTTCTATCTTGCGTTTTCTCAAGTCCGCATTTATTATGTTATTTTGAGAACCGGTGTCTATTATCGCCATCTGACTGGAGTTGTTTATTTTTATGTTGAAGAATGGAATGCCCGTATTGTTTCGCCCTTCTGTTAGGATGGCTGGGGCTTCTAATTGCGCCATCCTTGTGGGTTTGGGTGTCTTTGTCTACAAGTGGCCGCAAAATGGCCGTATTTACCGCAGTTGTAACATTCCTAACTGTTTCTGGAATTTCGCTGAGGTTGACTGTTTTGCCTGAATTGACCTGTGTTATCTTGGTTTCTTTGGTAGGAGTCGCTATTTGCTTGGTTATTTGGCTTATTACTTCGTGGAAAATTGTTTTGCGATGCCCCCCTACTCTGCCAACCTTTTGAGTAGTTCGTATTTTGATTGATGACTGTTGTTTTGTTGCCCAAACGGAAGAGTTGGATTTTGGAGCTTTATCAATCGTTGCCGCGATTTTCTTCAACTCGTCTATTATTGCGGGAGGTTTATTTGATGTATTCGTGAGCCAGTAATAATTAAAGTAATTATCCTCTGCCATGCCTTTGCTGAAGGTATCTAAAAATTCCTCCATATTCATCACTTTATTGTAGTCTGCGTAGAGTACCCTTAATTCATATAGTTGACCACACTTTCTTCTTCCTTTTGTTTTCTATCTTCAAATTTTTTCCTCAGTTTTCCTTGATAGTCGACGTCTTCAAATTCTATTTTGAAGTCTCTGGTGATATCCTCCCAGCCGTTGTTCTTTTGTGCATCTTTGTACTCTTAGAACCATAAGTTTGATGCTCCATCCAGAAATGCTTCGAGATATGCTATTTTTAGCGTTTCATCCCATCCATTTGCAATTGCTGTTCTCTCATAACTGTTTAAAATGTCATTAGCGTTAACTCTGCATGAATGAAAAGTTGTAGAGCTTATAAATTGAGGGATCGTCGCATTTCTACCAGTGACGGTTGCTTGGATTGTGATATTCGCCATGGCTGCTTGTATTTTCCAGTTTGGTGTTTTTTTGTCTGGTGATTTTTTGTTGGACGAATTTGCGTCTTCGACTTTGTTTTTCGGGGCAACCTGGTTTGCTTCTACCTCAGTTTCTTCTAGTGGCCCTCTTGGCTTTCAGTCCTCTAGGGTGATTTTGGTAGCGACTCTTTGGCTAGGTCATCAAGGTGTTTCAGGAAATAGGGCGCCTCCACCATGTGTCACGCTTAGATTGTTTGTGGTCAGCGGTGCCACCACTTTATCTACACTTGGCTGCGTCGGCTGAGGGTTTATCCTGAAAAGAGGTTATATGGGGAAAGGAAAGAGTTCACCACTAGTAGTTAATACATCTAGTTTACCAAAAATAGATCGCAGTAAATTTTCTTCCCTGGTTGGCCATTATTTAACATTCCCTTGGAATGCCTATTTTTAGGGATAGCCCTACGCTGTCAATAGTACCCAAACCGCCCTATGAAAATGTCCCCTCGAGGAACTTAGTTTCCATAGGTCTAGGTTTGGGGCGTTGAGTGGGGCTTCTACAGCATGACATCCACCTTAGGATCTCAGTCGTACTGTGGCAAGTCACACCCAACTTGGAGAGAAAGTCTTTAGGCCTGTACCCTCGAGGAGCAGGCTGTGGAGACTAACCACTGCCTGACTGCATTGCGGTGCGCGTAATTTATACAAGAATTATTGCTACCGTCAGCAGAGTCATTTAATTTTCTGTAGTACAAGCGCCAAATTCATTTCATTTTTATAGTCTGTGGGCTTGTAGACATTTATGAGTTGACAATATTTTATATTTTTTCCAAATATCTTTGGTGCATTACTCCTAGTAAGCTTCTCATTATAGTTATGTATTTTTTTGTTTATTTTTTGATAAGTAAATAAAATGATATTTTAATGGGCTGTACATGGTTCAGTAGAGTAGCTGTGTGGCTAGACTAAAGTATTTTTTGTAAGTGCTCAGATAATAAGTATGTTTAAACATCACTCTTGTAAATTTGCATTTAACAATCAATTGAATACCTCAAAAAAATTCTAAGAAGTTAGTACTTCATAAATAATTATATTCCATACAATCAAATTGAAAAATGAAAAACATCTGTCAACGATGATAAGTCGTTGTATATTTACACAGGCCCAATTCAATCTCTCATCATTTTAATGTAAACACTAAAAAGAACGTACAGCGTACACAAATTTTGAATAATAACGCCTAACAATTTACAATAAACGTCGTATCTTCCAACTAAGTAATGGCGTATATTGGCTTTGATTTAAATTTAGAATACTCAACATTCTACACTCCAGACTTGTATCCAATCGCCCTACAATAAGTTCGTGTTATAAGAATGGCCGGAATTGTTGTTTTAGTTTTGTTGCAGTTTTGTTTATTACCGATAAGTGCCAAAGTCAATAATGATACTTTAATGCCAATTTTAGGGAATTTTTCAGTGGGCGATGATTTTTGCAAAGAATCTGTGTGCCTGATGAGATGTTGCGGTGAAAATCAAGCTTATTCTATTTCACATAAATGCGAAGATCAAAATATTACTGTCAACTCGAGAAATTTTACCTCAAAAATTGCCTCAATATACGGCTTGGACGCACCAATCACAATAGTCGATGGAAATAATTTTCGTTGTAGGGCTCAAACTTATCCAGTTTTGATTAATGTTTCTGCTAGTTATTTGAAGGGAAATGGCATGTATGAGAACGACAACGCTGACAAATATTACTATCACGGATATAAGGATTTTTGTTTTGAGTTTTTTAGGAGTGATGATGAGGATAATTACGATTTTAGTGCCATTGTTTGTTATAGTGACGAAGTGGAAGAAGGGACAAATATCAATAATACTGGTGAGTAAAATTTTGTATAGTATATACATATTGATAAGTGGCTTGCTTCGAATTATTATATACTTCGGAGTTTGTTTTTGTTTCTTTCTGCTATGTGCGTTCGGAAACGGTTTAATTAACCAATTATGATATTAATAAATAATAATAATGATGCATAATAATATTTAACCAACCACAATAGTTTGTAAATCTATTGTCGATCAAATACGATAAAAATCAAAAAAGCATAAGAAAAACAACAAAGTTTTCAATTAAGTTTAATATAGATACTAAAAGAAAAGAGAACCCATATTGGTCAATACCATCAGGTAATAATATGAATAATTAATAATTAGTACCTATACCAATAATTAAAGGTTTTGTTACAATAAAGTAAATTGAAGGAATTCGCAAAATTTCAAAAGTTACTGAATTCAAACCAGTGTTGCCAATGACCCGATAATTATCGAATTCTACCATAATTTTGACTACGATTCAATAATCGATAATGACAAGCTAATCTACCATAATTTATTGAAACTACAATTTTAATATAGATTTTTCAAAGTTCTAGTTAAAAATTTAAAATTTATTAAAAAATTGAAGGTGGTTATTGGTTTTGAGTGTTTTGACGTACTGGTGCGAGCACCAAACACTAGTCCCAGATTGAGCCAAAGTTTCATGCCAATAACTTTACTGGTTTCCGAAATATGGCCCTTTGAAATATTTGAAAATCAAATTCCCATGCATACCACTTTGGAAAAATTCGAATTTTCAAATTTTCAGATTTTGCAATCAAAAGAGGAGATCAAAATTAGGTAAAAAGCATTTTTGCAACTTTGTTTTTAGCCTTGTAAAAAAATAAAAACGATTTTTGCAATTTTTGGGCTCAAAAAAGTTCAATAATCTGACATTCTTTCACAAAATTGCTGATTAGTCGGTTATTATTGCAACAAATATAATGTAAAATTATATATTCTGAATCAGAATTAAATTATCTTCAAGATAAAATAAGATTCAATTCTATATTTTAAATACTTTTGAATATATTGAGGCTGAAAGTTGAAACTTTACCTCAAATATTGCAAAAGCTTCCAGGCGGATTATCTTGAAAACGAAGCCCTTGGGCTTGGAGTCTTATATAACCTTTTTTGTAGCCCTTATTAAGAGCTACCATTAGGTAGAAGATTCATGCCAATAGCTTCACTGGTTTCCAAAATACAATCATTTGAAATATTTGAAAATCCAATTTCCATGCATATACCCCTTTGGAAAAGTTCGAATTTTTAAATTTTTGGGTTTTGCAATTTTTGACTTTACTAATCAAAAGATGAGATGAAAATTAGTAGAATAGTATATTACATACCGAGTAGGGAAGTGTTTCATTACTGTCGAGAGATTTATATAGTCAATCGAGACGCGAAGCGTCGAGATTGACTATTAATCTCGAGACAGAAATGAAAACTTTCCTCCGAGGTTTGTATACTATTTTATTTGCAAGCACACGATTAATTATGATTAGTCAATCAATTTTTTTAATATTAAAAAAATAAAACAAACATGCCAAAATGTGTCATTCACTGCTTTGACGTTTTTACCTGACATGTTCTCATTGTTGCCAGCAAAGGTAGATAAATTAGAGTGAGGGAAATCGGTGAGGGAAGTCGAATAGGGAAATCGGTGAGGGAAATCGAAGAGGGAAGTGACACAGGTAAAGTGTCACTTCCAAATTTTTAAAAAGTCAGTAATGACAAGATTACATATATGATTGCAAATAAAAGCATTTACGCAACTTTGTTTTTTTGGGCTTGTAAAAAAATAAAAACGATATTTACAATTCTTGGGCTCAAAAAATTTCAATAATCTGATATTCTTTCACAAAATTACTGATTACTCGGTTATTATTATAACAAATATCATGTAAAATTATATATTCTGAATCAAAATTAAATAATCTTCAAGATAAAATAAGATTCAATTCTATATCTTAAATACTTTTGAAGATATTGAGGCTCAAAGTTAAAACTTTGTCTCAAATTTTGCAAAAGCTTCAAAGCCGATTAAGTTTCTTGAAAACGAAGCCCTTGAGCTCGAAGTCTTGAATAATCTTTTTTGAAGCTCTTATTGAGAGCTACAATTGCCAGAGTCCCAGCTAGAACCCGAAAAATGAAAATAGAGATAAAAAGTCAAAAAAGTTGAAGAAACTTTTTCTGACTATCGTGGTGTTGCTGCGTAACGCGTTTCGTGAATCGTGACAGGTAAAAGTATTATCCGGTAATCCCGAAACCTCTTGTGGTATTAGATTCAATAATTTTTCTTGGAATCTGATAATTTTGTTCTCAAATCCTGATAATTTTAAATTTGACATTTATCGAATTCTGGATTAATCTAGAAGAATTTGTTGTTTCGAATACAATAGAAGATTCGCAGTATAAACGCGCTCTAGATTCTTAGAATCCGGCCCAACCCTGTTTTGTCCGAGTCTAATCGAGTATTAATTTATTAAAATAAAATAGAGCTCGAAGCAAAGAATATTTTATAAAAATAATTTGATAGGTAAAATAGACTCTAATCAGAGAGCGTGTGACGGTGTGTTAGTTCTTTTTTGATGATCAAGAAACTCCTGGTGGAATTAATTCACTTTGAAGCAAATTCCTAAAAATTGAAGGCAAAATGTGACTGTAGAATCCGCGCCAAGTACTCTATTATTTAGGTTAGATAGTAAATTGCGAGCGGTTCTATTTGAGGGTAATTATTTCCTGGGGCAGCAGTGAAAAATAAAATTGTGGGGGCGGGTTTATTTGCAATTGAAAGAAACAACTGATTTATATGGTTATCCGTTAATAATTATATTTTATTAATAAGAAAATAAACAGATTTTCATTTCCTTTAACCATGGTACAAATTTTCTAAACCCTAATCCAACACCTTTCAATACAAAAATAAACAGTACTAAATGGATGCTACCTTTACACTGTCTCTGAGCTTGTAAATCAAATGATGCATTCAAGAAGCCTGTACTTGTAACTGTATAACACTTTCATATAGCCCTACTACCTTAGGTACAGTATTTTTCAAATCCTAAACACCTTTTATATCTCAAAACAATAATTCGTAATTTAGTTTAATTAATGTAACTTCCTGTTCTATAAATGTAAAAATACCCTGAAATAGCTTTCTGCCAAATTTTGTAGAATACTTATACTTACTCAAAAATCGTGTACTTAGCCAGAATAAATACTATCAAGACAATGAACATTTTATCTTAATTCATTCAATTAGAAACCAAAATATCTAACTAATCATTTTTTAAACGGAACAAAACAGTCAATTTGATTATCCAACCTCTTCAGTAAAATTCATTTCAATTAACAGTCATTTGAATCATATTTCTCTATCTATACTAAGCACAAACATATTCAAAGTCAATAGTCAATTCACTCCAGTTAATAATATTTATGCAATAAAGTTTCATAGTCAATTCAGTTCATAGTCATTTCAACATTGATAAAGTCAAAATAAAACTTGTCACTAGAGTACTTACATTAAAATTATCGCCCTTAAACACTTAATTATTCTAATTATTATTCACTTCAAAAAAGCTAGAGCACGCACATAAAAACTGAAAGGTTTACTTCTTTCTCAATTCGAGTTATTTACTGTGATTTTTACTTTTCCCAAGCCATACTTTTTATACTGGAGATAATTCGCCACTTCGGAATACTACTAATTATTGAGTCGATAATTGATTGATGATTGCTCTCTACTTGAATGATCGCCCCTTTAACCCCTTTTATACTTTTATTTACCCATCACAATCGACAATATGGGCGTCTGTAATTCCATTCTATTGGTCGACCTAGATATTATTCTAAAAAATTTAACTTGCTCATCGAATGATGACGAAATCTGTGTCGAAATTGTAAGATTATTAGGGAAAGAATATAGAGGACACTTAATTCAAGGAAAAGTCAAACTCGTGCCGGCAATAAGGTATACGATCTTTGGATATATCTGTCATTTTGGGACTTAATTTAATTAGGTAGGTACCTAATCTTGTATTTAATCTTTTGAGGGTTTTGATTTATGAGATCAACTAACTTGATGACACACGCCTGATGACTGGCTATTAGAAATTGAACGTATTTTAAATATTTTAATTAGTTTAGGGTCAACGCTAATTTGTCTCATCATTTTCCAGTTTTATTAATACTGATTTGAAATATTGGATATTCAATTTTTGATTATTTGATTACATTTAATTTTTACTGTTGAGACATTGTAAATTACAGGTCTATTTTTCCCGGGTCATTACAGTGACCAATATTATGCAATCAGTGAATCAGCCATAAGTTACTTGAAGCTACCTGCCTGTCAACTAACTTCTTCATTCTTTTCCAATTAGCCCTGTTCTTGTTTTGTATTCTTTTCAATTATTATTGGGCCTTCCTTTTATTCTTTGGATAATATTATTCATTCAAAAATAATCAAATTAATCCAGATTTTGTATTTCAATAAACAAAAATGAGTGGCAAGTAGTAAAACTTATTTTTTCTCATTACAAGGATTACAAGGAACAATAAATACCTACATAACATTAAAATAGTACTTGCTAAAGTGTGTATAAACAAACACTAAGCAGATTTTTCTATTCTGGCTGGGCTATTCCAGGCAGTCTGGTGAATGCGCTTCGGAAATACGAAAGTTTATTATAAATTATAACATACTTATTTATTGGATAACCCAATCTAATTCATAAAAAACCAATATGGAAATAATTCACATCCCTACAAACAAAAGCTCAATTTGAGTAGGTCTAGACATTTTTCCGGTTGCAAATACTTTTTGAGTCCTCGTAAAATCTTCTTTATTAGTTTTACGTTCGAAGGTAATGCGAATATTGCAACCATGAGCTTGAAAATTTAAAAAATTAAATTAATTTCTTATTGTCATTGTGAGATTTTCAGTTTATACATACGAGCTACTTTGTTCGATGTGTTCTGGTATAAGTGGTAGGTATACTTATTCATTCTGAAGTTACAAATTAAATATAATCAATATCTAAAAACTCTAAAACACGAAACGCTTCCCTCTCATATAGCTTAGTTTCTTCTGTTATTTCATTGGCATGCATCTTACCGGAATTTTTTTCTGATCTAGGTACTTTTGGAATAACGTCGTGAGATGTTTAAAGAGTATATAATGATTCCGTATTTAAATGGTTCACCTGCAGTTCACTTTATGTTTTTCCTACTTTCTGGATTCTGTTTATTCTTAGTCTAATTTGAGATCCAGTTTTATCCTATTAACGAACTTATTAGGATGAAACCAGATGTTTTTGACATCCTTGAAACTAGTCTTCTCGCACTTCCATAAGTATAGTTTCGCTTTTTAAAATAGGTGGTCTTACCACCTCACCTCTCTCTCTGGTGTAATCGTTGATACCACCTCTTCATGTATGTTTTGTCTCAGGGATATCAGCGTACTTAATAGGATGAGACCAGATGCACTTGACATTCAAATTTAAATTCAAATTCCAATTCCAAGTTTTATTGAAGCATTAAGCATTCTACAGTCATAGTCAAGAGTATACAAGACTACAAGAATTATACAAGAATTTCACAAGATAGCGGATTATTTATATAACTTTCCTGGCTGAACTTATTTAAAGAATCACAATATATATCAACATCATTATCGTCGCTAGTAAATCATTAGCCAGTCGACACATTTTACTTAACGAGGAATTGAAACCCTAAATGGTTCTGTGGAAGTCAACATTAAATTTAATAGGAATCTATTTCTGGTATTAAAGGGAGAAATATGAAGCACAATGGTGGCAAAAAGATCTGGCGCTTCAAAGATGTTTTTAACAATAATTTTATAAAATGTTGAGATGTCAAAAAAATTTCTTCTGGTTTCCAAAGGCGTTAAATTTAGAAGTTTGATTATCTCATTACAATTAATTTCCTCATAAGGTATTCCCAATTTGAATCTAGTTCTGTTTAGAAACCTGCGCTGGACTCTTTCTATTTTATCTTTTTTTATGGCATAATAAGGATTCCATTCCATATTCCATACGAAACTTGCATAGGTATTCAAGAATTGAACGAATGAAGGCACAGTACATATCTCTAAATGTAAAAATGTTTACAAACTTTCTCAAAGTTCGAAAAACCAAACCAAGAAGACGCATGGCTGGTAATTTCTATATGGTTATTAAAAGTAAGGTGAGTTCAGAATCTAACAATACTCCAAGATATTTGAATAGACTTTGCCTTTCTAGTGGTTCAGAGTCCAGACAATATTCAAAAAGAACAAGGTTCATTGTTTTGCAGAAAGTTACAGTCTTGCATTTACCTACATTTAATGTTAAATTATTAGTTTTGCACCATAAAGGGAATCTATTTAGATCTTTCTGCAATAGACGACAATCATCTGGAGAATCAATAATTCTGAGAGCCTTTAAGTCTTCAGCAAATTCAAGAAACTGGCAGACACGAAAAACATCTCTTACATCATTAAAAACATCTTTGGAACTAGTCTTCTCGCACTTCCATAAATAATTCCTTTTTAAAATACTCTTACCAGTCTTACCACCTTTTCGGTGTAATCGTTGATACGACTTCTTCACGTCTCTTTTGTCTTAGTGGTATCAGCTTAGCTCCCTACTCTCTAAGCTCTTGGTGTCTCCTATAGGTATTTTTACTTGGATAGTTTCGCTATCGTGCTCAATTTTGATTTTTGTGATTTTAATTCCTCACATTTTTTGGGGTACCTCCAAATTCTGTTTTATCTTCTACTGGATTTAAAGCGTGTCTGTCATCATTGCTGTCAATCAAAGATTCGGTTTGTTCTAGTTTCTTTCCAAAATTTCTTTAATACCCTACTCTTTGTGCTTAAGTGAGCCCTTCAACAAGTTCAACAGTAGGAAACTTGTCTGTGCGAATGAGTTTGTTTCTCGCGATTTTGAATTTAAAACCAAGACCTACTTTTATTACCGCAGCATTTGCTCTCCGTTTGTGTTGAATCGGTTTAGTATTGAGATATTTAATTGTGCAAAGTTTTATGTTGTTTGAGAGTATGAAATTGATCTAATTTTTGGTTCTGTGAGTGGTTTATCATCCGATTTTAGCAATGAGATCACCACTTCGTATTTCATAGTAAGTCTTGTGTGAATTCATGGTTTTGGATAGATCTTCGAGAAATATTTTCATCCCTTCGAATCCTCAGAGCGCTTTTGGCTGTGACACTGATGAAGACTCGTGAACTACACAAACATAAACTCGTAAACTAGCATAGTTATACAAAAACATTTCTAAACTGTTTGTTTAATGTAGAAGATGATGAAACCAAAGCCTCCCTAGCCTGCCCCCTGCACTACAAAATGTTGTCAAGGTCATAGTGATAATAATAGTGATCGCGGATAAACAGTTTGCCGGTATATATAATATCAGAGCACGAAAGATGTGATAATATTATATAATTAGGCACGTTTAACTTAAAGAGGAAAGAGAACAAACACAAAACATAAAAACCGCAGGATCACCAATAAAAGTTATGAAAAAAGAAGTTAGAGAACAGGTTAGATCCTTGAAAAATGGAAGAGCGCCAGGCCCAGAAGAATTTTTGTAGAACTCTTAAAGTATGGAAGAATAAAGTTCACAAGCACGAAACAAAACTGCAGAACTATTAGAAACATGACATCAAATGCTGCGAAAAAGTGGAAAGTCATTCAACAAAAATAAGTATGATGACAGATAAATGCGAAAACCACCGCATTGCAGTGACGAATACGCTAAGTAGTGTACATGGAAAAGTCATAGAAACCGGAATAGAAAACGAGTACAAAGATAGTGAGACACAATTTCCCACTAAAAAAACTAATGGATTAATAAAGACAGAATGGAAACGCTCTAGACTTCTAGAGTGACGCAAAAGTCAATATTAAACAGGGTAGCCTTATCAGTAAGGGCAGCAACTAAAAAACTGGAACATAGGTCACAAAATAGTACATGCGATATCAAAGACAAACAAGTGATTTGGTTCGGACATACCCAACCTAATCATTGAAAAAAGAAGGTGGAACAGTGGTGGGGACGAGTAAATGAGAGACAGAGGATTGGAAGAGTATGCCTGGATTGTCGGAGATGACTGGAGATCAGAAATCAGAAGTCGGAGAACGTTATAGAGCGATAATTAAATACATATATATATAATTTAACTTGTTGATGTTGAGTAGAATCAAGGTAAATTCACCCTCCTGGAGATATATGGAAAATTCGATTTTTCTCAACAGTACCTACCTAATATAGGATGTCTCGTGCCCATATTTTCACGCAAGCCGTGTTCAATAAATAAGGTTGTAATATTGTAAGGAGAAACCGAGTTTTTGAGCGATCTTCCCACAGAAGCCAAAAAAGGATGAAAATGTACGTCACTAGCCCGAAATAGTTATTTGTATCCCGAGGCCGCGAAATGACTTTGTAGCGTACGTAGAGAAAAGTTATCGCCTCGGCCGCTTGCGGCCGAGGCAAGATAATCTCGAGGACGCCAATAAGTTTCGCGGTCATGGAATACACACTATTTTTTGTGCAACTACAAAAATTATGTAAAGTTACAGAAAAACTATATGGATTTGACACATTTTGCACGTCAGGTGTGACGGCCGCGAAATTGAATTTCGCGGCCTATGTATAGCGGCCGCGAAAGCTCATTTCGCAGACGGTTGCACAAAAAAATATATTGGCTGTAGTGGCTCGAATGGTTAAGTAAATTTTATAGCATTTCGATTAGTCAATCACTGAATGCTGAAAAAACTCGCCAAGGAAACTTCAGCCTAGCGTAAAAATTCTTGAAAAATATGATGTTTTGAAGGGTGTTGTCGCTCTGTGTGGAGTATTCAGATATGGTCTCATTGGAGCACACTTGGAACATTTAAATTATAAAAATTAAAAAATAAAATTCTACAATTTTTGTGGCAAAAACTCTGTAATTTGTATTGCATTAGATTCACATTATAAAGGGCAAAAAAAGCGATAATCCTTGCTCGTATAATAATAAATTAACTCATTCGCACTCATTTCCCACTTAATCTGTGTATTTTATGTCCGCCATTAAAGGACATGTTTCCAGCATTAACGTTTTATGGTTCTATTAAACACCAGCGTGCCATCTGGGCTCTGCAAACAATCGGCTTGTGTTTATCTCATCTCAATGCTCAATTATACGTGTTTTTTTTGCCAGGGACTACGATGCCAAAAGAAATAAATTTATTTAATTCTATTCAGTTCGACGGCGTCGGCTTTGTTATAATCGTCCGGTATAAACATTTCCAAAACCATAAAAAAATACTACAGCTTTTTATTTGATTTTAGCTATTCCGGTGCAAGCTTTTTAATTTAATCAGTAAATACTAATTAAACCGTCCAGTTAAATTATGGTACCGATTGGCACTACCTGTGGAAAATAGCTTACAAGATTTTGCACTGGTGAAGTTGTAGTAGGTAGTGAAAGGGTGCTAGTGATTAAAAAAAAAAATTGTAAATGTGTTACAATAACTATAATAATAATACTGAAGAAGTCGGTTTAGCAATTAAACTAATCTACTATGTCTTTTAACATGGCGTTGGAAGTAAACTACGACAAAACTTATTATTTTGATTTCTCCTAAGGTACGTTTTAGCACTTCTTTAAATAATTCTATTGAACTTATTGCAGAACCCATAATTTAAATTATTCAATAAAAATTAACTTATGGATTAACCGTCAAATGTACAACACTTTCAAGATTTTCGATGGTCCATCCTGAGTCTTTTATACGACGGGATTCTTCGCTAATTTCTCTATTTTTGCAATTCTCTTGTCCATTCTGCTTATGTGTTTATTCCAGAAGGTATGTTCTACGTTGTCTTATATCCATCTTACTATGCTTTAATTAGCCTTTTTCTATTGTCGAGAGTCCTTTTGTCTGCTTCTGTCTTGTAATTCCATGAATTCTTCTTATTAGGTATCAATATTTCAATGTCCGTCTTATTGATAGGTAGGTATGTGTTTTGGATGATCGCTGTCTTATATTCTTATTTCACTGTCTGAGTTGAGATATTCATTTCTGCATACTATCCTCCTATGCGTTCCGAATTTTGAGATGCTGGCATTGCTTCTTCTCCGACTTCTCTAGATTTCCAGAGCCTGTTTTGGAAATTGCCAGGAGCTATCCCAGGAATTTTTCCGGTAGTTTCCTCAAGAATTCTCGATATATTATTGTGAATATCAAGCTATTTTCGAATCCGTTCTTCATAATTGGACATCATGTCATAGCCCTAAACAAAAAAAAGTGACGAATAAGGACGACGCATTTTAATCAACTGAATAAATAGCAAAAGTTCAAATCAACTATTTTACTCCTGAATTTTCAAGCAATTTCCGTTTTAATTATCAGCTTCTTCATTAAATTTATGGATTACTAGAGGATTTAATCTCTCAGCGTCTCTACTGTTTGTGATTTTCATTTAACAATTTTTCAACTTCCTTATATCGGGTGGAAACTTTTGTCATCGGTTTTCAGTGTACCTACTACTATCTCATAGTTCATAGTCGCATAGTCATAGTTAAATAAATGAATTATATATTCTGTGACTTTTTTTTCGTTCGTTTCGTTCGTTCATTTAATATAAAACTATATTGAATTATTGTTGTACATTTAGCTGTTTTGGACGAATAATTAATCCCATTTTAGCTATCAGCTACAGCAATAATAGATAACTATCAAAGATGGATTGTCTGTAAACAACGTAAAATGTTAAAAGCGTGCCTATATAACAAACATACCTATCGCTATTTAGCACTCCAATATTAAAAACATCCATATTTATGTGTTAATGTTGCTTCATTTTTGTTAATTTATTTTAATAATTTTATAGTGGATTTTTAATAAATATAATAAAATCAGTGGTAAACATTGTAAGGCCATAAAAATCTTGTGATGGGGCTTTTCCAGAATGGAAACTGAAATTGAGAAATTTATGAGTTGTGTACCTACTTTCGCGGAGATCCTTTACGAAAAAAAAAACGTGAGTGATACGAACTAATAGTTATATCAACGGTTATATGTTACGAAGGAAATTGGATAAGTGCTTATTGGAATTGTTTCTTAGGTATTCACTATAGAAAAAATAGATTTTATGATATAAAGTTAAAGTAAAATTCAATTCTGCAGCTGATCGCGGACAGCGTTAAAATAGGAAGGTGAATAATTTTCAATAACGTTCCGGCAAAAAATATCTAAGAACCATCTATATTTCTTTATTTGATTTTGCAACATTCGTTAAATGGAACTATTATTAAAGCTTACATTATTTGTTTGTCTATAAGAGGCCGATGTTAATTATTGTAAGTCAATAAATTCTATCATTACTCGTTATTTGTAATTTATTATTCAAATTAGGTTTTTGTTCATTCGTAGTTTCTGAGATGAGTTTATAATACCTTTTCTTTTTTTTATTATTTCACTTTTATTATTTCTGTCTTCTTCTTGCTGTTGAATTCTAAAATAATTTATTTATGCTTGAAAACAACTCACGTTGTTGTAATACGAACTTAACCTTTAAAAAGAAAAACTAATCCAGGTTTTACTGTCAACAAGAGAACTAAATCTTGATTGTTCTTATTATTTTTTATTTGGTTGAGAATGTTTCATCCGCAAAGCGAATACGGGGCCTTTTTTGTGATTAGTTTGACTTAAGTGACTCTTGATTGGCCGGAGGGTAGGTACTTTGAATCAAACCTCTCGAGAACCGAGAAAAATTATCTGAACTCGCTCTTTCCGTAGTAAGAAATCGACTAGGCAAGTCCATTTTCTTTATTACTTTTATCACAGAATCTCCCCTAAGTCCTGGTTATTCACCTTTCATATGTATAGGTACCTACCTCATAAATTTACCCTTACGTAATATGGAATTTTTCTACTTCTCACTTTTCTCAGGTAAAAATGATGTTTTGTATCTCCCTTATGTCACAAAAAACAAAACAATCTCGGCACTCATACCCCTGCCTCCCGCGTACAAAATAGGGTACGATTTCCTAAAGCTCCGTTTTATGATTAACCTATAGTATTTATGACGCTGAGATGCCAAAGGGGCGTCCGCTGGCTAGGTAGCGGTGGAAAGGGTTGCCAGGGGGTTGCAAAGTCGGGAAAAAAACGAAAATCTGGAACGATTTCCTAAAGCACGTAACTTTCACGAGTAGAAGGTTATGTTTTATAAAGTACCCTAGATATGGTCCGCTGGGTGGGCGGTGGTGGAATCAGCGTCCGCTGATGGCCCAAAAAGGGCCGGAAACCGTACGTAGTTATGGAAACTATTTCCTGAAGCTTGAAATTTTGATGAAAGCTACTTTTTTTATTGAGATTTACGAAAACAATCGTCCGCTGCCTGTATGTCGGTGGAAAAGGCGTCCGCTGGTGGGTATAAAGGTACCAAGTATAAAAGCGTTAGGAGGCACCAGCGGACGACTTTCCCACCGACATAGAGGCAGCGGACGATTGTTTTCAGTAATATCTCTATGAATATATGCATCTAGCAAAATTTTGGGCTTTAGGAAATCGTTTCCGACAATCTATTCACAAAAAAACATACGTGTAAAACTACGGAGGTGGAATCATAATTTATAACTCTATTAAAATTGCAATAAATTATTGTTTCTACCATGTAAATATTATATTAAGTCACCAGTATTCTATAAATTTATTGTCAGTTTTGCATAAGGTACCATCTACATGGGAGAAACATAATGATATAGGTGTGAGTGGATACGATAAAATTTTATCAATATCCAATTTCTTCTCAAGAGATACTCGCAGCAACTGCCCAAATAAGTCCCTCTCCATACGAACTTCCATTAATTTGCCGAATACAGCAATTCTTTTCTTCGGCACCGCAGAACGGAAGTTGAGTATTTTGTTTTGTTTTATGGGCCGTTCAAATCTGGTACTGTCTTCTGAGCATTCCTGGATAAACTTTTCCCGCTGCTCACTGCCAAGTTTTTCGACATTTATTAGAAATTTGGTAACATCATGTTTTGCTGCTCTACCCGTTGTATAATAATTTCTTATCTAAGTCTGTTGCGAAAGGATTAATATTGTCTTTGACATTTTCAATTATTTTGTATAATGATTTCAAATGTTTTCTCATCAAACTTGCTCGCAAATCTTCAGTCATATCTTGATTTTTTTTCAAACCTGTGCATTCATATGTGTAAGTGTTACTGTACTGTTTATATCGGGTCTTCAAAAAAAAAACAATCAAAGATTGCTTTGGTTACGAAAACGTACGTCGTATTATTGTTTCTTTATTGGTCAGGATTTTTGACATGACATTTTGACATTAAATTTCATTGACTGACATTGTCAAAATCAAAGAAAAATATTGCTAAGACATACGTTTAAAAAACCATAGCAATCTTTGATTGGTTTTTTTTTGAAGACCCGATATTATATGGTTCAAGGCCCAACGTTGACGGGCTGGATATGAATTTGTAATATATGACACTCCTGTCAGTTTATTTCCAGCATCAGCATTGGACGCGTCTGCTCCATGGTGAGATCATGCGGGATCCTTGAAAAGGTTTTTATTTGTTCTTCTGACACCAATTGACCCATCCTCAAAGCTGGTTAATAAACCTGGATGTGACTCCTCCACTTTCATCAATTTTTCATGGTAATAGACAAGATAACGTGAATAATTCTGCTGATTAAATGTGAAAAAGATATTTGCCATACATGACAGAACCAACTTAAGTGTACAGAAATCAGCCGTCCGTATACTCTGATCTAGAATCGAAAATGGTTTTGATTTTTCACAATAGATTAAATTTAGGAGTAACTTTTCCGAATAAATGAATTTTAAAAAGTGCCGTTTTTCAATGAAAATGAGTTACGTAATGAGCTCATTACCTCACTAGTACGATAATACAACTTATTACGTAACTCAAACAGGCTAAAATAAGTTACGAAATAGGCTCTTACAATGTGGGTCGTACATAAAATATACATCACTAAGTATTTAATGAAAAAATACGATTTTACAAAATATACATAACTTCTTCCACGTAATTATAATAATTCACTCCACTTGAGGTTTTCATCCAGTTTCTTTCTATATTTTGGAGGTAGTGCAATAAAAGCAGAATAACAGTCACGGTGATACCGTTGAAAGTCGACCACTTCCTTTAGTAAATGAACATTGCTCATCTTCAAATTATTAGTTCGCCGAACGATCAGAGTTTCCTGACATTTTTTCAAGGATGTTTCCGTAAAGGATAATAATTTATCCTTTTTTTTTAAACAAAACACACAGCATTTTTCGATTTCGGACATTATTTTTTTCAATCAATATAGCAATAGGTATAAGCAAGCATAAAGCAAGTGGAATACACACATCAAAATGGTCTACTGAAGAAGATTAATGCCTACCTATATCTATCAGAAATTTGTTGCTGATTTTATCTACAAAACATTTAAACTTAACAAGCTTGCAAAAAAAGCCGATATGATAAATTTGATAGGATTTGTTTAATAAATAATACCCACTTTATCTTTAAAAAAGTTGTTTTGTCTTAAAATTCAAAGACAGATAGTTCTTGTTCCCTAGACTCATTTGATGAGTAGGTATGTACCTATATAAGGAGTAAAAAATACTGAAATTTCGACTGGAAGGACAGGTAAGGAGACTGCAGAGTCTTCAGCGTTGCCACCTTTGGTAGATTTCTACTTTTCTGGTAGATTTTCAGCTTTTTTTGTAAAATTTTAGTAGACAGAGCTTCTAGTAGAAAATCTAGTAGATTCAGGTAGTTTTTACTTTGTTACATTCGGTTCCCTAAAATACGACAGAAATCCTAATATCGATTGTGGAAATAATTCAAATGGAAAAACGGAACATGCCCAATGTATTTTAGTGCGTAGTGTAATGTCTTGTTTTGGACTTTATTCATATCGTTTTTCATCTGTAAAACCAAGACGGAAATACATTCTCATTAGGTCTGTTTCTGCAGAAATCACAAACCAGTCAGAGTGAATTTCATTGGTTGAAACTAGTTTTCTAACTGTTTCTGACTGTTTTCAACCAATGAAATTCGCTCTGACTGGTTTGGGTTTGTGATTTTTGCAAAAACATATCTATCAGAAACTAAAATCGCTGACAGACTACGACTGTAGCCACTCCCAACTGCCTAATATTTTCCAACTTTCTTATTAAAGGCCGAATTTATATAGTCGTTCCTTGACTCTTCCTTGGCAGTCGTCAGTTTAGAATGGACACTTGCTTCTATTTGACAAGTTAGGCATTTCAATTCCAAACGTTCAAGGCTTCCTTAAGGTCTGAGAAAACCTCAAGAAGTGACTATAAATTCGGCCCTAAAGAAATTACGTAAAGTTTGTTTCACGGGAGTTTGTACCTTTGACATCGACGATGTCATAACTTAGAAAAAAAGGTTTGTAGTGGTTTGTAGTAGATTTAATTAATATATTTTTATTTACGCGTCTTTTGACACAATCAATTTTTTTGACAAATTTATTTAATGACATGTTTTAAGTACCGACGAAGGTTTTTGACGTCATTAATTTGTTTCAGTCAATTTTTATTTGTTAAAAAAGGAATGATGTCAAAAGTACAAACCTTCGTGAAGCAAATAGTACATTTTTCATATGTATATAGGATATATGAGATATAATTAAGAGTAGATTTTTGGTATTTTTCAAAATTGCTTCAGTAGATTTTTAGTAGATTCAAACAAAGAAGCTAGTAGATTCGCTAAAAAAAACCTGGCAACGCTGAGAGTCTTATCATACCTGGTAACTCGACACTAAACACTGCTTGCTCTGGACCTACTCTTAGGCTGCCCATGATTTTATAGTGGATTTTATATATAAGTACTATAGTAGGCATACATATACACTTTTTTTATATATTTTTTATAAATAAATACTCATTTAATTTCACATGAATCGCAGGAATTAAATAAATTTATAGAATACTGGTGACTTAATATAATATTTACATGGTAGAAACAATACCCAGCCAGCAAGGGTACGTCATATTGACGTCCTTATATGGTGATAATTCGTCAATACTCGTCACCTGACCAAAAACTGACGACATATTGACGTGTGATAAATGCCGTTCAAATGACGTGCTTTTTATCACGTAATATTGACGCGTTTTTCTGGTGATAAATGTAATACACATTGACGTCAATATATATCATGTAATATTCACGTATTTTGCTTGTGGTTCAGTAAACCTGGTTTTTTGAATTAGTTTTTTTTTTCAATGTGTTTTGAATGTATTCCTAGAATTCCTAGGGTTGTGCCGTGTATACTGTATTCTATAGTGAATAGGAGACAAAGTGATGATACAAATCATTATTTTTTTTCGCATTTGTAACTACTCACGAAAATTTTGATCGAATCGAATGCGAATAATACCCCTACCCTCGCATTTTTTCGACATCCTGTTTTTTAATTTTTACTACAGCAAAACTTTGATGCGTTTGAAAACACATCTTTGAATAAAAATTAAATGGAAAACTCCCATAGTTCATACTCATAGTTCCATCTCTGACTTTCAAATAGTATAGAAATAAACGGTAGAAACTGTGGAAAGGCCAGAAAGGGGACGTATTTGGTTTGTTTTTGTGTTTGGTCAACGGTTTGGTGAATGCGGAAATTACTGTATTCCTTTTATACATCGAGTGACACCGAACGAAAAACGTTCAAGCTTCTGACTTTGAGCAGCTCCGAGTAACTCAACGGGAAAAAGGAAAAGAGTAAATACAAATACACTCACTCCTGTATTTTTTTTGTTTCGAAATTCTAGCATTAGTTTAGTATTAGTAAGGGACAACAATAAATATTGCATCGCCGCGTGGGGAAACGAATATGCTATTCAGCGAATTCTATTGGTAGAACCAGTGCAGAAAAATGTTTTTTTATCTCTTTCTTATAGAAGTCGGTAGAAAAGACACGAACACACTCAGTGCGCACTAACCCTTCCAATTCGCTACTGTGTGTGTGACTGTTGACGTTGATTGTTGTGAGGGAGTTTGTTGAGGTTATGTTGTGGTTGTAGCATGGCGTGGTCGTGTTTCATTTGGTTTTCCCTCGCTTTTTGCTTTCTCATTTCCCTCCAAGTTTCCCTCATTTCTTTTTTACGCAAGTATCGCGTGGAATTATTAATTCTTGATATATTTTTCGGTTTTAATTTCTCTTCAGAATCATCCTGCTGCATCCAAGTGAAACGCCTCTATATGAATGTGAGTTTTATTCACGTGTTTGTGTTGAGACTAATAACAATCACCAACCGTAAGTATATGTCTTTTGTTTTAATATACCTTATTTTATATTATAATATACATTATTATTATTGCTTGTTCACCTAAGGGCCAACTTATGGACCAACAGGTAAGTGTCTGGTTGTTACCTCACCTAGCAAGTACTACAAGTAATATGTTTAATACGCCTACAGAATATTTATATTGTCTTTTTTTAAATATATTTTTCTCAAAAGTGATATAGTGTTGGTTCATTTTCGTTACAGGTCATATAAATTTGAAAAAACAAGGATTTATAGAAAATATATCAGGTAAATATGACGTCATTTATAAAATAGATATCACGCGAATGGAACGTTATTAATACGCCAATATCACGTTAAATAACTCATAAACTTGACGTCAAATAACACGTAAAAATGACGTACCAACTATGACGTCATTCGTCCCAGACATTAGGAAGTCATTTTCACGTCATAATTAAGTCATTTAGCTCGTCATTTCTCGTCACTTGATGACCAGTATTTAACGTCATTTTCACGTGCTGTTGTTACTTGGGTAATTTATTGCAATGTTAATAGAGTTATAAATTATGATTCCACCTCCGTAGTTTTACACGTAAAGTTTGTTTCGCCAGGGTTTGTACTTGCCACCAGCATTTACCTTCCTTGTTTAACAAATAAAAATTGACTGAAATAAATCAATGACGTCAAAAACGTTTGTCGGTTCTTAACCAGAAGTCATTCATTTTAATTGTCAAAAAAATTGCATGTGTCATATGAATCAATCTACGACAACCCTTTTTTTTCAAGTTTCAAGGTCAAGTATGAACCCTGGTGAAACGGACCCTATGTTTTTTTGTGAATAGATTGTCGAAAACGATTTCCTAAAACTTGAAATTTTGCTAGATGCATATATTCATAGGGAAATTACCAAAAACAATCGTCCGCTGCCTTTATGTCGGTGGAAAAGTCGTCCGCTGGTGCCTCCTAACGCGTTTATGCTCAGAACCTTTATCTTGCTTGATCCCACCAGCGGACGCCTTTTCCACCGACCTACAAGCAGCGGTCGATTATTTTCGTAAATCTCAAAAAAAAAGTAGCTTTCATCAAAATTTCAAGCTTTAGGAAATAGTTTCCATAATTACGATTTTCGGCCCTTTTTGGGCCATCAGCGGACGCTGATTCCACCACCGCCCACCCAGCGGACCATATCTAGGGTACTTTATGAAACATAACCTTCTACTCGTGAAAGTTTCGTGCTTTAGGAAATCGTTCCAGATTTTCGTTTTTTTCCCGACTTTGCAACCCCCTGGCAACCCTCTCCACCGCTACCTAGCCAGCGGACGCCCCTCTGGCATCTCAGCGTCATAAATACTATAGGTTAATCATGAAACGGAGCTTTAGGAAATCGTACCCTATTTTGTACGCGGGAGGCAGGGGGTATCATGGTCTGCAAAAGCATGTGGGTAAAACGTGGGGTTGTAACTCATCAATCCTACGATGGATGTATACATGTGATGTATACCTATCATGATAGTGAGACCTCTATCATCACCTACGGAGCGATAGCCTGGTATAGCCGAACCCAGCTAGTATAGTCCCCACCACAGATAATCGAGATTCCTACAAAAAAATATATCTTTCAGTCGAAAAAGTATCACGTCCACGAATATGGTTATGAGGAATGGAAATAATGTTCAGCTTTCTTAGACTGATTTATAAAATTTAAAAACCAAATAGCCAACGTTTCGATGCTGGTTAGCATCATCATCAGGGCTGCAAAAACTACAAGATATCACAAAGACACAATCATTATCCTAAAAACGTTACCACCTAAAATAAAAAATAAAATCCTTAACTAATTAAAGCTCAAAAAGACCCACCCAGATTATTCTAATTAAAACTGAAAAACATTGTATAACTGCAAAACGTTGAACATGTTTATATTATGG
This sequence comes from Ceutorhynchus assimilis, assembly GCA_917834065.1. NCBI lineage: Eukaryota > Metazoa > Arthropoda > Insecta > Coleoptera > Curculionidae > Ceutorhynchus > Ceutorhynchus assimilis. The sequence continues at coordinate 19,481,769 of OU892286.1, forward strand.
ACTACCATCATTGCCGCAAAAATCTAAGGTACTGATTTGATGTTAAATTGCGTTGATTTTCTAGGTGAGGTATGCCTTTTTTTGGTAGTGTATGTTTATTATGTGACATTATGTGTATTATGAACAATTACTGATTATATTATTATAATAGTTATTTATATTACAAGTGCGTTTATGAACATGATTACAATAACGAGTGTGAAAGATTAGAACGACGAGGTCGTAGACCGAGTCGTTCTAGTCACACGAGTTTTGTAGTCATGTTTAAACGTTTTTAAGGTTATGTCACAAGTAAACAATAAGGTTGAAGAAGAAAGTCAAAAAAAGTGCAAACACTGCAAAAAAAATGTTGCATCTTCACTTGATTGTGTAATATGCGCCTCCAGCTACCATCCTAGTTGTGCAATTCAAGCTAAAGTGTCAAATAGTGAATCAGTGGCAAATTGTTGCTCATCGCGTGAAGGAAGTGAGGTTAAAAATAAAAAATCACTTTTGAAACAGAATATGGATGAAAAGAAAATAAAAAACATGGTCAAAGACCTTTTTGGTGATTACCTAAATCCTTTTAAGAAAGTGATCCAAAGTGATATTGGTGATTTGAAGAAGTCTGTGCAGTATATGTCAGACAGCTTTGATGATCAAAAAATGGAAATAAAAAACCTTCTAAGTGAAATTAAACAACTGAAGGATGAAAACACCAAGTTAAACCAAAGAGTACAAATTCTCGAGGACAAAATAAACCAGCAGGAACAGAAGGAAAAGGAAAAGGAAAAGAATGTAGTAGTGACCGGAATTCCAAAACAGGATCAAGACCTCAAAGTAACTGTGCGCAAGATTGTGGAAACTATGAAGGTACAGATAAGTGAAACTGAAATACAGGAAGTGTACCAAATAAACAAAAGAGAAGGTGGGCCAATAGTTTTGAAACTCGCAAATCATGAAGCTAAACAGAAAATAATAAATAGAGTAAAACAACTAAAAGGAATTAGGGTACAAGAATGTGGATTGGACGGGGAAAATAAATCAATATATTTTAATGACGACCTAACCCGGCAAAATCAACTTTTATTTAAAAAAACAAGAGAAGTTAGGCGAGAAAAGGGATTCAGAGCAGCCTATGTGACAAATGGAAAAATTTACTTAAAAAAGAACGAAAATGATATTCCTTCTAGAATACGCAGCGAAGTTGACCTTACCCTACTAAGAAAAAGGCATCATCCATTTTTATCCAAGAGACCAAAGGCAAGATTTTTGAAGATAACAAAAACAAAGTCACAGTCTCATAATTTATTTGATTAGCTACACGTGTTTCGCTCAATAGAGCATCATCAGGCCTTGAAATACACACCCTTCCACGTGTTAAGGGTGTGTATTTCAAGGCCTGATGATGCTCTATTGAGCGAAACACGTGTAGCTAATCAAATAAATTATGAGACTGTGACTTTGTTTTTGTTATCTTCAAAAATCTTACCCTACTAGTTTAGGTCAAGCAACAAGTAATAAGCAAAAACAATATTTATGTACAGAAATGGATACCTGTAAAAACCTTAACATACTGTATATAAACATAAGAAGTCTCCGAAACAAACTCCACGAACTAATTGACATTATACAAGGAAGCAAAAAAATAATACACCTAATAATACTCACTGAAACCTGGATTTTTCCTAATGAAGAACAGTTTTTTAATCTCCCAACATACACAGTGTTACATAATAGTAGAAGTACTCGAGGAGGGGGAACTAGCATTTATATTAAAGAGGGACTGAACTATAACCAAAATGATTTATCTACATTTAATTTTGGAGACTGCAATGTGATCTCACTATATTTAATCAAAAAGAAAACCACAATCATTGGGATCTACCGACCCCCACAAAACAAGACTGATATTTTCGTAACTGAACTTGATAAACTACTCGAAAGACAAAAAAATAAAACCATTTTGATAGGTGATATGAATCTAGATTTGTTGAAGGAAACACAAGCAGTTAAGGATTACAAAAACGTAATTGAAATGAATGCTTTTGGGATAGCTGAAAATGCCACACGAACAACAGCCCATACTGCAACAATTCTAGATCATATAATAACAAATAAAAATCTAACATGTAACATGAAATTGCAAGATCATCCTGTAACAGATCACAAAATTATCCACACAGAAGTAAGGAAAATTATGATTCAAAAAACAAAAGAAAAAGTCACTCGAGCCTACCTGAATAAAGAACTATGGATGGATGGTGTACGTGAGAAAATAAATAATATAGAAATTAAAACATTTGCAAAACTGGCAGAAATCATAAATGAAACCAAAAAGAACGCAACTACAAAAAAAACAAGAAAAATTAAAAAAGGCAACTACTGGGTAACTACTGAATATATTAACAAACAAAAACAAAGAGACAAGCTTTATGTACGGTGGAGAAAGATAGGAAACGAACACACAGAAAGGGATTTCAAAATAGCTAAAAATGAACTTACTAACATGAGGAAAAAAACTACAAAAAGAATTTGCAGAAAAACAATTTCAAGAAGCACAATTTGATAACAGAAAAACTTGGAGTGTTTTAAATGAACTGTGCAACAGAAGCACCCAAAAAAACAAAACCATCAACAAAGTTAAGAAAAATGGGGAGAATGTTACAAAGGAGGAAGAAATAGCCGACGCGTTCAATGAACATTTTAGTAGTATAGGAGAAATACTTGCATCATACATAGACCCTGACACAATAAATTTCAAGGAAGAAGAAGTAAATAGAAGTATATTTTTAAAACCGACTGACATCAATGAAATTAAGAACATTATAGGAGACATGAAAAATAGTTGCTCACCAAGTATTGACAATATAACAAAGAAAGACATAACAACATTATTTCATATTGTTGGTGAGAAGATTGTTGATATGATAAATTGTGTACTGGAAAATCGGATATATCCTGAAGAACTGAAAATAGCAAAAATTATACCAATTTATAAGAAAGGTGCACATGACGACTTAAATAACTACCGACCAATCTCACTTTTGAGTTCTTTCTCCAAGATACTCGAAAAAATACTTAAAAAAAGGATGATAGACTTCATTACTGCAACATGCAACTTTGATAAAATGCAATATGGCTTTTTAAAAAACAGCAACACATTGGGAGCTACAGCGGATCTGCTAGACTACGTTTCAAGTGAAGTGGATAAAAATCGATACGTTGCTATGGTGTTTGTGGATCTACAAAAGGCATTTGACACGGTGAACATCGACCACATGTTGGATAAGCTTCATAAACTTGGCATCCGTGGAATATGTCATGAACTCTTGTCAAGTTATTCAACAAACAGGAAACACTATACTGTTATAAATGGAAAGTGCAGCAGTGAACAAACTCTTAAGGTTGGAGTCGCTCAAGGTTCCGTATTGGGCCCTCTACAGTACCTAATATATGTGCAAAGTCTTAAATTTGTCGGTATGAAATCAAAATATTTTATGTTTGCCGACGACACTGTATTGGTGCTTTCTGCTGATAACAAGAACCAAATGGAGATAGACTTAAATGAGGATTTGGACCATTACTTCAAATGGCTGTCCTATAATAGACTAACGGTGAATGTGACCAAAACAGTTTATATGGTCGTCAATCAAAAAGGCAAAGAAAAATGCAATCCTGTACTGAAGCTAAATAACAAAGTGCTGCTAGAAGTGACAAAGTATAAATATCTTGGACTAACAATAACAAATAAATTAACCTGGAACGAACATATAGACAGTATTATAAAAAAGGTAGCGCCGATTATAGGACTAATAAAAAGGTGTTCTCATCAACTTAACAACAAAACCAAGCATATGCTATATAACAGTTTCATAGAACCTCACTTTAGATATCTTTTACCCTGTTGGGGAAATGCAAGCAAATACCTTTTAACAAAACTACAACGAGTCCAAAATAAAGCTATAAAATCACTTTTTTCTATGGAATATTGCACACCCAGTGAAACCATATACAAAGAATATCCGTTTTTAACAATAGAGAAACTAAAAATTTTCGAACAAGTCAAGCTTATTTATTGTGTCCAAAACAAGCTTATTAAAAGCAATTATCAGTTGAAGCATGGTAAAGACTGTCATGAACATAATACTCGAACGAAGGACTTTCTTAGAAACAGCTACGCCAGAACAAAAAAAGGCCAAGATTCTCCACTTTATCGAAGCATACAAGCAACAAATGTGATACCAAAGACTATTATAGATTTAAAACTTCCGAAAATGTGCCATGACCTTAAGAATTATTTAAGACAGACTTAAACAGATATATCTATTTTATACGAATTTAACTTATGCCAAAATGATTTAGCTCAATAATGTTAATTTTTTTCCATTTTATCATGTAGAATTTATTTTTTGTTATTTTGTCTGTAAAAGTTACTATCCTAGGCCTCGGTGCCAGTATTCTTTGTATACTGATTTGGGGTCAGAAATAATTGATTATTAAAAAAAAAAAAAAAAACGTACGTGTGATGTACAACGTTTTATCTACCAAGCGAAAAATAAGAATATTTTTTCAATAATTTTCGTTTATTAGTCGTTACCTTCATTTTACCTTTACAGGTTTACCTTTGACATTTGTCAAATCACCAAAAATAGGTGTGTTATAGATTCATAACCTAGTCCATAACACCACTAGTTGTGTTATGAATCTCATGACATAACTCAAATACTAGACAAATGGTTATATAAAAACGTCATAACCAAACGCTTGTAGATAAATAATATTAAGATCCTGTATATCTCTATTTAAATTTACATTCGGCCTGTTGTTATGGATATGACACATTTCCAGAAAAAGTATCTTTTTAAAATTCACTTCACAGTCCAATATTTGTACTTCTTGGAATTTAAATATATGTCCTCCAAAAGGATGCTTAGCTAATGCCGTCTGCATATTCATTTTCTGCCAACGTAATAGGACCTTCGGCTGCATTCGTGTCCGTTCGAGCACAGCGTAGGCAAATTATGATCGAAGTGGAGTGACGTTGGCAGTTTATAGAGCCTGCCTGGCGTTCGTGGAAATATTCTCTAAATAAATTCAGTTGGAAATTGGCAGTTATTGCTAAGTTGTTGGCACATGTTTTAATGCGAAATGCGATAAGGAATGAATAAATACCTTTATTAAGAGTTTAAAAATTAATCATTGTGTCTATTGAAAGGCCCCAGAACTTTTTTGGTAGATTTGAATTAGTTTCGTTTAGTTTTTGATATTATCGGTTATTTTTGGTTAGTTTGGGTTAGTTCGGGTTAGTTTTCGTTTGAAAACCGTAGTAGGCGCTGTTCCTTCTTGTTTCCTTTTTCCAAGCCAAGACATGAAATTTACCTAATTCAAATTAACCCAAACTGATCCGTCCTGAAAATGCGACCCAATCTCTGTTTCTATGAACCTGATCAAAAAGCGAAAAAAGAGCGCGTATAAAAAATAGAGCGCATGTATGTATTATTAAATTTTGAATAAATATTATGAGTCACTGAAGTTGGCTTCTCTGACGTTGTGCGACAGTAACACAGTTCAGCCGAGACTTCAGCTGAACATTCATTTTATTATTTTATTTTACAAAAAAATAAATATGTAGAACCAAAAGAAAAAGAAGATCTTTTGTATTTTGAACTTTTCATATTTTCGACATTTTGCATTTTCGACATTTCTAAATTACTACCTTTTGTGTTTTATTATTTCAATTTTTTTTTACCTCACATTCTATTAAATAGTTGGTATAGAAGGTCCATAGGGAAGTTCCAAAGACATCGGTAGTTTTATCTAACACAATATTATGCCATTGTTTTCGCTGAAATTTTCATGTAAATAAAGTTCTTCCAAAACATTTATCGGACCTAATTATCAATAAAATGCTTGTAACATAAAGTGACATGAAGTGCCAACGTCTGGTTGCGATGCTCATTTTCTGCTAACGCTTTACGGTGCAGGGCACGAATCTAGCCGAATATCAGTTGCGTTGGCAAAAAATGAATATGCGTCCCGTCTTTGGGTTATACGAATTCGTTATGTTACAATTTCTGCGGTGTTCTCCTATTCTGTTTTTTTAAAACTGTTTGGTTTGACCTACGTAACAGTGGTCGCAAGCACCACAGGGGATCTTGTAGATAACGTTGCTTTTGAAATCGCTTTTTGTTTGATCTTTGACTCGAGAAAAAAGGTGTCTTACGCATTTTGTGTTGTACTGTGCGATTTCTGAGTTTGGCGTCTTAAGTTTCCTCTTGAGGGGCTCTGTCAGACCTAGCACGTAAGCCATTTTGAAGAATTTTTTAATAATAACCAAGTTGACTGCATTTGCATTGGCGTTATTAGAGGGTCGTTGGTTTAAAATCCTATTGATTAGAGCTTTTGGGTAGTCATTAGAAAGTAAAATAGTACGAAATTTTATGAGATTTTGCTCCCAAAACATTTCATTTGAAAGTAAATTTTTTCTCTAAACTATGCTCTAAATTGTTTTATAATATAAAATTTTTGTTGTGTTGGATGGTTTGAATGGTAATTTAGAATCCTGTTGGAGCTGGTAGGTTTTTTATATAAATCCAATAAAATATTTTGTCTTTGGTTTATTAAATGTAAGTCTAGAAATGGCAATTTTTTGTCGTTCTCTATCTCAAACGTAAACTGGAGGTTCTCATCGACAACATTCAAGTGAGACAGCAAGTTGTTGACCTTATTGCTGGGGACCGAACACAGCGAATCATCAACATAAAGAAAGAAGAAAGGTATATCAAAGTCAACGTCTTGTATAGCTTGACGAACGACAAAGTCCATTACCAAACCAGCTAGAATTGGGGTGATTGGTGCTCGCATGGGTGTGCCAAATTTTTGTTGGTAGTTGGCTCCTTCGTAAACAAAATAACTGGCCCTAAAAGTGAACTTTATCAAATCAAAAAATAATTCCCTATCAATATTTGTGTATTCTGAGATGGCATGCCAATGGTAGTCAATAATATGCAGCACCAAACTTTGTGGTATATTTGTAAAACCTGAAATCACATCAAAAGAGACCAGAATGTAATCTGGAGGAAGTCACGTCTCTCAACATCGTCGCCACCTCATGAGTTCTTAACATTGTATTGAAATAGTTGTGTTAAGTTATTAAGGATATCATGAAGAAACCTATATATTTTATATCCGGGGCTATTGACACAAGATACTATGGGTCTAAGTGGTCGGTTTTGCTTATGCAATTTGGTAAACCATATATTTTTGGAGGTAATGCGTTATAGGACTTTAATTAGTTTGTCCTAAATTCATCGATGTGGCCTTCTGACCTAAGTTTGTTCACTAGGTTATTACTTTCCGTCTGATACTTGTTTGTTGGATCCCTTTTTAATTTGACGTAAGTTTTCTCATCACGAAGAATCTCTTGCATTTTTTCCTCGTTTTTTTTTTTATGAATAATGGCAGTGTTGTTTCCTTTATCAGAAGACAACACTAGAAGTTCATGGGCTCTTGTAAGAATTTCTTTGCTTCAATGAAATTTCTTTGATAAACGTCTTTACGTTGATGGCCATTGTTTTTACTTTTTTGCATGTAAATTGTGATGACATTAGTACACGACGCCCTCATAGTATTTGAATCAACAACCTCCGGATTGCTAGAGATACAATATTCTACATCGTCCAACAAATGCAAAATGGGCACCTCATTGTAAGAATGTTTTATGGAAAACTTAGGGCCCAACTACAAAATATGTTTAACATTGTCCGGAATCTCAGTGTCTGTTGTATTAACTAACCAATTATCATGATTTTCTGAGGTATCGTAAGATTGAGAGACCCGCCTAGCCTTCAACTTTTTGAGCTTATTGACATGTTTGAGTTTGAAACTACTGTAAACTCTATTGTACCTAGTATTAACAGTGCTCTCATAAGTTTCAAAAATTGTATAAAGCACTTGTCGAACCATATCTTTACATCTATATTGATCTGTTTTATTAGGGTGGCAATTTGGAAAATATTCACTTGTATTTCTAAATTTAAAATCTTTCTAGTAAAGTTATTAATAGTGTTCTTAATTCTATTCACATACGGATTATTTTGATTTGTCAATGCAGTGAAAGTACACTTAAAGTTTTGTTGTAAATGATCCGGATAAATACCTGCTCTGCGGCAACTGATAAGGAAAGTTCTCTGATTCTTCAAACCTGCAAGTTTTTCAGATGAACGCGACCAACATTTCAAGGTTGAGACAACTTTCCCTCCGTGTTGCTCCAGAACATCCTCGTAAAAACCCATGTCAACTCCAACAGCCAGGTAAATGTTACAGTCGAAAAAGTATCACGTCCACGAATATGGTTATGAGGAATGGAAATAATATTCAGCTTTCTTGGACTGATTTATTAAATTTAAAAATCAAATAGCCAACGTTTCGATGCTGGTTAGCATCATCATCAGGGCTGCAAAACGAAACAATACAAGTTTAACAAGAAAAAAGGACATTAACATCAAAAAATTGTTGTTTGTTTTTTTCGTTTATAACTGTTATTGAATTAAAAAACTACAAACGATTTTTTTGAAACTCGCGAAACATAACAGAAAACAGACATAAAACTCCAAGGGAAGCTAAGAATTTACTTCGAGAGTGAAAACAGCCTATAAGATGAAATCCTAACGAGAAAGACGAACTTGCAGACGTTTTCGAAAAAATCTTAGAAACGCCAGAGAAAAATAAAAGCCTAGGACAGCAAGACAGCTCTCAGAAACACTAAATAGAGACGCACTCACATTGTAAGTCCAACAGAAAATGGAGGGAACAACGTGGTGATAGAATCGGGAACGTGGTCTCAATAATCGCCCTTCTTTACTTTCCATTCATTGTATCGTTGTAAAATTCGAGAATAATTTCACTCTACACCATATATAAACCTCAGAGATATAAACACTAATCAGCAAGACCTTTAAATGTCAGAATCAGAACCATTGATAATATTGCTGCTGTAAAAACTAGTGTTGCAAAGGATCCAAATTTATCAATTTCTTGTGCTCAAGTGTTAGAACTCTTGCTCTTCTTAAGGTGCCTTATCCATTAATGAATGTTTATTTCGATCTTGCGCGGCTCTGAAAAGTGCATGGGCGTCAAGGTTTTTCCAGTCCATCATATTCTTTAGCCACGAATATTTCTTCCTCCCGATCTTTTCTTCCATCATCAGCTTTAGGAATTGATACTTGGAATTTCTGAAGATATGACCCAGGAATGCAGTTTTCCTTCTTTTCACTATCTGTAACAACTATCTCTCTCGTTCCCATTCTATTCAGAACTTCTTCGTTCGACACAGGATCCACCCACGGAATTTTTAGCATTCTTTTGAATGAAAGATTCCAGTCGGTTCATGACAGTGGCCTTTATTGTCCATGTCTCCACTCAGTCCACTCCGTACAGACAGTAATGAGTAAATGTAGCATTTTACAAAACGGTCGTATTGTCAAGATAAGACTGTTGTTGCTGAGAAGAGCTGTCATATTCATGAATGTTACCTTGGCTTGATCAATTCTGCATCGTCCTCGTGTTTGTACGTCTGGATCTAGATCTTCAGTTATCCAGCTTCTCAGGTATTTAAACTTTGCGACTTGCTATGGATTTTCTTTTTAATATAATTTATTTCGGACCTTCAATCAGTTACAATATATAACTGGCACCGAGACCTTAATAAACTTTTTTTCAAATAAGAGTAAACTAACTATTGTATTCATAATGTACTGATATAAAAAAAAATCTCAGTCCCTGTTTTTCAGGTATTTTTTGAGGTTACGACTCACAGCTTTTTCTTCACCAACAAAAAAAAATTCTGGCAGCTCGGTGTATGTGTCCACACTTCTATAAATCGGAGAATCTTGCGCTTTTCTAGTTCTTGCATATTTATCTCTTAAGTTTCCTCTTGTTCTTAGGTTATCGCTATGTATATCACAGTTTAATTTTAGTAGTTCAACATTGGTTTTTAGCAATTTGTTTTTAATTTTGTGTATGAGTTTTACTTGCTCAAGAGTTTTCAAATGTTCCACTTTTAAAAAAAGATGTACACTTTAAAAACCTCGGCTAGGTGTGTGGAAATTTATGGAAAATATTGCTTTAATTGCCTTGTTTTGTAGTTATATTCGGGCTTAATGGCCGTCGTGAGTTGGAATTTCTTTCTGACGTTTCGCTAGCACGCGTGGCCAGCATCTTCAGAGGTGCTTCCATGTCCGATTTTGGTAGCAGACTGACGTCCGTAAGTTGTATTTATGTCTGAGTGGCTGTGATGGGGAGAGGCGGGGCTTTGCGGCACGTGGCTAATCTCAATTTTCTCTGTACTCAATGAGATCTTTCTTGCGTTTTTAAGGATCGGGTTCCAGGTTTGGTTAAGTTTTAGTGTTTCTTCTTTCCTGTTGAAATTCTCCTCATGTTTGTGGATTTCTATAGCTTCACGTACAAGACGATTGTGGTATCCGGAAGTCGGCACGAAGCTTGACCTCACCAAAGAGTATTTCACTAAGCGCATGTTCCGCAACTGTCGATTTTTCCGATTGTCCTAGTCTGCAGTTTCTTTTGTGCTCGTTCATCCTGGTGCCCATGGATCTTTTTGTCGTTCTTATGTATACCTTACCACATGTGCATGGTATACGATAGACTCCAGCGCTTGACAGTGGGTTCCTCTTATCCTTGGCTGATCTGATGGATTGTTGTATTTTCCTTGTTGGCTTCAAGAATGTTTTTATGTTTTGTTTCTTCAAGACTTTCCCTATCCTGAGAAATGAAAGGCAGATATGCATTAGCCACCACTCGTTTTTCATCCACGTTTTGTCGTGAGGCAGTTTTGGGTCGCATGGCCCTGTCGATTTCAGATGCATTGTAACCATTTGATAGAAAGGCCGACTTGAGATGATCCACTTCTTGCTCGAGATATTGTGGCTCGCAGATGTTCCGAGCACGTTCTGTTAACGTTGTTATAATTCCACGTTTTTGTCTTGGATGGTGGTTTGAGAGCATGCAGGTACCTGTCTGTGTGTGTAGGTTTTCGTTATACCGTGTAGCTAAGTTTTTCTCCAGAATTTTTTTATCAGCACATCTAAGAAGGCGATTTCCTGGTTTTTCTCCTTTTCCATGGTGAATTCTATGTTAGGATGTTGCTCGTTCAAGTGGCCTAGGAACTGTTTAAGCTTCTCTTCCCCATGACTCCAAACCACAAAAGTATCATCTACGTATCGAAGCCATACCGTTGGTTTGTGGTTAAAAGATTCTATAGCTTTCCTCTCGAATTCCTCCATAAAGAAGTTGGCTATGACCGGGCTGAGCGGACTTCCCATAGCTACACCGTCCGTTTGCTCGTAGAAATCGCCGTTCCACAGGAAGTAACTACCAGTAAGACATGTCCGGAAAAACTCAACTATGTCACTGGGGAAGGTACTTGATATCAAGTCAAGATATTCTGTCAATGGCACTTTTGTGAATAGGGACAGGATATCGTTAGGTTGAAGAATAATATCCCTAATTTTCCGGACAAAGTGAGTAGAGTCCTTGACGTAAGAGCTAGTTTTTCCTACATGGGGTTAAAGAAGCGATGCAAGATGTTTCGCTAGGTTGTACGTTAGTGCTCCAGGTGCATTCACTATAGGTCTTAGCGGGACTTCCAGTTTATGAATTTTGGGTAGGCCGCAGAGTCGTGGTGAAACTGCTTCTGTTTTTATGATGCCTTTCTTAACCGTGTCTGTTAGGGTAGATGACCTAATCAGTTTGTTGGTATTCCGGAGTGTGGCTTGTGTGCAGATATCGTATGTGAGTTTCAATAAACCTATTATATAGCAAGTATCTAGTATTTCTATTTCGCCTGTGGTTACACCGTTTTATTGCACCCAAAATTGGTGCTATCTTGTCCAAAATACTTTGTATGTATGTGCAGCACATGTTAAATTTTCCGTTATAACTAGTCCCAAATATTTGTATTCATCTACTTTTTCTAGAGTTATGTCATTAATTTTTATCACTGGTTCAATGTTTTTTTGTATGGTTGATTTATTACCATGTACACAACCAGCTAAAATACTGTTTTGAGTCAGTATTAGCTAGTTGTTCGAGTTCATCTGTGCTTGTTCCCGAAAAAATCAATACAGTATCATGACAGAATTTGACGTATTCCATGGGTCCAAGTACTGAGCCACCAACACTCACATTAGCTTCATTGCTCACCAGACTATTCACTGTGGTACACTGTTTTCTACCCAATGAGTAAGAAGACAGCAAATCATGACATTTACCTCGGAATTCCATTTTTTCAAGTTTTTCTAGAATTAGTCCTATATCAACCGCGTCAAACGCTTTTTGCAGGTCTATGAACACACATATCACATAGGTACTTGTTTTTATCCAATTCACTTATTATACAAAAGTTCAACAGTTGCCCCCAGCATACTACTGTGTTTTTGGATGTATAAATCTTGTTTTTGAAACTTTTTCAAAAATTTTGTTAAATGTACTTATTAGTGATATTGGGTGATGGTTGTTTATCATATCAGGTGCACCTTTTTTGTGTATTTGCAGTTTTAAGTTCCAACAATGGACAATAGTCCACTTTCTAAAACACAGGTAGTCAACCTCACAATTGTTGGTCCGATAATGTGCAAAAGTGTCTCGATATCTTTTTTTTGTAATACCGTCCATACCAGGGTGCACAATTATTTTTTATTTCACTTATTATCTTCTGTATTTCTTCTATGTTTGTTTCTTTAATTTCAATAGTTTCTTGTTCTTCTTCTTCTGTGAATGTCAACCCAGGTCGTCAGTCTATCTTTGAAGCCAATATTTTCCCTATGCTTGAGAAATATTCATTAATTTCTTCGGCAATCTCTGCATCATCGACACATTCATCACCATTTTGCTTTTTAATGCGATTGATTCGCTTTGTTTTTTTTTATGTTTCTATTGCACAGTTCGTTAAGTATTTTTCATGTTTTTCTACCATCACCTTGTACTTCTTGCAGTTTTTTTTTCTGATGTGAACTGGTTTTTGTAGCTTTATTCTCAATTACTTCATTTTTCAGTGCCTTGTATTCATTTTCTGTAATATAATTTTGCATTCGTCTCCATCTCACGTACAACTTGTCCCTTTGCTTCAATTTTATTTAATACCTATTTGTCACCCATTGATTATTGTTTCTTATTTTGATGCTTTTCTCTCTTGTGCAGTCATTTTTTATTTTAATAATCGTGTGAGAGACATCTTTGAAGCTGTTGATCTGGATATTACTCAGATGTTCTTCCATTTTTTGTTTCCACTGCGTTATATCTATATGTTTTTCAGTTAATTTCTGTTTGCTATTGTCGTAGATAACTTTTTTCACTTCAGAATACATAATTTTGTGAGCTGATACCTTATGATCTAGTAGTTTGATGCTGCGCTGTATATTTTTATTCGCTATCATATGATCCAATATATAGTGAAATTAATTAAACAGTGTATGCACGTGATCAAAATTAATGACATAAGCACGTCGCAATGTTGCCGCTATTAACTTTCGTTTTACTTTGACATACCATGTCTATAATAAAATTTGTTATCACTAAAGCAAACAAACATCGATTTTTATATGTATAGATAGTGTATTATGAACACAATCTAAAAAAACTACTCACTTTTCGTCGTAAATTTGATTGCGAATAGAGCTAACATCAAGGTGATCTTGATTCGTAACCCGCTTCTTATGTGGACGTTTTTTCTTTGGTGAATTTAACGCTAAATTATCCCCAACTTTTTGAGAGATTTTACATTGGATTTTACTCACAGTGGTTATACCAATATTCAGTGCAGCTGCAACACGCTGGCAAAATATTCCAAAGTAAAGCCCCAGAACATTTATATTTTATCAATATACTTCACCTCTCTAACGCTATTTAATGGCAAAAAAGCCCCCATTATCTCGTTCCTGTTCAAAGAAACTAATTAGAGACGCAACGAGTTTCTGACTCTGACTATCCAATGACTTTGGTATTTTATAGATACACAAATAGAAATAATTTCAAATTATTAAAATCAGTAACCGCAGATTTGCAGCAATATTTGGCAACATAACCCATGATTGCCAACCTAAATGTCATTTTATCGGCCGATTCGGTTAAATGCCAAGAGTGTTCTGTCTTTTTTTAACTAAAGTTAAATAAAAAGGAGAATGAGCTCTCAGCTTGAAACGAATTTTAATTTCTTACAAACTGCAATTGGCAATAATTTCGACGTCACTGATCACGTGCATATACTATTTAAATAATTTCACTATAGATGTATATTTTGTGTTGTTTGTGTTGCATTTTGTTAGTTTATCATATTTTGAATCTTGAAACCGTTCATTGCAACCATGTTTTTATAATCATTTGTGGCTCTTGAGCTTTCTTTTTCTAACAGTTTGTTTATTTCTGTAGTGAATAATTTGCAATTATTTTTTGGTGGTCTGTAGGCACCATAGATCGTTAAGTTCTGTTGTGGCAAATAAACTGATATAATATTACAATCACCAAGTGATACTGAAATTTTGGTATTCAGGACGTAGTTTAGCCCATTTATTACGTATATGCATGTACCTCCACCCCTTGAGTTCCGGCAATCATACACAGATATGTAGGAAGGTATATTAAAGTAACTTTTTTCATTAGGATAAATCCAAGTTTCTGTATGTATTTTTTTTACTTTTAAGGAGTATATTGTTGTAGGCTTCTTATATTAATGTATAAAATATTGAGATTATCACAAGCCATTAGACAGCAATAGTTTTTTATTTATCTACATATTTTATAGTTTTTTTTGCTAAGGCTTCTTACTTATCAGATCCGTTTTTGAGTTTTAACTCGTATTGGTTTCGAGTTTTCTACCTTTTCCAAGTGAATCTTTCCATTTGCAACAAACACTGACTTATAATTCGATTTTTTCTTCATTTCTCTGGCTCTTTTGAAGAGCAATTGGTTCTGCTTCGTCAAATCTTCATTGAAAAAAATATTCTTTGCTCCTCCTACCCCACCGCACTCGTTCAGCTTTATTCCCTTAATTTCTCTTATTTTTTTCAATATTGCACTTCGTATTTCATTTGATTTTAAGTTCAACAGTATGGGAGCATCATCCTTGTTGATACGGAATATTTCTTACACATCTCCTACATTCAGGTTCATTTCCATTGTAGTTAGTACTTTCTTCCTGCTTTTTCTACTCCTCCAGGTTGCTTTGGAATACCAGCCACAATCAAATTATTCTCTTTGTCCTGCTGTTCCAGAAGGTTCAATCGTTCTTTCATGTCACTCAGTTTTTGTCTCAAGGAAGCATTTTCACCTTTAAGTTGTCTTATTTCATCCATCATATCTTGAAACTTTTCTTCCTGTTCATCGAAGCTATTGGACATGAATTGGACTGAATTCTTCAACTCAGTCATGTCCTTCTCCATCTTGGTCTTCAATGGGTTCAGGTGCTGGTTGCCTTCCAGGAGAGTTTTCATTTGTTTTTCATTCATTTCACCAGACTTTTTTTACGCGAATCACATTCACAACAAAAAAATTTATTTTCGCAATTTACTAGGCCTGCTTGAATTCCGCAACTTGGTTGGCAACTGTAGCTATAGTTTATGCAATCGAGCGCCAAAACTACTTTTTTACAAAATTTACAATATTTTTGAAGAGATTTCGAATCTACGTTAACCTTGTTAGACATAACCTCGAATTGGTTTTGTTAGTCTTGTCATCAGCGTAACGTATGTTGTTGATAACCTATCCATTAAACTTGATGCCGCCCAAGGTTGTTATTAAGACAGGTAGGTTGCCTGGTAACTTTATGACGTCATCTGGGTGCCACAACATCATGCAAATCTTCATGAGGCACCCCAGTTGCGTCGTCAAGTTACCCATTACCAGACAACCTATTTACTTTAGGAACCTTGGATGCCGCCCTCTGTGTCCTTCACGGCACATTCAAAAATCGTTTCAGAGTACTTATAGATTGAAGAGTAACACGGGGACAGAACGCAACTCTGTCAAACTCCTCTTTCTATCGAGAATTTCTGTGTATTGTCACGTCCCACTCTCACCGATGCTATTCCATTAATGTATAGGTTCTTTATAAATCGTAGATCGTTCTTATCTATCATCATAATTATCTTGAAGAATCTTTATTAGCTCAGTGTGTTTGACGCAGTCGAACGCCTGATAATCTATGAAGCACATGAAAACGGTTAGACTGAAAAGTGCTCCACGTATGCCGAAGCCTTGTCTGAACCCCGAGTAGGGGCAATCTATCTTTCGCATACTATTTTGTGAATTCTCTGATCTCTGTCGTTGGCGTTTAGTGTTTTTTGGATCGGTACAAAAATTGACTGGAGTGTGTGGTATCTCACTCGTCTATGTTGTTTAATATTTCCTCCAGGGAGTCGTTCTCGTCATTCGGCAGCTTGATTATCTCTGTATATACATCGTCTGGTCCTCCTGATTTCCTTGTTTGCTTTGTTTAATTGCCTTGAGGTCTTCTGATTTCAGTATTTTTGGAGAGATTTCACCTTCATTGAAATCTCTTTTGGTATTCTCCTCTGCATAAAGTTGTTGCGTGTAGTTCTTCCAATGGCAGAGGAGTTCCTTGGGATTAAAGATGATACTGTTGTCCTTCACTATGTTATAAAAAATTGATGCAAGGCTTTATTCGGCCTGCAACTTCTTTCACTTAATCAATGTGTGCTTCTCCTCCAATTATTCCGTTCTGTGCACCTTTCTCGTAACCATTGTTTCTTGGCATTATGAGTCCCATTCGTTCTATTTCGAATCTCCTTTTTGATCCTTTTATACTCAGCCTCGTTCTTGTTTTAAAAAGTTATTCATCATATCATATCAAGTCCTTTCTGCTGAAAAGCGTTCCGAAGTTAATGACATTTTGGTATGTCATTTGTGGGTAGTCTGTGGAGTAAAATCAAAATTTTTGACCTCGAGGACCCTGTACTAGCTTGGGGGGAGTCGAAAAAACACGAAATTTTCGGACTCTTTCAATTTTTTGCTTATATTTGCGAAACCATGCGTTTTAGCGGAATACACCTAGTTATGAAGTTGAAGAACAATAAATTTTCTTCAAATTTCACTAGTGTAACGTGTTATTCAACGCAATAGTAACCAAGAAACAGTGGTTCAAATATACAGAAAAATCCTCAACTAGTCAAAAATTTCTTCCAGTCGACCACAACTCAAACTAAGCATGGGATAAACATATTTTATCCTCATCTCTTTCACGGGCACCCACAGACGATAGGTATATGTCTACTGTGCATATGAATTATTTTCCGCGTTAACCGCAACTAAAACCTCCAAATTACCGGACTTTTCCAGTTTTTTGCTTTTAACTTCTCACAAAGTTGAAGAACCTCAAATTTGCTTTAAATTTCACTGGCCAAAAGTATTCGATCTAATAGTTACTGAGATATAGTGGTTCAAAAACTCAAGTAATTTCTCAGATTATAAAAAATAGCATAGAAATGAAGGTTTTTGCCCTATAACTTTGGAAAACACAAACTTTGACTATTAGTTCAGCAAAGATCGTCGATAACGTTTTACTGCTTTGGGGCTTTGATAACCTATGCCAACAGGATACCCATCAAAAACCACCAGCATTGCTTTCGAAGTATCTTTGAACATAATCCATGTAATTCTGGCACAATTAAAATGTCGTACCTATCTCTTGATTTGCTCCACACAACCTTATGTAGCAGGTACCCACCATCAATAACTGCGCATTTGCTGCTGCCGAAGTCTACTGGTTCTTGTATAAATGTGAATGCCGCATACAACATTGACTTTGTGCCGTGCCCTTGTGTATTCCTCCCTCTGTGGAGAGAGACATCGGGAAGGGGGCTAGCCCGTATTTCAACAAGTTTCTAAGGTCATTATCTGATTATTTTATTATGCGAATCCGTTGGAAGAGAGTGAGGGTCTCCATTGTGAACTTTTTGTCTTTAATTTTCACACAACAGGAAACAGGTGCTAGAGAAACAACCTTATCTTTCCGCTTCAATTTCATGTCTTGAAAATTCCCTTTTTCCAAACAAATCTTCATACAGGTGATACCAATAGTTCGAGCTAAGTGGCAATTCACAACTTCAGGAGCAACAGCTCCTGTGCCTATTGAGAATAGCTCTTTTGTATCCAGGAAAGGTGGATGGTCAGTACATGCGAATTCAGCACGGATGACGTCAAAATCAAAAAAGTTTTATTTTCCAAAAATAATTATTAAAATAGGCTACAATAAGAAAATAATTCAGAGGTACAGTAGAGTGAGTGCACGTGAGAATGAGGATGAAAGATGTTTATCCCATGCTTGGTTTGAATTATGTTCGGACGGGAAGAAATCTTTGACAAGTTGATATTTTTTTGTATCTTTGAACCTCATACTCGGTTACTTTTGCGTTAAAGAATACTTTGGATCAGTTAAATTTGTAGGAAATTTAATTTTCTTCAACTTTATAAATAGGTATGTCCCCAAATTCAGAAACTTGTATGATGTTGAATTGGCGAGCGGCGGCTTTTGTTTCTGAGTGGAGACACAGATTGATATGGGTTCTATTTGCGGGTTCGAGAGTAAAACACAACTGTGGACTATTATTTTAATATGATTTTATTTAAAATAAATTTATCGGGCGTCGGCCAGAAAGGCTTGAAAAATAATAACCAAAATTTTTACTCTGACTTATTTAAAATTTCACTCTTTCCTCACAAATACCTTAATTCTATTATAAAAATTCCATCTAGTAGTTTATCATATTCAATAGGTAAGTTTCGTACCAAAAGTTTGCCTTATCAAAAATGATGTTAAATTAGAAAGTTCAAATTTTTCCAATTATCAATTACGAGAATCCCAATTTAAAATGTTATAAATAATTATGAATAACGAAATATGTTTCAATAACAAAATTTCTTTTACAAAATTTAGCTTCAAATTTTCTTATTTTACCAACTATTAATCATGAAATTTCATCTTAAAAATGTTTTAATTCCTTTTGGGATAATTATTTAACTTTCGTAAATTTATCAATTCATTAACTTTTTGTCCTATTTTATAAAGAGTACATATTTCCTTCTTACAGTGTAAATGTACTTACAAGATGTATTTATTACTTTAAAATTCTACTGGCACACACGTAATTACTGAAACGTTATTTTTTCGACTTGACTTTATGAACCCGCAATTTTCGCACTGCTTCCTTAAAACTTTTCGTACTCTGCTTGCTGCGACTGACACTTGACTGACCGTTCTGGACTGACTGTTCTCGACTGATACTTTTGACCGTTCTTGACTGATACTTCTTCTGAACCGACACTGTTATTTTTATCGCAATTCAGGCTTTTTATATAAAAATTGTCTCCTTCCTTCCTTTGTTCTTTCGGCCTAATTTCTCCCCCAATTTTATGAGTGCTTTGACATCAAGATTTCCTCATCTCGGCCCCCTTTTTAGTGGAATGCGGTACCGTTTCTTTGTTGGCATACAGCACGCGCCGGATTTATGGTGCTTTCCCGGAATTTGGGTTCAGTGACAGATTGCCTCATGTCAGTAAGGTGCCGCGTTTCAGGGACACATTCCAATTGAATCATCTATTTTTGAGTGGCCCCACTTATCAGATTATTGAGGAGGGATTTCAGTTTCTGTTGTTTCTTTATTCGATGGTCAGATCATTTTTACTAGAAGTTCCGGCTGTAACTGGTTGAGTGTTGTTGTCTCCTGGGGTGTTTATTTTTCGGTAAGTTGTAGTTGAATTTGATTTCATTTTTCCAGTTTGATCTATGTTTTGTTTGTTTAATTTTTCAATAAAATAACCAGATCTATTAACAATTATTTTATTCTTGGCGGTTTTTCTTGGTGGTTTATTTCTGCGTCACTACAGTATATTCCACTAAAAACACATGGTTTAGAAGTTATGAGCACAAAACTGAAAAAGTTCGAGAATTTCTAGGTCTTTCGACTTCCCAAAAAGTTAGCACAGGGCCCTCGAGGTCGAAAACTCAGATTCTGCTCCACAGACTATCCACAAACGACATGCGAAAATAATAACTTCAGAATACTTTACAGCTACCCCCTTTATTCATTACTTGCCTGCTGGCCTATAAGTATCAATACTTCCTCTGGCATCCATTTCTGCTTCTTGTTTCTTGCTGGCCCAATTTTGTTGTTTGTGACAGTTACGATGGCGTCCTTAAAGCTGTTTGAATTGTCTTTCACACTAGTCGGTTTCTGATTCAGAGACATGGTTCCGACGATTGCCTCGTTTACTTTTTCCTTGCTTTTTATTTGTACCTCTGGTTTCTTTATTTTGTTTATATCGATTTTCCTAATAATAGATCTTAACTTTCTTAATTTTTCTAAAACATTTCCCACTAACGGGATTGTTAGGGCTCTTAAGACCACGGAATTCGCAAAAAGACTTGAGGTAACACCGGTATAAGATTGTTTTGACCCAAGAACTTGAGCCACTAAATTGTTATCCTTGGCACCGAGAATTTGCTGTTGGAGTTTAGAATAACTTGGAAGGGATCCTAATTTCACGATAAAAAAAAAATCAAGATGAAGCTTCTTTTTAGTCAATTAGAAAATTATCTTAAAAAGCAAAATTGCCTTTTTTATTCTGAAATCATCCACGAGAAGCCTTTGTAATTCAAAGCATATATTACATCAATAACATCGAGAAATTCGTGGAAGATTACTATGGCTTGCTTGGACCAAGTTGATTAAATATGCAAATCAGTCAGCAAACAGTTCGATGCTGATTAGAATCATCATCAAAACCAGATGATTAATTCCGTTCAAACCTTATCTTTTAATTCCACCTTTTTGGCAATTATTTATATTTTGATTTCTACACATTTATTATAAAGTTTCTTGTAATTGGCATATCAATTCATCAGATGTTTATATTGTCGTGTACAATTTACAGTATACCTAATCTTCCGCTTGAAAAATAGGGTTGCAAAGTTGAAATAAAATTTAAACATGGTTCTTAGATAGTTTACACTATTTATGCAATATTTTCCGAAAAGTTTTTATCTTCAATTGTTTATATTTCTATTATCAACAATATCCTATACCTCAAAATCAGCTGTAAAATTAAGTATTACAAATTACAGTGTCAATATTTTAAAATAAAAATCAGCTTTTTTAATGCAGAAGCACTACCTTAGAGCATTTTGATAATTTTGGTTTTCACCGAATTTTGAAAAATTGCTAAATCACTTTTAGTTTAATATCGCCCCTGGTAGATCCTATCACCCTGATGCCTTAGCGCAAACAGACGATCAATCTTTTATAGCTATTTTATTGCTTATTACACCCTCTTCATCAAAATTAAACACGTCATCAAATTAACCGACTGACGGCAAAAAAAAAAGATATCCACCTTTCCTTACACAGACGTCGTTCGCCTTAATTTCTTCAGTATAAACTAGCGAAAAGTGCGGAATAATGATAACTGTATTAGTGTTTTTAGTAAAAATTGTTTTGGCTAAAGAAGTGTTTATAAGTGACAATGAAACTGATAATTTGTGCAGTGCAAACAATAATTGTTTTCGGAAATGCTGTCCCAAAGGAGATGCTTTAGTCGGTGACGAGTGTCACAACTTTTATATGCCAAGCCTTCCTGATCCCTTGACTGCATACTTTCCTAGTAGAAATGACTATTTTTTAATCAGTGGAAATGGAAATTTTTGTTCGAAACCAAACACAGTTCCTTTATACTTTATGACTCCGCAATTTCGATTTTTGGAAAACGCCGTCCAAATTTTGGAGGAGGAGGACCAACCGATTCTTCAGTATCCAAATTTCTGTTTGGAATGGTTCGTAGAAAACGGTACTAGTGAAGCTACTCTTGGGTTGTTAGCGTGTCTATCGACAACCGGGATGAAAACCTATAATTATGGTAAGCAATTTTGTATCATACTCGACTTCTAGATCAGCAACACAAATTAGTTTCAATTCCACCATAAAAAATCTACACAAGTAACTTTAATTATTGACATAAACAATAAGTGTGTCGATTCTCACATTGGTATACGTGTTTTCTTGAGGCAGCTTCTCAAATATATTATAAGAGGCATGTAAATTGTCGAGAGTATTTACTTCCAATTATTATTTTTTGTGATTCAGGAAGTTCGGTTTATTGCTTATAAATTGACCCACTTAACTTCATTTTCTCTATCATGAGAATCGTCCCGATGGGTTGATCAGCAATTTGATAAACTCTTGTTTTATTTTTAAAAAAATCCAAGTTTTGTTTACATACCATGACTGACCATTGCCCCAAAAATTACACACCCATTCAGGGACATTTTCAGGGTTGCACACATTTTATCACGATACCGTAACAATAAATGTATGTAATTACTTTCTACATTACACTAATGGTCGGTTAATCTACATCTAACTAATTACCTACTAAAACATTTCACCTAAAAAAAAAAAATGTTTCTGGTTCTGCATCAACAGTTCAGATACGTAAGAATCCAGAAGTGGCACAATCCAGATTTTTTATTTTGTCCGTTTTTTTCTACTGTGATTTATTTTTTGTTCCCAATACCAAAAGCAAATATTGATCACAGCAATGCAAATGACGTGTGAATTTATGATAATTTTGACATTTTTGTGTCTCAGTGAAGTTAACTCGTTGAACAATTCGATCGCGCTAAGAAAATGTTGCGAATCGGGGAAGATTTTCAAAAATGACAGTTGTAGTGTACACGAAGATATAAATTTATCCTCAACAAGATTCCTTGAAACTCACTTGAAGACTAATAATTTCATTAGTAATGACACTAAAATAAACTGGATGAATAATCATAACGACGATTATTGTCCGATCGGATATTCTCCTTTAAATGCGATTGGTTTTTGGAGTTTTCAAAACGATATCTTGCTTGATGAAATCGGAAATTATGCACCAGGGTTTTACTGCTTGGAAGTTTTTGATTTTTTAAACGATAGCGTCAGTGCTTTGGTTTGTGAAGTTCCATCTACAATGGAATCCATGGGTACTTATTTGGGTGAGTCGAGACAAATAACAATAAATGTTCAAGTGGTGAATAAAAATAGATGGCAAATTAATATTTTTTTTTTCATTACTGTAACGAGCAGAGGTTCGTTAAGTGCTTGAACTTGAAATAGATATTTTCATAACAAGTGAGGAAAATGATAGTTAGCTTTTCTTTTATGTATATTTGAATAAAACTGGTAGGTATTTGATGTAAAATAATTTCTTATAAATTTTATTTGGCTTTTTTTTCTTTTATTTTAATATTGAGTTTTTGACATTCTTTGTTTGGATTCTGGGACCAGACAATAGTTTGACGCAGTATTTTTTTTCCTTATCAAATACACATTAATGAAGCATTATGATTTATGAAAAAAGCGTGACACCTTGCCTAGCCGTGCAACCAATGTAAAAGGATTTCGTCACTAATAACGACGACTATACCATAAATATTTACCATTATGCGACTATGTTGTAAGTATTGTTATAGTTTATCTATTCTAAATTGAACCACTTTATTTTCAAGCTATGTATAAGGTACGATCAAATATTAGGCACCTTTGGCGTGAATAAATACTCAAAAAACCTATATAAATGTTTTGAATATTCCCTACTAGAAACTACAATCGGCAAAATGAAATACTGGTTGTCGGAATGAAATTTCGAAAAGATTTCTTCATGCTTATTTGCCTGGGCGATGCAACGTGACGCGACGGCGCGGCGTCGCCGGTGTAGTATCACAGTAGTTTGTTTTTTTTGTCAGAGGCGGAGGCAGGTTTATACCTGTGTATATTTTTATGAAATAATTGTTTAAAATTTTTAAAAAATATCTCCTAAACGGCACTGGGGCATGTATATTCCAAAATATCTCAAATAAATAAATAATAAATATAAATTAAATTTTACGTAGAATAATATTTAAATTATATTGATGTATTATTTCTTATGAAACATTTTTGGAAACCTCGCCGCCTATGCTTAATAAAGAAAACGCCGACTGTCAATGGAGATTTATTTTTTGTGGTGGTTCAATTGAGAATAGATAAACTTTACAATAAAGGATTGATATTATTATTAATATTATGGATATCAGTGGTAGGCGGATGGGTAACCAATGGGACCAGTGAGTCTTTCAGTATTTGACAGTTTGTTCACAAATTAAACACCATAATGCACTTATTGTGCCGCCTCTCATTTCTGGATCCAAACGGTTTTTAAATTGATTTACAGATGTTGCACTCTGTTTGTCAAGAAATTTCTTTTTGGTTACTTGTTATATTTCTCCTTCTCAAATTTCTGGCTATGTCCTCTGGTTATAGTGGCGAGGAAAAAGGTAATGTCACATGCATAGTGACCATATGTGATGTGAATGGACCTATTTGAGCCTTGGTCTTACATAAGCTTTGTAGAGCTTCAGAACTATTTCTTTGGATAGATTTTTGAAAAATCAATTCATTAGGTATATTAGTGAATTTGCTTTTTTCTTTATTTCAGTGATGTGTTGTTCCCATTTTATATCTGATGTGATTGTTATTCCTAGGTCTTTGTAGCACGAAACTATTTGAATTGACGCTTGCTGGAGGAGGTAATCATGTTTAGGGTTATTCCGGCCGATATGTAAAACTGTGCACTTGAGGTCATTCAATGCGGCATTTACCAAAACAGTGTCTACTCTTTGATGGTGTACAGGTCTTCCTAGAGGTCTGCAAACTGTAGTAGTGGATTGCAGGATAGGCTTGTTTGGTCTTCAGTTTTTGGTTTAAGTCACACAAATACGCCAAGAAAAGCAATGGTCCCAAGGCTGAGCCTTGTGGAACGCCGCTGTGTAAAGGATATTCAACTGAGAGTGATATTCCTGTCCTACCAGTACCCTGAGAGGTACGTCCAGTAAGGAATTTCTCTAGAAGTCGAAGTAAATCGCCTCTGACTCCCAAATGATAAAGTTTGTATAATAAGTATAAGTATATTATTGGTATCATCCAATACTTTTTCAAAGTCAAGGAAAACTACATCAATTGGATTATTCTCATCATCCGCCTTTGTCCACATATTAAGTCTGGTTAGGAGGTTGGTGAAACTTGATTTTTTGGGGATAAAACGATGTTGTTGGTGTGGTACAATGAGCTTCGAGGAAGAAGCTTGTGAGTTCCATAGTAATGATTTTTTCCATACATTTACATAGGGAGCTGATCAGGCTGACTGGTCTGTAGTTTTTTACTAGCTTTTTATTACCCTTTTTTAATGTAGGTATAACAACTGCTTTTTTCCAAGGTTGTGTTGCCAGAGACTCCTTTACAGTGTGTAAACAATTCTTAAGAAATCCAGGGCTGGAGTTCACCTTCAGGGACTTAATAGCGATTTCTACTTTTTCTGGGATGAAAGTTGCTTTCATGCTCTGGAGTAGGATTCAACTGAAAGTGTTGGTCTAATATCTATAGGGCTGGGTTTAGTAGAAACACTTTGGAATTGCTGTGCAAAATACTCTGCAGTTTCCTGGTAAAATTCAAATGGGACTAGAGTTATTTTGTCAACAATACTGAAGTGGGTGTGTTTAGAGTTAGGGTTAGAGTTCACGTAGGAAAAAAACTGTTTGGTGTGGTGTTGTTCAACAGATTTTGTTCATATTGTTTTCTTGCTGTGACTGTACAACTTATTATTTTGATGCTGACACTGTTGGTAATTGTCTTTAGTATTGTTGTGTTGTGCCTATATTTGTGTCACAAGTCTCTTTTCCTTTGTATTTCCCTAAAAACTGCCGTAGTTGACCATGGTTTTTGGGTATTAATTTTTTTGTGGTGTGTATGGCAGATGGTTGTAAATCCCAGAGCCTCAGAGAATTCTTCAAATGAATGTGGGTTAGTAGCCTGTTCAAGTTGATGCTGAACGGTTTGGTTTACTTCAGTGTAATCTGCCTTCCAAGAGTTCCTTTTGTAGATTTTATGTGTAGGCTGTGCTGTGTTTTGGTAGTTATTACAATGTGGTCACTTTTTTCAAGACGTGTATATTCTTGAATATCAAAAATCAATTTCTTCTCATTTAAAATAAGGAGGTCAAGAAAAGATGTTTGGTCGTTCCGGATTCTTGTAGAAAAATTTATATGTTGTTGACCTGCATGGTTTTTGTAGCTATCCAGAAAGTCTTGACTACACTGGTTGTGCGGATATACTTCCAATGTTTTCCAGTTTATTTCGGGGTAGTTGAAGTCTCCTATTATGTACACTATTGCATTTTCAATAACTTTTACTAGTTCTGTGTTGTGTTCTATGCCTGTTCTTTGTTCAGGTCTGTAAACACCTGCTATAAAAAAAATTATCTTACTTAAGGCAATATCAAGCCATAGGAATTCAATGGGTCTTGGGGTGGCATTGATAATGATTATTCAACCATGTTTCGGTGATTAGAATTATGCATACGTCGGTATTTTGTATGCTTATCTATAGTTAATCAATCTTGTTTGTCATCGAACAGATTGCTATACCACAGAAATACTTCAATTAGGGATGTTTTCAGTTTTTTGATTCTTCTTTAATTTTAACAATTTTGGGTATGGAGTTTATGAATCTTTATATCATTATCACCTTGATCATTTCTTCTTTTATATTCAGCCAAGAAATCTGCTACCTAAACGTTTTTTCTGCTTTTGGGTTTGGTCATTCTTTATGTAGACACCTAGGCACTTTATTCTCAAAACCGAGGATCAGCGTTCTCATGAGAACGATTGCTCTTTCCTTTTCAGTGTTATGGAAATATGAATACGGACAACGAAGACAGAACCTTCGTTCTCATGAGAACGCTGCTACCCTGTTTCGAGAATAAAGTCCCAGCAGTGTTGTATAGTTTGTATTTTTGTCTCAATGCTTTTTTTGCATGATTTGTTAGTGTGAAGGTTATTTTAATGGGTCCCACCTTTTGTGTTGTATTTTTCTAGTCTATGTAGGCTCATGTCACTGTCGGATACCTTTACATTTATCTGCTGTAGAATATACTTCACTGTGTTTAGTTCAGCTTTAGTTAGTTAGTCTCTTCTTTATTTTGTATATCAGGTTCCTTCACTCTAAACAGCCGAATATTTTATGAACTTTTTTCTCTTTCCATCATTTTTTCAAGGGCTGGCACTTTGTTTGTGGGAAGCTGGCTGAGGCTTTTCTAATCTAATCCTCTCCACCTTATCATAGAGCTGGACTGTGTTTCCTCTTATTGTTTTGGCATCCGTTTTAATTTGCAAAACATCTGCATAGCTCTTCTTTGTTGCAGTCTTTAACTTCTTTCAGTTCTGTCTGGATATCTGTCACCCTCTTTTCTAGGTTAAGAACTTTGATTTTTGGAAATTCCAAGACTGTGCACTGTGCTGCGAACAACCTCTATGCAATCACTGCAGTAATTACCGAGGATATTATCGTTGTTTGAGCAGTGAATGCTCCTATTTCACTGAAGGAGAATCCTGAATAATTTCTACAGAAAACTCTCTTGCATGCATAGGTCACTTGGGCCACCAAGCAGGGCTTTAATTTCCCTGCTTTTTCCTAAAAACGCACCCCGTGTACCACTTGTCGCACAGAGACATTTTTCCAGGCACCACCACTTTACGCGGTTTTGGTGGTTTGTTGCGAAAATGAAAATAGTTTATTTAGGGCCGATTTATTCACCTTCTGATAAACTGTCAGGTATGCAATCTAACGGATAAAAACGCCAGCGGTAATCCCATTAAGTCGGCCAGGTATCCGCCGACCAATAGAAATACAGAACGGTGAATTTATCTAGCAGATAGTTATCTTTACCAGTGAGTTTATCTGATGATGAATAAACCGAGCCTTAGTCGTAGAATTAATTCTCCACAGAATTAAAGACTATAGAGCAATTATAATTGGACAATTTAGGAAAATCAAATCAAAAAAAGCTTTATTGTCGAAATTTCTTTACAAAATCATTTACAAAGCAACTTAACTTAACTAGCTAGCATAATACATATATGCAGGTTCTTAAGGTTTAAAGTCAACCCCCATTTTCTGAACCTTGTGTTCAAAAATTCCAAAAAAAATATATGTTTTATGGTTATTGATATAATTTAATCCATAATTTTTTTAAGCAAATTTGACTCGCAATTTTTGAGAAATATCGCAAAAACTGAAAAAAAAAGTGGTTTTTCACCATTTATTTCAAAACGAATAGATGAAGTTTCCCGTTATTTTTATTACGAACTACTATTGCAATTCTACGCGACATATATTTTTTTCAAATTTTTTGAACTTGTAGTTTTCTCGCTACTGCAAGAATCGTTGGAAATACGCCTGTAGCTACACTGTTTAAACAAAAATCCGACGGATGAACGTTCAAAATTATTTGTGTTGGTCCAAACTACAACCCTGTTTATGTAAAACAGAATAATACTTCGAATTTCCGCAAAAAAAAGAAAAAACTTTCCATCACACAATTTAATCAAATGCAGATTTCTATTTTTCTTTTGACTATCAAGTTAGGGCCACTATAGGGGCGACAGTACTGACATCTCGCGTTGCTGTAATAAACTATATGCCTGACTTTAAACCTTAACTGAAATCAATGTCATACCCTTAAAGCTATACAGAAAAGTGTTTTGAAACTTTCGCGGCGAAAACGAAACAAAATAAAGGTAAAAAAAATATACAAGAAACAGTGAGAAAGGCAAACAACTTAAAACTTAATATAATATATGGAGTAGATAAAACCAGTCATTAAAAACGAAAAAGATGAAAAAAATATAAAATGAAACAAAATATTCACAATCACAATTTAAGGAATTAGGGCAGATAATACTTATAACATACGTATAATAATGCGATGGATCAAATATAAAATTCCTGTAAGCAATAAAATGACTTGGAAACCAAAAAATTTATTGTACTATCACGAAAAGCAAAATATTCCTTAATATTCTTAATATCATTTGGCAAGTTGTTATACATTTTCACGCTTTCATACATTATGGAGTTTTTTGTGAATGCCAATCTAGGTATAGGTAAGGGCAAGTTGTTATGCCTCAGGTTGTACTGTACTTCATCTCTTTGGAACTTCTGGAACTTTTTAAATATTAAGCATACAGTCTCTATTATAAAGATACACGGAACCGTTAGAATTTCATGCTTGATAAAAAGGCTTATAGCTCTCCCTGCATCCAACTTGGCAAAGATATCTCAAGGCTCTTTTTTGTAGAAAAAAAACCAATTGAATATCGCTTTGTGTTGAATATCCCCAGGACGCTATACCATATCTCAAATGCGATTCAATTAATAGTCTGGGAGTTAACGACATATTTCATTGTACCATTTCGGCAAGCCTCATTCTTTTTGTATTTATTATGCGTGTAATATATGATAGTAATATGAACGTCTGCCAGCGCACCCGCACGACAGGGGGTTACAAGAAAGTTACAAAGATGGCAAAAAATTAACAAAAAAAATTCATAGCCGCATAAGCGAAACTTTTTGTACGTATTGGTAGAAACATAGAAAGCTTAAAAAATATCGTCTGCCACCTAAACTCCACAACAAAAGTCGTCTGTCAACCATATAAGTAAGCGCAAAAAAATTTTTAAAAAAAAACATACCCGCAAAGCTGAAATTTATTTGAAATAGTTCTTTTTATAGTAAAAAACATAAAAATAATAGTCTGCCACAAATAATATACAACGAAGATCGTCTGCCAAGCCTATGAAGTTGGGTTCGATATGCAGGCGAGCACCACGACTACGACGCTGCATTTTCATTTCCTAATTTAAATTCTGGAGGAGACCTTTTGATGTAAAAATTAAGGATATATTGATCCATTCTAGAGAAACTAATCTCTTATTCTTTTTTTTTTTTTTTTTTTTAAGACGAACTATGCATGAAGTGTGAAATTCGATAAAATGCTTGAAGATAAAAATGAGCAATAATATTACTGTTTTACTTTACCATGACATTAGATAATTTTTTAAGACATTATTTATTGATTTTAATTTCAAATATGTCTTTATTTATTATGAAGAGGGTGATAAGTAAGTAAGTAATACATAAGTAAGCGCAAAAAATTTAAAAAAAAAATCATACCCGCAAGGCTGAAATTTATCTGAAATACTTCTTTTTATAGTAAAAAACACATAAATAATAGTCTGCCACAAATAAGAGACAACGGAGATCGTCTGCCATTTGCCAAGCCTATGAAGTTGGGTTCGACATGCAGGCGAGCCTCACGGCTACGGCGCTGCATCTTCATTGATTAATTTGAATTCTGATAGAGACCTTTTGTTGTAAAAGAAAGAATATATTGAACCATTCTAGAGAAACTAATCTCTTATTCCTATTTATTATCTAGATTATATGTTCATGTATATTGAAGCTGATCTTGTTTGTTGAACGTAAATTCATGACCATTCATCAATATCACATTGATTAATAGAATCATCTGTTTCATTCAATATCAGAATTATAGATTTCAGCGTCGTCTTCTTCGTCTGACTAATCTTTGTTTTGTTCTGTATTTGTTTCTTTATCTGTAACTATATAGTAGGTACCTATCCTATATTATGGATATTTAAATTGCTTATTAACGGCTACTCTATCAAACCAACCTACGGAGTGAAAAACAATAAACCCTTCAAAAAGGTTCGTTACTATTGGTCAGGTATATCAGTCCGTTTTACACTGTAGAGTGATGTTTTGAAGGATTTTGAAATAAATAGAATGGCATTAGATCAGTGTTCAGTGTAAACCTGGCCGCTATTATTACTCTGTCACACTTCGTAGGTTCGTTGGGCAAAGGTTGGATTTTTATCTGACTTGATTACTATGTTATCAATGATTTCGGTAATTGATCTCCTTCGAACCATTGGAAAACACGTTTGTCATCTGATTCTTTCCAACCATAGTCAGTAAGAGAAAATTCCATCGGTTTCCGGATGCATTTTTGTATCGAGCGTCCAGTAACCCGCATTCGGGGTACCTGACCTCGGCACGTATCAAGCGCACGGTAGTACGAAAATCACTCGGACTACCGTACGCTCGATACTCGCGACTCGCGACTCGCGACTCGCGCCTACAGTCTAGAATATCTTTTTGAGTTTCCCTGGCTCCTCACCATCAAGCTACTTGATAATATTAGTTTAATTTTGGTTCTGGTAGTCAAATCGTAAAGCAATTTCAATTCTAGTAGTTCACTAAGTGGAATGGAAAGTAGCAAAAAACTTAAGGATAAATAAGATTTTGCTATTTGCCTAGTTATTTGATGCTGTCTCTAACAAACTATCCCA
The DNA here is from genome assembly GCA_917834065.1 of Ceutorhynchus assimilis. Lineage (NCBI taxonomy): Eukaryota > Metazoa > Arthropoda > Insecta > Coleoptera > Curculionidae > Ceutorhynchus > Ceutorhynchus assimilis. The sequence goes on from OU892286.1 coordinate 19,513,060, forward strand.
AACTAACCCTAAGGCTGTCCTTACCTTAACCTTTTGCTCAGCTCCAATTTGGGTTAGTTTTGGATAGTTTTCTTACTTAGAGACAGTATCATAAATAATTATTTGCATCTGCCTGAATCTAATCTCCGCATTTGTCAAATAACAAGATTTTGCTATTTACTTAGGGATTTGTATACCTGCAATCGTTAATTTTTACCTGCATTAAAAATTCGATTTTTGAACATATTTCAAAAAATAGGCGTTTTTTTTGGAGAAAAAAAATATACAGATGATAATGTCATTGGAAGAATGGCTAACACAATAATTCAAAAATGTTTTCGAAAAAACGTGAAAGTGGCCTATTCTATCTCGCCATGGTATTCTATTCATGGTAAGGTTATGTAGATAAAACATAATTTTGCTCTTACTTATTCAATTACCTCGACTTCCTGCTTAGTTTTAAAATTAGTTCGTATTTCACTGGAATCGACAATGTGGTGCATATAATTTTCTGGCCAGTGCATAATAAATGATAAACAATCTTTTAAAAAAAACTGAATTGTTGGACGCCGATCCATAATTTCGCAGATAAGACTAGATACTCATACTAGTATCAAGCGTACAGCGTACGGTAGCTTGACAATCGATCGGGAAATCAGACGCTCGTTATGAGACAGACCTCGGTTAATACGACGTTACCCGAATGCGGTATACTGGCCGCTCGATACAAAAATGCTTCCCGGATGGCTGTCGGAGATAAGCATGCCTCCAAAGATGTGCAATATATGCGGTTTGTTTTAATTGTTTTTGTGGCTCTTTTCATGAAAACCTATAAAATAATGAGAATGGCGAAATCTTCCGAACCAACGCAAAAAATGTCGATGGAGCAGTATTACCACCTTGCAAAGCAGAGCTGCAAAAGCAATTAACACGAACCGCATATATTTGCACATCTTTGGAGGTATGCTTACCTCCGGCAACCGACGGAATTTTCTTCAACTGACTATGGTTAGGAAGAATCAGATGACAAACTTGGTTCAAACAACAAAACAATGGTTCGAAGGAGATCAATTACCGAAATCCATCGATGACATAGCAATCAACTCAGATGAAAATCTAGGTATTATAATTATGTAGCCCTTAATAAATAATTTAAATATTTATAGTAGGTACACGGAAAAAAAATGCAATTCTATATCCAAGAGTAGTAATATACTTATAATTTTATGTTTGATCCAGTAATAATTTACTTAGTAAAACAATACTTTATTATACATTGAAATATTTGCCTAATGTTATTTTGAAACTCTTTAAATATTCATCTCAATTATTTTTCATTTAAATCAAGAATAAAAAATATATTTTATCAAATATAGGTTTGTTCTTAATGTAATTTTGAAATAATTTCTCGTTTGAAATACCTATAGTTTGAAGAGAGTATATTCTTAAATGAAATGCATGTTTGTTTCAACCTGCCTTCTAGTCGCCTTTGTGCTTTGCTTCGCGTTGCGTTCTCTCCCATTCTTCTCCCAAGTTTGGTTGAAGGGACGCCGAAGGACGCCACGCGACGCTACCTGTGTTTTTACAGTGTTTTTCGTGATAAAATGGATTTTTTGTTGAAGAAATGGGATTTGGAATGTTTAATTCCAATATTTGAAGGTAAGTTTCACTTTTCCTGCTCAATTTCCGGGAAAAAACAATCAAAAAATTATTAGGCATTGTTGGCGTGGGTGGCCATCACTTAGGTAAAAACTTAAACCGCGTGTTATCTTTCATCATGTAGAAGTACCTTATCCAATCTATTTGCCTTTTGCTTTAGGATAAGTTGTTGACAAAGTGTCTATAAAAACATTATTTTTAATTTTAGGAAATTAAATTGACTTGGACAATGGTTGAACATAAATGATGAACAAAGTAAAGAGCGAATTCCCAAAATGGAGGTTAGATTAAAATTGGCCAAGAAAATGAATCGGTACAAAAATGGCGTTAAAAGTGAAGAAAATGCAGCATCTATAACGGATTTTCCCAACCTTCCAGTGGTATGTGAATAATTAATAAATAAATGTACCTATCTATGATTGTTATTGTACTTATCACAATTAACTTTTTTATTATTATTCCATCAGTTTATACCTTTATATATTATATAAATTTTTAAAACAAGAATTTGAAGAATAAAATATACTTCAGAGTAAACTGTATTTCAATATTAATGGTAAGTACACGAGTAGTTAAAACAATAAGAGGTTATTTTTGAAATAAGAATAAGAAATATTTGGAAATAAATTGTAGTTTTTGTGATAACTATAAGTAATTTTTCGAATAAGAATAACAATACTTGATCAACAAATCTACCTTATTCTTGAAACAATTACTAGGCTATTCTCGAATTCGACACTACCGTATTCTGGATATAAGTTGAACTTATTTTCAATTCTAAAGAATAGGGCAATACTAGAATTAAATATTATATTTTCTTGTGGAATAGTGAAATGAATATATTCTTGGGCAAACGCTACTATTCTTAAATATAGTGGAGTGTTTTTTCCGTGTACTTAGAACAAATACAGAACAAGACCGATATCAGTCAGACTAAATAGACGACGCTGAAATCGATAATTTTGATATTAGGGATTTCAATGTAATATTGGATAAAACAGATGATTCATTCATTGATCAATGTGATATGAACGAATGGTCATGAATTTACAGTGGTTGGTTGTCAAACAAGATCAGCATCAGTACTTATAGGAACATAATAAATATAACTAAATACTTAACAGGGCTTCTATTTTTCTTGTCCTAACCGACGAATCACCCTCTTCATAATAAATATAGACATATTTGAAATTAGAATCAATAAATAATGTCTTAAAAAATTATCTATTGTCATTGTAAAGTAAAACAGTGATATTATTGCTCATTTTTATCTTCAAGCATTTTATCGAATTTCACACTTCATTCCTAGTTCGTCTTACAAAAAGAAATAATAAATAGGAATAAGAGATTAGTTTCTGTAGAATGAATCAATATATCCTTAATTTTTACAGCAAAAGGTCTCCGCCAGAATTTAAATTAGGAAATGAAAATGCAGCGTCGTAGTCGTGGTGCTCGCGTGCATGTCGAACCCAACTTCATAGGCTTGGCAGACGATCTTCGTTGTATCTTATTTGTGGCAGACTATTATTTTTATGTTTTTTACTATAAAAAGAAGTATTTCAACTTAATTTCAGCCTTGCGGGTATGATTTTTTTTTACATTTTTTTTGCGCTTACTTATGTGGGTGACAGACGACTTTTGTTGTGGAGTTTAGGTGGCAGACGATATTTTTTAAGCTTTCTATGTTTCTACCAATACGTACAAAAAGTTTCGCTTATGCGGCTATGAATTTTTTTTTGTTAATTTTTTGCCATCTTTGTAACTTTCTTGTAACCCCCTGTCGTGCGGGTGCGCTGGCAGACGTTCATATTACTATCATATATTACACGCATAATAAATACAAAAAGAATGAAGCTTGCGAAAATGGTACAATAAAATATGTCGTTAACTCCCGGACTATAAGGCATGGTAGGCCTAGCTGGAAGCTTTCCTAGTCCATGGACGATGATCTTTTTAATGTAACAACCTTTTTCTAATTTTTAATTGAGATGGTCAATATGTCTGTCTTTAAACAACTTCTGAAAAGAGTTAAGTCAATGTGTAATATGTGCACTTAGTACGACGTCAACTGCGGTTTAGAATGTCATCTTCAGACATATCAAATTGTTGCTTGGTCTATCACGACGTTTAAACAAATTAGTAAAAATAGTAAAAAAATAAATTACCAAGGAAATTTACACTTTTTGTCGATTTTATCACGCGCAGTATTTTCATTGAGGTTTTTTTTTTATAAATTTTGTCCAATAAGGCTTGTCCTCATAATGCAAATAAGGTACCGTTTGTACTATCTCAGTCTAAGCCTTTCCAAAGTCAATACCATATGAGTGTAAGAATCCCCTTGAGCATTGGTGGTTGTAACTTTTTTGGTTATGAATACTGGATATCCTCGAAATAAGACACCCTCCTGTGTTTTTATGTTTTTCAGATCTTCTGGTAATTTATATAGAATATTCAAAACCAGGCAGAAATTGAGCATATATCTGAGTAATCTAGTAGCAGATTAGATTGGTAGCTGTTTTGATGAATTCATTATTACCATTAACTAAAATGAACATTCACAAATATTCTGAAAGTGAATAGCACGAGCTTCTCTGTCAAGCTAACTGCAGTTTGTTTCAGTTTTAGATCTAGATAGATCTGGATAAGAATCCTTCTGAGCTTTCTTCTTCATTTGGTAAACAGCTGAATTTGAAAATAAACATATTCTGTTACTAGAAATCTCATTTTTTACTTGAATAAATACCTATGTTCGCATTTTACCAGAGTCAGAACAATCAAATTATTTGTCTAACAATCGATCCAAGAATATAATGCCCCGAACAAAAACGATATAAACTGCCTAATGGGTCATTAAGGCCAAAGCCAACAAGCATTTGCCTAAAATTACACACCCATTTAGGGACATTTTCGGGGCACACACATTTCATCACGATCCTTATAATTATCATCCCATCCCCAAAATAATTAATATAATTACTAATGGCCGGCTAATCTACATTAAGCTAATTATCACTAAAACATTTCAGTCAAAAAAATTCTGCCTCCGCTTCAACAGTTCGGATAAGTAGCCATCCAGATGTGACTGGATTTTTTGTTGATTTTACCTATATTTTTTTTTCTACAGTGATTAATTTTTTTCTCTCAATAGTCAATATTAATCGAAGCAATGCAAACGACGCGTAAAGTTGCAATAATTTTAACATTTTTGTGTCTCAGTAAAGGCAACTCAAACGATGCGATTGTGCTAAGAAAATGTTGCAAACCGGGGGAAATTTTCAAAAATGAAAATTGCAGTTCACATGAAGATTTAAATTTATCTTCGACAAATTTCCTGGAAAATCATCTGAAACTTAATATTTTCATTGATAATGAGACTAAAATAAACTGGATGGATAATCTCGATGGCGAACTTTGTCCAAGCGGGTTTTATCCCGTAGTTAGTAGTGGCGCCCTAAGTTTTCAAGACGAAATATTGCAAGATGAAGCATATGGGAATTATGCACCAAAGTTCTATTGTTTGGAGGTTTTCGATTTTCCCAATCAAAGTGTTAATGCTCTAGTTTGTGAATTTCCAACTGGTCCAGAGGATAGCATGGGAAATAATTTGGGTGAGTTGACGCAAATGGCAAATACCAATATTAATTTTAATTGAATGGCGCAAATTTTAATAAAAGTGGAAGGACAAATAAATATTTTTTGCGTGGGAAAAATGTATAGGTAAGTTTCGTTTAGTTACTTGTGTATAGGTATACCTATGGGTATTTTATAGGTTCTTATATTGTGGATTATTTTTGTCAATTGTCAATACTCATTGTTACCTTTTATAAAGTCATTTGATTGAGGATGTTATTTCAGACAACCGGCAATTACACACACTAGTGTGCTAATAATTATAAGTTTGTATATATATACAGGGTGAATCCGAACGTGAGGCTTTTTTTTTAACAGGATGTATATCTCACCAAAATAATTTGTTTGGCAGAAAATTGTTTATATAAAAAATTTAAGATAACGGAGGTACAGCTATTTTGAGGTTAGAGGAGACTTCCACTATGAATCACTTTGTTTACATTTTCTCAAAAAAAAAGCCGCAAAAAAGCCATTATTAGTCCAGCATAATGAGTCTTATTCCATAATAGGTTCTCACAGTTGCATTATTCCATCAGAAAAAATTTCATTTTCAACCCATCAATTTTCGTTTTAAAGTGAAATAGACAAAATTCAGGAGGGAAATGAAGCAACAGACAAATGGGAATAATTTTGAACAATTTTTGTGAAAATTTTCTGACAGTTCTAACAGCCACTTAAATTTTGGTATTTCTTGTCATGTGACACAAATCACCCAATCATGTCAAAATTATACTGAAAACAACCCATGGATTGTTTTCACTCTATGACATTGTCACGGACATTGCTGTCAAAAAAATTTCTATCGGAATAACCCTCGAAGATTGATGAATGCTCAAAAATTTTATAACAACTTTCTCAAGCTTGTTGCTTATAGAAAACAGACCTCCGCTGGCGCGTCGGTCTGTTTTCAAGCAACAAGCTTTCGAAATCTTTTATAAAATTTTTTCGGACAATTATCAATGTCCTTGGGCTATTACTACTGATAATTTTTATCATATTTTCTCTAAGGGCGGGTATTATAAAACTGCTTTGACAGTTAACTTGAAGTTAACTTTTTGAATTACATGTTATTCCAGAAGTTAACTTTAAGTTAACTCTCAGAGTAGCTTTATAATACCCACCCTAAATCTTAGATTATTGAAATTAGATTTTTAATGCACATAACCCTAAAATACCTGTACTTCCGTTATCTTAAATTTTTCATGTAAACAATTTTTTGCCAAACAACTTATTTTGGCGAGATATATATCCTGTTAAAAAAAAACCCTCACTTTCAGATTCACCCTGTATATATATATTTATTTTACATTATAGTCTCCTATTAGTGCTTCATATATTGACGATTATTCCTTCAAAGTGTGTTTCTGATGTTTCTGCATACTTGGACATTAGCATGCTTCACGGCATTTAAAAAAAAAAATCTACGTCTTTGAGAAGACCAGGACTCCATGTAAATTTTTTTATCCGCGATGACTTCGGTCTTGTATTTGGGGTATTTCATCCTCATCTGAGATTCTTACTGCGTTTGGCATCATATTGTCACGGCTCTGGGTTGCCTGACAGAAATCTTGGATTCATTTCGTTTATTCCAAAATCGAAGTCCAATTAACACAGCAATAATTTATTCCACGTAACAATACACTCTGACACTAATTACTTTAAAACTAACTCAACAATTAAACTCTTTACAACTCGCAACAATAATCACTATTTAAATCGTTTCACACTCAAACTTAAACTTAAAACTTCTAAATACCAGCTTGCTTTATATAGCCGTAAATCCATTCAAGTACAATCTAGAACACATGCGATAACTCTCCTTTTCCCAATTAAGTAGAATTTACTAGATTATAGGAATCTGTAATTTCTAGGGTATTCGACAGCCTAAGATTCTTGACACACTGGCGGCCGTTACACTGCCCTCCTCTTAAGGTTGATCGTCCCGATCAACTTCACGCCCATGATATTTCGTTGTCCAGATGTACAACTTTCATCTTACTCCTGGTGTTTAATACTTTACCAGAAATTTGAGCAAATGGACTGTATTAAAATAAAAATTTGGGTTTCAATCAAAATAATTAATCAAACAATTATCTGTTCAATGAGATACAATTTTATAAAGGCCGGAACACGCGACTCTGATAAATTATTTGCTCAAGAAAAATACTACTTTTTACTTCTTTCTTTCAAAAATCTGACATTTGCCATTTTTTTTACGAATCAGCTACTGGTTTCGGCAATCAAAGTTTGCCCAAGGAAGAGGCTACACAATGAGATTTTAGTCGAGCAAATTATTTCACATTTTAATTAGTGACAATTTCCGAATGAACAGCTTTTGTGCTAAGGCAGACAAACAAGCAAAGATAACTTTTATTTATTTTACACCCACGTCCTTTACGATCCTTAATAGAAAATGGCCCAGCATAATCCACTCCAACATGTTGAAATGGAAAGGATTGTGAAACTCGAGGTTGTGGTAGATTTCCCAGTATAACTTGAGGCGTTGAAGGTTTGAATTTAAAACAAAGTATACACTCCCTCACTACACGTTTAGCAAAATTTTTGCCTGATATTGGCCAAAAAGTTTCTCTAAGTTGAGACAGCAACAACTGGGAACCAACGTGAAGCAATTTAACATGCTCATATTTGAATATTAAATACATTAAATGAAGTTCACTTGACAAATAGGGTGTTTTTTGCCATAAGAAAAAGCAGAGTGCTTAAGCCTACCCCCAACTCTAATAATTAAGTCTTCGTCTAGGAACGGAGTAAGATTCAAAAGTTTACTCTTTGGATTAACCAGTGTTGCCAGAGTTTTTCGACGCCATTCCTTCAACTAAGTGGCTAAAACCCTTCATATCCTTCAAAACAGTGGCGGGGGGGGGGGGGGGGGGCAGCACAACGATATATTCTACCAAAAAAAAAAAAAAACTATAACATGAACGAAAGTTCTGTTCAGAAAATTTAAAAAAAAACAAAACAAACAAAATATTCGTAGCCTTAAGCTTAATTTCCACTTACGCGAAATTCGCTCTTTTTTGACATTGCTTCAAAAATTTGACGTTTGATACACGTCAAATTGTCGAAGCAATGTCAAAAAAAGGTCGAATTTCGCGCAAGTGAGAATGAGGCATTTATCATGAATTCTGATCCAATGGCGTAGTGGAAATTGGCGTTTCGTATTTTTTCTCATGCAACTAATTAATTTATTTTATTCCATTTTGACGTTTAAAAATGACATTATTGAACGCATAACAATAAAGGTAAGTAGACGTTTATCACCTCCGTGATTTAAAAGCATTTTAACTCACTCTCAGCATTTTAAGTCACTCTGCCAAACTAAAAATCTGAAACCTCAGTGATTTAAAATATTTTTAACTCACTTCCGGCATTTTTCCTTGTACTTTATTTTTCAAATTTCCACAAAATGGGATAAAATTTTGTATACATCACGTGAGTTAAAATGTTTATTCATTCGAAGAAAATTAACCCACTCGCTAGGGCTCGTGGGTTAAACTTTTTTCTCATGAATAAACACTCATTTAACTCACTTGGTGTATAAATAACTATTAATAAAAATTAAATTTGTTGGTGAAATGATTGGAAAATTAGCTAAATATACAATTTGCCTCAAAATCCTTCAAATTCGGATAAAAACCTTCAATCCTTGAGTAGTCAAAATTTTAGATCAATACCCTTCATATTGAAGGAAATCCTTCAATTCTGGCAACACTAGCTATAACCGATGAAGATTTTAAAAGATCTTTGATTTCGTCTTTGGGACAGCTTAACGAGAACATAAATGGAAAGATTTAGCTCATCAAGAGTAAGATGCCCTGATTTTTTCGTATCACTGGATGTCTTACAATTTTGAATAAACCTTAAACAGTATGCTAAAACTCCTTTGATACGTGTAAATAATGAAAACTTATGAAAAGATTCTCGAACTAGAACATAGCTTTGAATATGTTTTTTGGTTTCTGGCAATTCATGAAATAAAACTGGATTCGCGGCAGAGATATCCATAGGCCAAATTTCCAAAGATTCATATAGCCATGATGGGCCCTGAAACCATAATCTGAGTTCCTTAAATATTGAACTGACACACCTCTGGATAAAATATCAGCAGGGTTCGGATTGGTTGGTGTTGGTACATATCTCCAATGTGAACTCTCAGTAATAGTTTGGATTTCGGCCACACGATTTCTAACGAACACTTGCAGGTTATGGGGTGATGATCTAATCCATGCAAGGGCCACAGTTGAATCGGACCATAAAAAATATTCATCGATTTGGAATGTTATTGAATTTGAAACCTTTCTATACAACCGGGCTAGTAACAGAGCTGCTGACAGTTATAATCGGGGCATACTCAAAGACTTCAGTGGACAAACCCTAGTTTTAGAAGTTAACAGATTGACACGCACAATTTGATCTGAATCAATAACTCGTACAAACATACATGCACCGAAAGCCACTTCTGAAGCATCCGAAAATCCATGTAATTGTATTGAAACTGCACTCTTGAAAAATATGTATCTCTGTATTATAAAAGAGTTCAACTCCGACAAATCAGACCTTCGCTTCAAATAACTTTGACAAACATCATTGGGAACTTCTTGATCCCAGGACAATTTTCGTGACCATAAAGCCTGCAATATAATTTTTGATTTAACAATAACTGGACTGACTAGACCAAGAGGATCAAAGATTCGTGCTACTTCTGACAAAATCACTCGTTTTGTTACCTTTTTAATAGTCACAGGTAAATTTACTTTAAACGATAAACTATCTTCTTTGCAACACCATACCATTCCCAGAGTTTTACAAGCTTCTGGGGGACTGAAATGAAGATCCTGCAGTTGTAATTCAGACGTCGTAATATTTTCAAAGACTTCAGAACTATTTGATTTCCATTTTCTTAGTTAGAAACTGCCTGAACTTAATATTGACGAAACTTCATGACAAAGCTGAACTGCTTCACTACTGTCTCCGCACCTGATAGCAAATCATCGACATAAAAATCCTGTCAATCACCCTTGAAGCTTTAGGAAATTGAACTTTTTTTTCAACTGACAATTGCTTTATACATCTTGTTGCAAGAAATGGTGCACTTGCTGTCCCATAAGTAATTGTGTTCAATGCGAACGTTTCAAGAACACTTTCAGTATTTGATCGCCAGAATAGCAATTGCAGGGGTCGGTAATGTTTTTCTATTAAAATTTGTCTATATATCTTACAGATGTCACCAGATATTACAATGGAATGTTGTCGAAATTTGAGAAGGATGGATTGGAGGTCATCCTGAACCGTTGGACCAACCATCTGGATTGAATTGTAAGATTTACCAGACGACAACTTGGCTGAATAATTAAAAACCACCCGTAACTTAGTCGTGATACTATCTTCAGGTATGACCCCATGATGTGGAGAAAAATACGTCTCATTCTCTCCTCATCTCATTATCTCCTGGATTATAAACTGATATATGACCAAGGTTCTCGTATTCCTGCATAAATTATAAATACATTTGTTTTAACCTAGGATTGTTTATGAATCTGCGCTCCAAATTAAGAAATTGCTTTTTTGCTAACTAGAGTCACCCAAGGAACTTGGAGGCTCTTTGAGAGGAACTGAAACAATAAACCTTCCTTCCGAATCACGCCAATGAGTTTCCAAAAAATGTTGCTCAGCTAAATCCTTCTCGTTTGCGAGCTCGTTCGACTGTGAAGGGCATAAGGAGACCTCCTCGATCTCCCAGAACTTTTTCAACTGGTTCTGAATATCTGAAGTCCCGTTGAAATGACATGAAGTTACAGCACCTTTTGGAACATTAATTTTTCCAGAAATCAACCTCGTTTTTTGTAATACTGGTTTGTTTTTCCCTAACTGTACAGTATTGTTACATAATAATAATATATCCCAGAAATATTCGGCACCCAACAAAAGATCAACCTTTTGTGGTTCATAAAAACAAGGATCGGCTAATGTGATATAATCTGGAACATTGATAATAGAGGGATCAAAATAAATTCCTGGAAGATTAGCAATGATTTCTGGAACAATAAAACCCCTTATCTTTGCATTAAGCTCTTCATGCCTTGAACTCAACCTAATATCACAAGCCTTGGTAATATTCGACTGAACATGACCTATTCCTATAACAGACAAATTCACATATTCCTTTTTTTTTGGCCTAATTTTCCCACAACGTCTTCAGAAACAAAATTGGACATGGATGCGCTATCTAAAAGAGCCTTGATAATATGACGCTCCCCTTTTTCGTCATAAATATCTACCAAAGCAGTGGCCAATAGTACCTGTGCTACTGAACTAGGGTGACCATATTTTTTTTGTATGAATGCTGTACACATCCTTAATTTTGAGACGGGTGAGTGGAGGAAGCAGTAAATGCAAAAAAAAAGGTGCCACGCCCAAAAAAGTTTTTTTTCGGGCAAATTTTGAAAAAAAAAAAAAAATGGATGATGATAGAAAACGCATACCCAACCAAAAATAAAAATTCTCATTTATTAGACATCATTTGAACACAAAAAAAGTAACAAAAATAATTTGCAGAAAACATTGTTAACTAATTAACAGAATATCAAATTAATATGTAGGTACATTATAAGTAATTTTCAGAGGAGTGACATTTTTTTAATAGCTCCGTGTTATATCTTTTATTTTGTTTGTAAACTCTTCACAACTGGTTGCAATATTGCAACGGACAATACTCGTAGCTTTGACAGTCTCTACACTCATTTGCGACTTTTCGATAGTCCAATAATTGTTTATCAACGAAAATTGTTGCTCAGTAGGTGCATTAGTTCCAGGCAAAAACAAAAAAAATTCAGTTATTTTAAGTAGATTATCTGACGGAATATGTTCTTGCTTAAAAAAGTTGAATACCTCTACCCATCTTAAATCAACTGCTTTGTTTTCATTTTCCCAATCTAAATCTTTTTGGTCTGATACAAATGTTTTCAAATTTGCAATTTTGTCAAATAATTTTTTTTCGTCGATGTTATTATCAGGAAATTGGTCAGAAATGAATGGTAAACTATTCTGAACTTTTTCCCACTCTATATTTTTTTTTAGCTCAATCCATTCAAAGCAACTCATTTCTAAAAATTGCGCAGACCAAAGCTCAAAATAATCCAAACAATTTTTGTAAAACATAGAAATATGAGACATAAACCATGCTTCATTAATAAAGCCATTTTCTGATAGATTTTTCAAGTCCTGTTTTATTAAAAGGGGCAAAATTTAGTAGCTGTTCGGTGTTAATTTCAGGTTGACAATCGTGCCACCATCGGAGTGCAACTTTTATGCCAGTTTTTTGTGTATGACAAAGTCAATTCAATTTGTCTAGAAAAAAAGATTTTATCAGTCAATTTCTTCTCTGTAATTTCTAGCATTTTTCAGTATATTTTTAAAGCAGTTAAAAGTTAAATCAGTTTTTTATTTTAATAAGTTTATACAGTCCTCTTTCACGTTACAGTAGCTACTCTTGCCTTAAGTTTAATTAGGTATTAGGTTTTTAATTTCATGAGAAACTTCTACAACGTTTTTGTTGCCCTCTACATTCTTTACAAAATCCGAAAACAAAGCAGCCTGGGAGTGCGTTCAAAGACGGTAATGCTAATGCCAAAACCACGCCAAAACCTACTTTTCCCCTTCTACCGGCAATACCAAATCTGATGTGAATTTGCTGGAACGCCAAATACCGTTTCTCAATTAGACAATCCAAACCACGTGACATTCAAGATGGCATGGCGTGGCGTCCACACATGGACGAAAAAACACAGAAAAATATCTGGTTTCTGCCCAACTGTAGGTACGTAAACTATTGAGTTTACGTACCTACAAATATTTTATTGAATAATCAAAATCAAAGCTGCAAGCAAAACTCGAAGCAAAATAATTGAAATATGCATGAAAACACATATTCAAAACTAACTTGCTGGCCGCCACGCCACACCACGCCACTTGGCCGCCGCCACGCCACGCCAGTTAAAAGCACCTCCAAAAGTTACTTTACCGCGGCCGATTCTGAACGTGTAAAGCCAACCGTTTTTGGCACGCTGGAGCCGAACTTGAAAGCAATATGCCAATTTTGGCTTGGCTTTAGCCGTTTTTGAACGCAGCCTGGGAGTGCACAAATTTCAGCCAAAGCTCTGAATTAGGCAATCCAAACCACGTGACTTTTTTTGACGGATTATTGGCACACAAAAGATTCTCTTGGTTCAATATTGTGTCATTTTCTGTGTCGACTGCGTATTTTGCTGCTCATTGCTTAATTTTGTGAGTTCTGAGACCTAAATTATTTTATTTGAGTCTATATAAACATTTTTAAAGACATTGAAAATATTTTCACGAGTTGAAACTTTCATTTCTATTGAAATATAGCTTTCAGAGGAAGTCCATATTTGTGCGAGTTGCGGAAAAGCTGCCCTGAGGCCGCCCTTGGATTTGCTAGTGTTCCCCCAATAACTTCAATAGATATTATTAGCTATATTGTTCTAACGCATAGCTTTTACACCAAAATTTAATGATAATATCAACTCACTCACAATAATTTAGAAATATTTTGAAAGGAAATTTGTAAAAAGCTGGAATTAATTATGTTAAAATCCCTAACCATAGATCCCTAACGTCAAAGGTAAACACAAGGGACGATGACTGATGACAAGAAATTAATGACGATTTCCATTTGTCAATCAGTGCGCACTGAGTGTATCCGCATCTTTTTCTAAAAGGATGTAACATTTGAGGATAAGGATACATTTTTCTTGCACTGGTTCGACAAATGGAAAACGCTATTAGGGTTATGGGCATATGTGTGCCAACAGTCGGCCATATTTGACACATCGTTGGATTGCCTAATTATAAATAAATAAATAAATAAATATCGCCTTTATTCAATATTAAGAACAGAAAAAAAAAAATCGACAAGATACATTCCCATACAAAGAAGAACAATAGTATAAGTAAATATAAATTAACATGATAGGGGATGCAAACTCTAGCATGGCGAAGTCTAGCTTGAAAGCTACTCAAACTCAACCATATCCAGTGATATAGTCAACCATCCAAGGACCTTTTTTTTCAGTTATACATGTAAACCCCATACTTTGTGAGTGGCTTGCTTACATCAAGTCCTACAACTTTTCCTCTACGACTTTTCTCGGAAATGGCACGTATGCGCGCAGGCTCGCAAACATTTTAGGGGTATCGGACTCCCCTAATTTGCCATTATTTTTGTCGGCCAAGTTGATTTCCGTGATTTAGAAATAAAAATCAAACATTATTCGTGAAATTAGATTTTCATGTATCAAGAAACATAACCACGTCAGATCGACATTTTGGGGGTATCGGACTCCCCCAATTTGCCATTATTTTTGTCGGCCAAGTTGATTTCCGTGATTTAGACATAAAAATCAAACAGTATTCGTAAAATTAGATTTACCTACATGTATCAGGAAACATAGCTACGTCAGATCGACATGTTTGCGAGTCGCCTGCGCGCATACGTGCCATTTCCGAGAAAAGTCGTAGAGGAAAAGTTGTAGGACTTGATGTAAGCAAGCCACTCACAAAGTATGGGGTTTACATGTATAACTGAAAAAAAAGGTCCTTGGATGGTTGACTAATATGCATACACCCCACATATTAATGAAATGTACCATCATAATATTCCCTAAAAAACTAAAAAGTACCTATATCTAAAAAAAAGCGCAAATATGAGTAAAAATTTAAATTTAAATATTTAACTATATATTACGTTGGAATTTTAACCAATAATATAAATAGTTTTAAGATAGTTCCGAGACACCAGCGCACCACCCTCTAGCAAGCCATCATCAACTAAATTAGGGGAGGGAATTAACCTGCTCATTAAACAATATAGAACGGTATTCACGCTTGAAACTTGTGATATTATGTTCCTTTAAGCCATGAGGAAGAGAATTATAAAGCTTAATAGCATTATAAATAAAACCCCTTGGAAATAAGGAGGTTTTGTGTTGTGGAATTGTAAATTTCTTGTTTGATCTGATGTTCCTATTATGTACATTATTGCGGGGAATAAACTTATTCTTAAGTAACACAGAAGCATGAGGGGAGGTGAACAATGAATGAAGAAAATTTCCAAAATGATGAGTTCTCCGATTATCCATGTTGAGCCAGTTGCAGTGAACAATCTTATGAGAGATCCGATCATACTTTCTGAGACCGTAAAGAAGTCTATAGCAAGAGTTTTGATTTTTTTGTATCCTATATCGATCCAGTGCGTACAAAAAATTACCATAAATGAAATCACAGTAACTGAATCGTGACAGCACCAAACTGTCACACAACATCCGTTTCAATTGACGACTTAAAATATCTCGATTGGAATAAATAAGCTTGAGAGCACAATATGCCTTGCTCATGACACTTTTAATATGTTCTTGGAATCGCAACTCTTCATCAATAATAAGTCCAAGATTACGCACAGAAGACACAAACGGTAGAGGTACGTTATCTATATGAATAAACAGGTTATTTTTGACAAAATTACGACCTTTGGCACTGCCGAAACAGATGAGATTAGATTTTTTAGAGTTTAAAATAAAATTGTGCTCCAAGGACAATAATTTTATGTTTTGGAGCTCTCTGTTAATTAATTCTTCAGCCTCAAGAATATTAGTCAGCTTAAAAGAAAAATAAATTTGTGTGTCATCAGCATAGGCTATCACTCTACAATTTTTAACAGCTTTTATGATATCACTTGTATATAAAATGAAGAGAAGTGGACCCAGTATTGAGCCTTGAGGAACCCCAGAGTAAACAGCAATTGGGTCAGAAGATATTCCACAAGCTCAGACGCTGAGATAAATAGGAACGCATTAATTCAACCGAGTGAGGTTGAAAACCATAGCATTTTAATTTGGAACAAAGCAAACGATGATCAAGAGTGTCAAACGCTTTGGAGAAATCTAGAAGAACAAGAGCAGAGGCAAGCCCCTGATCAGAAGCAGCAACTATATCATCGATCACCGCAGCCAAAGCCGAGGCTGTACTAAAATCTTTTCTAAAACCACACTGTGCATCAGGAAGAATATTTTTGTCGAGGAGATAGGCATATATTTGATTGTAAAGAATTTTTTCAAAGACCTTTGATATTGTTGGCAGAAGACTGATAATTCTAAGATCTCCAAAATTTTGAGGATTACTATTCTTTGCAAGTGGTTTGCCAATTGACAGCTTCCAACAACTTGGAAAATAATTATCAAGTATACAGCAGTTTATAATATGCATGATGTAAACATCTATAACGGGACTGCACTGTTTAAAAGCATATATGAAGATATATTGTCAGAACCATAAGCATTAGTTTTGATTCCATGTAAGACTTTATGCACTTCTTCAGTTGTGGTAAGACAGAATGAGAACGTGTTGCTAAGAAAAGAAAAATTATCATAATATTGAATTTTATTGTCACAGTTATTTGATACTTTTTGAATGAAATCACCAAAATATTTATTTATTTCATCAGGGTTGGACAGTTCTGGGGGAAGAGTTCTCTTATTATTAGAGCGTACATTGAGGGAAGCCAGAGCTTTCCACGTTTTAAAGGGATTTTTTCCCCGCAGACATTTTGGAGAAAGTCCCTTTTAGCTTGCCTAACCAGAGACACAGTATGATTGCGCAGCTGCTTGTAGTGATTCCAATCATTGACAGATCTAGTTCTTTTGAATGTAGATAATGCATTAGCACGCAGCTTTTGAAATCGTTTTATAGTGTCATTCATCCACTCAGCCTTGGGCTTTGACACTCTTGAAACTTTTAAAGGGGCATGCTTGTTAAAAAGACTCACAATTAGCTCATTAAAAATACCAATCTTACGGTCGATACTTTTTTCATGAAAAATTTTATTAAAATCTGCATTAATCAAATCAATATGAAAGGTAGCTGAATTAAAATTTGTAAAACATCTGTGTTTGACTTCCTTCGGTTTAAGCTTAGTAAACGTTGTTTTAAGAGTTACAAAAACAGGATGATGGTCAGAGATATTATCACATGACACTGTACCACATGATATCACTGAATTGTGGTTAGAAACCAAGATCGGGTCGATCAAGGTACTGGAGTGCAAAGTCACCCTTGTTGGATCATTAAGAATATGAGACAGTCCATATGATTCAACACAGTGCAGTACTGGACTTTGTAAATTGAAAAAATTAATATTGAAATCGCCCAAAATAATAATATCATCAAAACTCGGGGTAATTATTGATAAGATATTATCAATATCACTAATAAAATTATTTATATTCGTATTTGGGGGCCTATATATGACACTGATAAGAAAATTTTTATTTGGTAGTTTAACTTTCAGAAAAAGAAACTCAAGGCTGTCGGAAATAGATATATCAAGATCATATATTTGTGCACTAAGAGGATCCCTAACATACGCACATACACCTCCTCCTCTACCAGCTCTATCCTTTCTGAAAAGAGTATAGCCTGGCAGCGCAATCGCATCATCAACCGTATTGGGAGAGAGCCAGGTTTCCGTCAGAAATTAGTGAAAGAGCCCATTTTCGGTAGTCTAAAATCACATGCCATCTCTTTTCTCCTGAGACATGCAAGACATGACCATACTTCAAATGATGTATGATTCCTTGGTTAATGGAAAATGATCTATTTTTGTGATTTTACCTCTTCTTTATGAACATGACAAAATCCAGTAGGTATCTATAGAATTTTTTATTAGGCATGCATCATAATCAACGATTATCGCACGCTGCAGCGTGCATAATAGTTATTTATGCACCTAGGTCAAAAAGTACAGCTTTAACGCCCGCAGCGTCTGTAACAGCCTGAGGCGTTAGCCGAGGGCTGTTTACACGCTGAGGGCGTTAAAGCTCTTTTTGACCGAGGTGCATATTAGATTTTATTTTCTACTTTACTATTATAGATCCATAATACCTAGGAAACGAAATACGTTAACACACCTATAACAACCTGATCCATAACGCCCGCTTTTGCGGGCGTTATGATCTATAACGCCCGCTTATAATACCTTAAGGTGTTTTTGTTGTTGTTGTTCTATTAATTTGCACTTTACCCTAGGCAGCCACTAAATGTCTGACCGAAAATAATTTTCGGTCTAGCCAGGATTCGAACCCGGTCTACCATCAATGTTTCCCATGTAGTCCAGCGCGTTAACCCACAGGACCACCACCGTTGCCTTGCCTTATGAGATGTTTATAGATATATTAATTTATTTCGTTTCTATGTACAGGTCTCAGGTACAGGTACAGGTCACAGGTACAGGTACATGTCAAAATACAAAACAATATTCTGTCACACAAGTTTAACTGATTTTGTTAATAACAAATTGATGAAAAAACATTGTGTTGAGTAGAAAATAAAGCATTGTATGCACCACGGGGATTTCAAGATTATAATGCCCTTCAGGCGAAATATATCCCTCGGGCCATAGGCCCTCGGGCTAGTTTCGCCTTCGGGCATTATAATCTACATAATCCCCTTGGTACATAAATAGCTATTATTTTCTACTTTACTATTATAGATCCATAATACCTAGGAAACGAAATACGTTAACACACCTATAACAACCTGATCCATAACGCCCGCTTTTGCGGGCGTTATGATCTATAACGCCCGCTTATAATACCTTAAGGTGTTTTTGTTGTTGTTGTTCTATTAATTTGCACTTTACCCTAGGCAGCCATTAAATGTCTGAACGAAAATAATTTTCGGTCTAGCCAGGATTCGAACCCGGTCTACCATCAATGTTTCCATGTAGTCCAGCGCGTTAACCCACAGGACCACCACCGTTGCCTTGCCTTATGAGATGTTTATAGATATATTAATTTATTTCGTTTCTATGTACAGGTCGCAGGTACAGGTACAGGTCAAAATACAAAACAATATTCTGTCACACAAGTTTAACTGATTTTGTTAATAACAAATTGATGAAAAAACATTGTGTTGAGTAGAAAATAAAGCATTGTATGCACCACGGGGATTTCAAGATTATAATGCCCTTCAGGCGAAATATATCCCTCGGGCCATAGGCCCTCGGGCTAGTTTCGCCTTCGGGCATTATAATCTACATAATCCCCTTGGTACATAAATAGCTATTATGCACGATGAGCATGTTTTATTTTGATATTTGAAAAATTATATATTTTTAATTTTGTTCATTACAAAATTAAAAATATATAATCGATCAAAAATATTTCAAAATAAAAATTTTCATCTTTACCGCATGTCGTAAGTTTTTGTCAAATTTAGATCAAGAAAGCAGTTGTTGACAAAAGTATCACGTAACTATTATAGCAACCCAGAACAATACAAACAAACAATTATTCTACTCTGTGTAGTGTAAAGTGTATAGCATTCTTATGATCGTACTGGCGTCTAAGAATGGAACAAAATAGCCTCCCCAAGTTTATTCTTGAGACAGTTGAAGAGGCCAACGAAGATGTATTACCTTCAAAGTCCAAAAGACTCTATGAAGGAACTAAGAAATGCAAAAAACTTTTTTAAAAAATGACGAATTTTTGCTTGTTTTTGAAATTTTAGAACTTTCAGACCTGCGGGCATAAAAGGCGCCCTAGGGCGTAAAAGTACTACTTCACGCCTTAAAATGCGGGCGTAAAAGTGCGCTTTTACGCCCGTTCGTGCATAAAATGATGTTTATGATGCGTCTACCTTTTTAAAGGTTTGCTATAGAAACGTTCGATCTACCTTCATTACCTAGATATTTACCTGCATACCTGCCATTTAAATTACTACTTATCAAAATGAATGAACACTTTTATAGCTATTTATGTACCAAGGGGATTATGTAGATTATAATGCCCGAAGGCGCAACTAGCCCGAGGGCCTATGGCCCGAGGGATATATTTCGCCTGAAGGGCATTATAATCTTGAAATCCCCGTGGTGCATACAATGCTTTATTTTCTACTCAACACAATGTTTTTTCATCAATTTGTTATTAACAAAATCAGTTAAACTTGTGTGACAGAATATTGTTTTGTATTTTGACCTGTACCTGTACCTGCGACCTGTACATAGAAACGAAATAAATTAATATATCTATAAACATCTCATAAGGCAAGGCAACGGTGGTGGTCCTGTGGGTTAACGCGCTGGACTACATGGAAACATTGATGGTAGACCGGGTTCGAATCCTGGCTAGACCGAAAATTATTTTCGTTCAGACATTTAATGGCTGCCTAGGGTAAAGTGCAAATTAATAGAACAACAACAACAAAAACACCTTAAGGTATTATAAGCGGGCGTTATAGATCATAACGCCCGCAAAAGCGGGCGTTATGGATCAGGTTGTTATAGGTGTGTTAACGTATTTCGTTTCCTAGGTATTATGGATCTATAATAGTAAAGTAGAAAATAAAAACATTTTTGAGATTATGATGCATTCGTAATAAAAAAATAGCGTATGATATGCGTGTATAAGAGGGCATTTAAAGCAGCAAGGTATAGTATGTTTGTGAAGTTTTTCACTAGCTGTTCTGATTTGAGGTCTATTTTACATTCATAATGTTCTGGAAAATCTATGCCTCAGATAGCTTCTTCTTAACGTGGCCATCTGTTTTTGGATTTTTTCGATCATCATGGCGATCTTAACTTTGCTTGCTGCGGCCTGACATAGACCGGTTGTCATTGTGTCAAACCTACTTCTTAAGTTTTTAAGCCAGGAGTATTATTGGAAGCGTATTGTATCTCTGGTTATTCCTCAGTATGTGCCCTACGTGTTCAAGTTTTCTGATTTTTATTGTTTTCAGTATCTCAGTTTCTTTACGAAATCTTTCAAGGACCTTTTTGTTGGTGATACGGTCATTCCAGGATAATCTCAAATTACGTTGATACAATCATATTTGCTTCCACTTTTTTACAAGTGGTGTCAGTCAAGGTCCAGGATTTCATCCCATACAGCAAAATTGGGAACACATAGCATCGGAGTATGTAATCTAACCTTCATTTTCAGGTTTAGATGATGGGTTTTAAAAATTTTGGCCAGTTGTAGTATAAATGCTGCTCTAGTTTTCTCTATACGGCATTTAATTTCTTGGGAGTGGTCCCATTGGTCACTAATATTATGGTACCGTGCCGACGTAGTTATACACTTTTCAACTTTCTCTATGTTTCGATTATTTACTACTGGAGGGTCAGGTGGTGCTTGGTTCCTACTAATAACCATGTAAGGTACCTGACCCAAATAAGGCCATGTACTTAATAAGGCCAGTGCCCCTTATTGCTTAATATTGAATCCCATCTTCAAAAATTACAATATTATTTAAAAAGATATCTATAATGCAAATCAAAAATTATTGCAAGGATTCGTAGCAACTCGTTATATGTCGAAAAATGGCCAACCACATATTTCATATGTCACGTTATAACTTTGAGGCTAGAACTTAATTAGTTTATACACCATGTTCATAAAGGGAATGGAGCGAATTTAATTTTTATACGGACATTTATGTATTGAGAAAGCCACAGAGTAAGTACAGAATAATATCTTTTCTAGATTTCTAGTTACAGACTTTTCTTCATCAATGTAACATGTTCTTAATAAGGCCACATGAAAAATTTTCAATTGGCCTCACATCACAGTGTTTTTTTAAAAGAATGTGTCATATTATAACTTAAGTGATGTGTTTTAGAGCGCCTGGAGTCTAACCAAGCAAGAAAAGCTGCGGTTCAGTTGTCCTAGTTGTATGTAGACCTATTTGGATCACCATCCCAGGACTTGAAATTATTGTTTTTTTAGAATGCAGCAAACGTTGAAGTTCTATTTTGAGAACTTTTTGTCAAAAAATAATATTTTCATAAATTATTCTATTTATTTTAAACATTTTTTATTGATGGCCTTATTAGGAGCATAGTGGTACAAATAAGGCCAATGGCAAGGGTCTTTGTTTTACGCAAAAACCACCACTTATATGTAAAAATAAATAAATTGGGGTTAATATTCAAGTAATAGAAGCGAAACACTTCACATATAAGCTCGTGAATTTTGTCGGCTTTGGTGGATAGTGTTCAGAAAAAATAAAATTTCTTAACATGGCCTTATTTGGGACAGGTACCTTATTTGATGTTTTCCCATATTTAGATTAGGTCCATACTGCTCACTGACGTCTGCCACTCTGTTCATTACCTCTTGTAGTCTCTCAAGACTGAAAGTCTGAACTATGCTGTATTCAAAAGCTTTCTAGTAGTCAATAGAATAAACATATAGGTATTTCGCAGTTAAAAATCTCTGCACCGCTGAAATAAGACCTGCAAGCTAAATAGAGCTTCCCTGGCTCCTACTGCATCTCTGAACCCAAACTGAGTTCGGCCAATATGATTTTCAGCGATCTTATAAATACGTTGATGTACTATTTTTAATGCAGATAGCATCGAACTTTATGTCAAGGTCGTGAATGGAAACTTCAAGAGAGTCGCCTCTTAGATTCGACTATACCTATTGTGAATTGCACTCAATGACATTTTTGCACTAAAAATTTAAGAGAAAAATCAAATAATACTTACTCAGCTACTTGCCAAATCCTTATTATGAAAATATTAAATTTTGTTGAAAGGTTCTCAAAACACTAAAATCAACATGCAGATTTCGCACACTCACAACACACTTCCTGTATCACGCAATCTTTGTGAAACGGGCACAATGGTCTTTCATCAGGTGGGTGCTTTCTTTTTGGGAAATCTTTCCCTATAGTTTCCCTGTAAATTCTGGTGGCTAAATGAGCATTTTGCAACGATTCTGCCTAAACAAGTATCTCGATGTTTCTAAACATTTTATTTTCAAAAAATAATGAATTTGAATCACGCGCGTTTCCCAAATAGACAAGACAAATCAAGAATCAATTTATTCAGCTTCACCAAAGGTTCAACGTTCAACCACCTATTCTTTATTGTGCTATGTTGCCAGATGTTTAGATACCGATTTACAAGTGGAATTTGTATGTTGTTTTTTCAATTTTTTGTTATTGTTGTTGACTAAAAATGCATAATTACTTGATAATTGGATAAACTAAATTCTTCTTCATCTCATAATGATTAAAATTTTCTTTACCTTTAAAATATTCGTTAAAAAATGTCAAAACTTCAAAGGCCTTTTTTTTAAAAATGGTTGAGTTTGGACCCCATGTTGTATAAACTTTTTTTGTTCAAAATGGGCCATATTTTCACGTGTTAAAATTTTTGTAGTCAAACCTGATACACCCTGTAATGTAGCTTATGAATTGTTATATCTTGGATGTTGACATTTTCAGAGGATCTCTTTTGAAAATTTAGGGCTATATTTTCCAAAAATACCTGCTTTTGTATCAATAAAGAATTTCAGATACTTATAAAACATGATTTTTTTGAATTTACACTTAGCAATGGGCTTGAAGAAAGAAGTTTTGTCCTGAAAAGCTCAGATTGGGATCGAAATTTTCGAGATTTAAAGTCTGGATTTGGATAGAGGGTTATAGTTCAGGCTCTATGTTGGTTTTGTTGATAGTGTCTCTGTGGATTACAGAAGATTGGGATTGACCTTTAAATTCTTGAGTTGGATAAGCGGGACAGAACTGGGCCTGAAGCTGTTGGACATTATTCAGATTCCTTTTGTGTGGTTGTCTTTGTCTACTCTTTTAACTTATGGAATATTCTGCAAATAGTTAAGACGTTATTTAGGTAGGTATTTATTTTTTTCTGGATCAAAGACAATAGGATAATTGCAGTTCTGTGTAAGACGGGCATGGCTCTCTGGAAGATCTGCTGGATCTCCAGCCCGAAGTATTTGTCTAAGGCGTGGCTTGATTCCTGTAAGAAGGGTATCAAGAACTATGCGGTTTATTTCTGATGGTTATTACATTTTATTTTTTATTGACAGCTTGATGCGCATGCACGTGTTTCTGACGATTAACAATCTTCTACTAACCTGCCTCTACCTGAAGGTTGAAAAAGACTTATGCATTGGGACTCTGACAATTGGCTCCTACATATTATGAAAAAAATAAATTGTTTAACAAGGAAACTTTCATAATAATTCCCCAAATCTGTAGGAGGTGGATTGGAAAGTTTATCGTTTTCAAAAACTTGGCACACTATTTTTTCACTTCAGCATTTTAAGCGAAACTGATATCCTCCTCTTTGATTAAATTCAATACGAGCTCAAACAAATATGCAATTGAAAATGATAATGTGAAATGTGAAACCTGGCAGAGACTAAATTTAATCGGACCATCCTTCTTTCCTGGTAAATATGGTTGAATAAGGCTATTTTTAAAATAACTTCAATAATATTATGTACATGACTGAACTGTTGCCTTTATTCACAAGCCGTCAATAATCAACACCAACGCAAACAAGTTTTTTCCACAAATACACGCCCTTACTGAACATAGAATCCAAATACTTATCTACTAACATATGACCTATCCGTGTAAACCGACATTTTAATTTAATTACTAGTTATATTGGTAGATGTTATCTACATTTTAGCTAATTACTCAAACATTCCAGTTTAAAACTCTTTTGGCGAGCCTGCAGTTGAATTCCAGAAACGTTCGCACAAACGGTGAATTTTGATTAGCTTTCAGCTATTTTCATTGTACTGATGGCGGAAAATTTAAGGTTTATTTTGTCTGTTATTTTATTATGTCTCGGTGAGAATAGTGCTTCTTTGACTCACGATCCAGAGAAAACTGAAACATTGTATGATAACTGTGACATTGTAATGAGAAAATGTTGCAAATCGGGACAAGTTTTTATAAACGACTCTTGTACTGTATACGATTCAAATTTATCATCAACCACTTTTTTAGAAAGTATTCTAAAAACTGATAATTTGATCGACGAAGAATGCAAAATAAGATGGGCCGATGATCCTGTAATCGCTGTGCCTGAAGTATTTTGTCCCGACGGTTATATTCCACTCGTTAGTCAAGGAAATTTCAGTTTTGAAAACGACAATTTGCAAGACTTCGAAGAAACTTTTACTTCAAAACTTTTTTGTCTCGAGGTGTCCGACGCTCTCAATTATAGTGTCAGTGCTTTGAGTTGCCATGTGTCTCGTCGTGATAATGTCATCAGCTATTATGCGGGTGAGTTTTGTGTTCGTTGTTGAACAAATTCTTCAACAATTTCGCATTTATTTTTGAGGAATTATTTAAATTGAACTTGGCTGTTCGCAAAACTATACTACTGACTTACTAATCGCCTTACTGTCGAATTCAGAAACTCTTCTAATTCGTGATTCTTGTCCCGTTGGCTTCACTACTAACCGTATAGTCTAAGAGCCAGCGCCGAAAAAATTCTCTGAATTTACTAAAGCTAGTTTTTGGACAGTTGATTACAGTATTTGCGTACATAAACATACCGCGGTCAGTCAAGCGAAACTTGGGACAAGGACCCAGGGTGTCTTGTTAAAGGTGTCGAGATAACTTGGGTAATGCAACGAATTTACCAAAGCTGAAAATCGTTATACATATTATATATAACATATAAATAACAGTAGTGTTAGTCAGTCAGTTGAATAGCGGGACAGTGCTGGTCAGTCAGCCCCAATAAATGTAAAAATCTGCAAAAAATATTAATATTACTGAACAAACCTATTAATTTGAACTTCAACCTACAATTTTGAATTGTCACTGTCACGCCGTCACTCTAAAAAAAATAGACCTATTATTTTTTTTACATAAATTGGGGCTGAACTACCTCAATGGGGCTGAATGACCGGCCCAGTTCCGCTATTCAACTGACTGACAAACATCACTGTTATTTATGTGTTATATATAATATGTATAGCGATTTTCAGCCTTAGTAAATTCGTTGCATTACCTATAGCTATCTCGACAACTTTAACCAGACACCCTAGGTCCTTGTCCCAAGTTTCGCTTGACTGACCGAGGTATGTTTATGTACGTAAATACTGTAATCAACTGACCAAAAACTGGCTTTAGTAAATTCAGAGAATTTTTTCGGCGCTGGCTCTCCGGCTAGTATTGATGTCGCAAGCTCATAAATTGTTTCCAAACCTTCGCCAATTGTCCAGGGTTCTTATTCTTGAAAAAGGGGATCAGCGTTCCCAGGAGAACGAACGTTCCGTCTTTCTCAATCATATGCAAATGATAATATAAGTAACAAAGACGAAACACTCTTTCTACTGGGAACGCTGCTCCTCTGTTTCAAGAATAAGGAACCAGAGAACTCGCTACTAGAAATATCTGGCTACCTTCCTTGAAGGCTAAACAACGAATATTCCAGATCCAATAAACGAACATACAGGGGTCGATCATGAGTTTAAATACTATCTCTGTTATTTTGTAACAATACTAATTTGTTCATCTGCATGATTTTTAATATCGAAAGAAATCTTTTTAAATAAATAAATATAAATAAAAAGCATACATAAATAGTATTGCGTCTGGAATGATGTATTCTATTCTTCAGTTATTAGCCTATTAAGTATTTCTACATGCTCATAATATTATGTCGTGCATAATACCTATACCTACTTGTAATATAACATTGTTTGAACTAATTTGTAAATTAGTACCTATATTGATATAATTAATAATATGACTACACGCTTTGGAAGAATAATAGTCACCAGTCACGATAATATCCAATTTTCTCCCCCTTTTTCATAATATAAGGCGCGACAATGATTTTTCAAATTTTACGGATATAGGTACCTACTTAACTATATTTTTCTGGGGCTCCATGTAGAAAACGAATTCGCTTGATAGCTCAAACCAAAAATATTATTTTAACAAAATGTGTGATTTTTATAAATCTTCGAAAAGCTGACATCAAAGGTGCGTATAATGGGCAATGGGGAAATGTATTTCAACAAGTCTAGAGATATAAAGGAGGTTTATTTTTCTTGTGGCGGAATAAATATTGCATCATAATGCTTACTTAAACAATTGCCCTTTTTTCTTTTAGGCTCTTCGATTTTAATTATTAAGCAGACGTTCTAAATTTTGATAGAGTCTGGAAATAACACCCTGTATTATTCGATGTTGTTTACTGTCAAACAATGAAACATTACGTACATGTCACGCCCTCTCCACTCCTCTAATTAGTTTTTATTTTTGCTGATTTTTTTTCCACAGTTTTTTGTCCCTTCGGAATACAGCAGCTTATCATATCGGTAAAGATCGATCAAGTTTTACAAATAAAAGTAACGTCTAGGGAATGTATTCCGACTAATTGAAAAAAGGCGTCCTGGAAAACCAAACAGGCAAAAATTTTCCTTATACTTTGACTTTGATGAATTTTGGATAAAAATTGTTGCTAGTGGGAACTTATCCTAAAATTCAATAGTAATTAACCACCAAGTAGCTTTTTGTAGGTGATATCAATGACATAATCATTGAACATACGTTTTTTGCCACCAATATCACGTGACTTTGAAATGGTATTTGTCGGACTTTATATTCACACTGCCCTGCTAGAGGTGACAACTGTGAAGGGTGTTGTGTATAGAGTGCAGCCTCACACTCTGGATATAGGCTTGGGTGTTGTGGTATGCGAGTAATACACCAGAAGAGGTTTCATGCTGATTTATTAATTGCAATCAGCCGCTATTTATACATAAAGTTCTTGTTAAATATAATACGTAATTTGGAACTATGTGATGATTCTGCAGTTTGTTAACCCGATGAATTTGTGCTCTTTATCCACCAGGCGTTGTTTGTATAAGCATTATTGCGTCGATCAAGATTGCTGCAAAATTGTTTGTATAAAAATAGTTGCGTTCAATAATTCCAAATTCTAATTTTGGCTGCTTTTCAAGAATAAACATTCTGGCCGCCCGCAGTGTTGGTCAGCTGGCATCGGTGTCAGTTTCGTGGTTGCTGGTGAAATTTCGGAGAGGTTCCAAAGGTATTCCGTTGAAGTGGTCTTTTTGACGTTTTGGCTTCGGCTTGTGTTTCCGATACCCGAAATATCCCAAAAATGCTAAGAATGTGATGATAATAAATATACTCGATGTAACAGTGCTGAATACTGTTAGGTGGTGTATGGAAGCCCAATGGGTTTCTTGTAGTTGCTGTTAAATATCTGACTCTTCCTCTTTGATTTTATCTAGAGATGCTGAGGCTTCTAGAACTATTTCCCTATATTGACAACGGAAGTATCTGTTGTGTTTGAGTTGATCGGCTGTGTCATGAATGCCAAAACAATGACTGATTCTGCTCTTTTTGGAGTCAAAATGTTTTTATTGGTCTTGATGATGCAGTTCTGGGATATGACCAAAATCCCTGTTTTGTTCAGTGTCACATCTTCACGAATGCTATCGCATATGATTGCCACCTTAAGTTGATCAGCGCTAATAAAGATTCAAGCATTGGGTGTATTCAAACGCTTCCATATGATACTAAATATTAAGCCTTCTTTCGCAGTGTGCACGACGTATTTTGCGATCGCTGATAGACTTCATCGATGATGCAGTTGGGAATGGCTTCAATGTTTCGAGTCGTAGTTGGTGAGCAGATGAATGCATCTTGACTGATGCTGATTCAATTTCTTAGCTCAGCTTCACTGAGCTGGAAGTATAATTGTGAATTGTAGTCTACTGCAATAAATTCGTTTGGCACATCCAGTATCCATAAGGCTTCTTTTGTTATTTTTGTTGGAATTGGTGTTGCCTTGATGAGCAAAAATTCGTTAGTTTCTGTAATGATGAAGTATCCAAAGATGTGGATGAAGTCCTTGCTGTGCTGAACTTGGGTCTTTAGGATTGGGTACGAGATTTTCTTGAAGTTTCTTGTTGGCTGACGCTATGGTTTCTTCAACGTGAGTTGGAGATATGACTTCAGATAGATGTCCACGGTGATAATGGATGTCTAAAAGTTTTTGATGATAATCAGCGACTTCATCTATGTAATTTGCCACGATTTGGTAGGCACTTGATAAATGAATGTTAAGTTTGTTTTTTGTTGAATTAGCGATGAACATTCCGTGTTAGATGCTGATTCTCTGGCCCTCTCACAAAGAGACGAAACTTGCTGAATTGAAGAATGTATGTTGATGGTATCATTCAATATCCTAGACTTGTTGAATTGGAGTTCCATTCTTAAGGTCTCCTTATCTATCTTTGCGTGTCCAATGTGCTCTACATAAAGGCCTGGAGGAGGATAATGCATCTCATGTTTCCGGGCTGAAGTATTTCTTAAGGCGAACATAAATATCAGTGCCGAAATTACTATTCTCCAAGTCTTACTGTAATTCTTGAAGTGGGATGGCTGGCTTCGTTCGAGTCTCATTGCTTCTAAGTCGTCCTTCTCAGTTGGAATAGGACTGCCTTGCCTTTTTTAGAGTGACCACTCGCACCATGTTATCGTGTGTGTGTGTGTGATGTGTGGATATCCGTTATTCTACCGAGGGGCCATTTGCTAGGGTTGATGTCTTGCTCTTTAATAATCATAAGATCTCCTACTCGTGGGTTGATCTGTTGATTTTGCCATTTGTAGCGCTGCTGTAGCTGATGTGAGTAGTCGGACGTCCATTTTTTCCAGAAATCTTTTTTAATATTCTGTGCCAACTTCCATCTCTCGGTAAGACTTGATGTGATGGTTGTGGAGACTGGATCTGAAGGTTCTACTATAGATCTCCCAATTAGAAAGTGACTGAGAGTTGGTACATCTAGATCACTCGGATAATTTGTCATTGCATACAGTGGTCGAGAATTCAAGCAGCCTTTGATCTGGTGCATGAGTGTTACCATTTCCTCGTATGTCAAACGAGTCTCTCCAACAATTCTTCGCAGATGGTACTTCATAGATTTGACTGCCGCCTCCCATAGCCCGCCAAAGTGTGGTGCTCCTGGGGGTACCTATGAAATGCCACTGTGTTCCCACTGATGATAGCTCGTCTTGAAGATTGGAGTTCTGGATGGTCGTGACTATTTCCTTTTGAAGGATTCTGCTTGCACCGACGAAATTGGTGCCGTTGTCACTATAGGGATGTGCACAGCGTCCTCTCTGTGAAATGAAGCGTTGGAATGCTGCCAAAAAAATGTCGGATGACATGTCGCTTACGACTTCTAGATGGACTGCCTTGGTTGCAAAACTGACAAAAATGGCGATGTATCCCTTGTATGCCTTGTATCCTCTTCCTTTAGTTGTCCGAATCTGCAGTGGACCGGCATAGTCTACGACTGCATGCTCGAAAGGATGAGATGGTGATACTCTTGCTGCCAGCAGATTTCCCATGAGCTGGTCCGCTGTAGTGGCCTGGAATCGAATGCATTTTATACATTTTCCAATGACTGATTTAACAGCTTTTTTGGCATTTATTATTCAGAACTGTTTTCTTGTATATGCCAGTGTGAGCTGGTTTCCTCCATGTAAGGTTTGATTGTGAGCGTCGAGAATTATGAGCTGGGTGAGATGGCTTTTGTAAAGTAAGATCTTCGGATGCTTGGTTTCGTATGGTAGATGTGAGTAATCGTTCCGCCCACTCTCAGCATACCCTTGCTTTTGCTGCTGACAGGATTCTTTTCTTGAAGTGACTTTATTTCTTCTCTGAAATGACAACGTTGTTCCTGTTTGGCTACTAATTCTAGAGTAGTGTTGAGTTCGTTAACCTGTAGTGGACCTTTTCTGTGCCAATTTTCTTTGAGCATTCGACGACAGGACGTTAGAACTCGAATCATCTTGGTAAGTGACGAAAATCTGCTAGTGATTTTCATTTTCTGCCGCAATAATTGTTGCGTGACACAGTTTTACTTCTTCTGCAACTGGAGGTATTTTTATTTTTCATGACAATACTTCCACAGTGGGTTTTGACGCAAGCCAATCTGGACCATTCCACCACATTTTGAACTGTTTCAGTTTTGTTGCATCCATGCCCCTTGAGATAGCGTCTGCTGGGTTCTCCGAAGTTCTAACATGATTCTAACTTTTGTCTGGTAGTAGGCAGTTGATCTCTGCCGTTCGGTTTGCCACGAATGTCTTCCATCTTGTGACGTCTCCCTTCATCCATGATATTATTATCATTGAATCAGTCCATGCATATTTATCAACTTCCTCCATTGCTAATGCCAGTGACGGTTCTTTTCATGAGTTTTGCAAGAAGAATAGCTGCACATAGCTCTGATCTTGGGAGTGTAATTCTTGTTCTGGTGGGATCAACTTTATATGTGGCTGTGAAACTTAACTTAACTTAACTTTGAGATAGATTACAGCGCCGTACGCTCTTACAGAGGCATGGCATTCCGTGTAATTCCTTCTGACTGTTTGTCGTTTGGTTGGTCCATCGGAGCAACAAAATGTCTTCCACGGCCGTAAGCTCATCCTGGAATGACCTCCATTTTATATGGATGTTAGCCGGAATCAAATCATCCCATTTTAAATTTTGTAACTATAGGTCTTGGATTAAGAGCTTTGCCTTTATGACTACTGGAGCTACCCATCCTAACGGATCGAACAGCTTCACAATTTCGGAGAGAATAATGCGTTTGGTGACTTTCTGTTCCATGTGGACTTGCGGTCATCATACGGTGCCCAATGGGTTCCCAAAGATTTTCGTGTGCCGTCTTCAGTAATTTTTTATAAGAATTGTTCTCGCAGTTCTTCATCAAGAGAGTTGAGGATTTGTATATGGTTGCTGGACCATTTGCGTAGGATGAATTCCCCAGCTTTGAACATGCCTATGAGTTCTGTCTGAAGATTGATGGTTTCTTCGAGCGTATCTGCCCCGGAGATAGTGATGTGAACAAGGGAACGTTCTGATTGTGCTTTCGAGAACATTCGCGAACGTTCGCGCACGAAAAAAAGGTTCGTGCTGAATATAACCTTCGGAGCACAATGAGCATGATAGAGAATATTCAGCACGTTCTCAAGCACGATCCTAACCAATAAAATCACATGACGCCATAGAGTAGAGATATATGTATGGAAGCTGTTGAAGGCGAAGATATCTCGAATATTGAGCCCGAGAACCAGGAAGCAACTTAGCAGCAATAGTTATTTTTTTTTGGAAGCAAAGGTAGCGTTGTACTGGAATATACTCAAACTAAAATCACTATTTTATTTTATTATCAAAAAAAAAAAGAATCCTAATGATAATTGTATGTTGAAGTTTCACAGAAAACCCCAAACTAGAATAATTATTGTTATCAAACATGACACAAGACACAATTCACAAATTATGTGATTAATTATGTATTAAGTAGGCATATTTTCCTAAGAAGTTTGAGAACTTTCAGCACATTTATCAAGAATTTTCAGAATATTCAGAACTTTCACGAGAAATTTGGGAATTTCGGGAAATTTGAGAAAAATCAGAATTTATTTAGAAAAATGTTTTGTTTTATTCAGCTTCTGATAAAAAGCATAAATTCTCGGGTCCTGCTCGTTTTTGCTCGTTTATTCTCGTTAATTCTCGATCCTGCTCGGAGAACGTTCTCCTAAAATACTTGCTCGAGCATTTTACATCACTAGGAGAGCAGATCGTCGACGTAGAAATCCTGTTTAGTAACTCTAGATGCTAGTGGGAAATTGTCTTTCTCATCTTCTGCCAGTTGCTGTAACGTTCTTATGGCCAAGTATGGGGCTGAGGTGGTTCCATATGTAACTGTCGATAGCGTGTATTCTTGTATTGCTTCATTTGGTCCGAATCTCCATAGAATTGTTTGATATATTTGGTCGTCTGAGTGAATTTTAATTTGCCGATACATTTCTCGACATTTGCAGCCAAATACAATTTTATGTGTTCTGCAACGAAGTAATATGTCTGGCAATTCCTCCTGAAGTTTCGGGCCAGAGTATATTGCATCATTAAGACTGATTCCACTTGAAGTTTTGCTTGAGGCATCAAATACTACTCTTGTTGTCGTGCTGGATTCTTTTATAACAGGCTGGTGAGGAATGTAGTATGGGCTACTGTTTAGTTGCGGGCATGTTCTCATATGATTGAGTTTCATGTATTCCTCGATGAATTGAGTGTATTTTTCTTCAAGTTGAGAATCTTTTGAAAATCGTTTCTCCAGCTGCTGTAGTCGTGCGGCTGCACGTGATCTTGAGATCACTAGTTGTTGTAGTTCATCGTTAAATTTGATCTTGACTGTGTACGTACCGTCGCTGTTTCTGCTCGTGTTGAGTTGATAATGGTTTTCGCAGAATTTCTCTTCTTCAGTGGTTGGTCTGCTTTGAGCTACTTCTTCTAGTTCCCAGAATTTCGATAACTGCTGATCTTCCTCAATGCACCTTATTAGACTGATAACTTGCATATTTTTTTAACATGTCGTAGGATGTTTCCGTACAGAATCCACCCAAGTTCGGTGTGCTGTCCGAGTAGTCCATCTTCTGTTTTTCGAATGCCTGTTCGAATTATTTCTCCATATTTTTTTGCCCCCAATATGATGTCGATTGGCCCTGGTCGGTAGAACATGGGGTCAGCAAGTACATCGTTTTTCCATTGGTATATGTTTACGGCGATTTCTTCACTTGGTAGCGTTCTTGTCAGTTTCGGTAACAATACATGGAATTTCCATTGAGAAACTGCTCAAGAATCTTGGCTTGACGTTTATTTCTACCAACTATTTTGCCACTTGAGGTTCTGCGCTTCCAAGTCCGGATACATCGGCTCTTATGCGCTGACGTAGTATGGATAGTAAAGAAGCAGCTTCTTCAGTTATGAATGTGGATTGAGAGCCTAGATCTATTAACACACGTAAATGTTCAACTATTCCTTGGTTATTGTGGACTTTGATGACTGCTGTTGCCAACAGGACCAATTCGTTGTGTCTCCCAAGGTGATTGCTGAGAACTGCCTTGTGTCTCTACGGGGTTCCTGATTTGGTTGGCCGTTTCTGTTGTTTGGTTGCTGGAAGCTTCTGGCTTCGTTCTGGTTTCTCTGTTCGTTAAAGTCTACATGTACCATTGTATGGTGAAATTTCTTGCAGGTGTGACATACGACGGTTGAATTACATCTTATGTGCACTGGGTGTCTCAGGCAGTTTATGCAGATCTTCTTTTCCTTGATGACTTTAAATCTTGCAGATGGAGTTAATGCTTGAAACTTCTGAGATTTGTAGATGCTGTGGTTAGGCTCGTTGCAGTATCCGCAGCTTTCAGTTGTACTGTGGGTTTGCTCGCTGGACTTTTAACTTGTACGCAGGCTTCAAGGGATTGAAATGTTGTTTGCAGAAACATGAGAACGTCGTCTAGCTGATGCATTTTGTTTAGCTCCCACAAGGATTGCTCGAATAATCGATTTGTTTCGGAATCCCATTTACGGCATATTAGTCTTGAAATTAGTGGTCCCCAAGATTTGGTGTCTACCTTCATGTTGTTGTACGCTTCTACACATTCTATCATTGTGTCATGCAGTTGCTTTAGCTTGTACGCTCATTCCTGAGTGATTGATGGTGTTACCAAGATCTTATTAATCAGCTTGTTGATGATTAGTGTCACGTTGTCTCTCAAGAATGTTCCAGCTTGCAATGTAGTTGTCACTGTTTATCTGTAGATGTTGAATCAATCTACTGGCTTCACCTTTTACGTGGGTCTTCAGATATTTTATTTTTTCGATCTCGGTGACGTCACCATTTTCATGAACATTTTTCGTGAAAATATCCCTGAAAGTGGACCATTCTTCATATAATCTATCGAACATTGGCGGTTTCACTTGAGGCAGCGATATGTTGTTTGACCTTGTCTGTTGGATAATAACAGTAGGCATGACTTGTGGCGATGCCGGTGTGGCTGGATGATTGCTTGTAGATTCATTTGGTTGAAGTTGTAGCAGTATCTGCTCGTGTTGTTTCTCAAGTGCCTTGTATGCAGGCTTGTACGGTTTATGGACCGATTGGATTTCGAGTTGTAGGTATAGGTCCAAAATCTGCTTGAATTTCTCGGTTATTTTTCATTGGAGCTGCTGACGGCGGTTGATTAGGGTGTGATCATCCATTTCTGCAACATTGTCGTTTAGGACTTCTTCCATCTGATTTAGCAGTGCTGTAGGTTTTGACGTCATCTCGTTTTGTTTTCTTTGGGCTTCGACTTTTTTTATACTGTCTTCTATGTAGTCCACTGTATATCAGTATAGACCTCCTTGGGCTGTTCAAAGTTTGTGGGTGGGGTAACTCAATTCGTTGATCTTCTTGTGGATCTCATGGATTGTGGTCCATAATGAGTCCACCGATTTGGGTTTTCCCTCAAAGTATTGATTTGTTTTTCGGCTTGAAAAAAATCCTTTATATTGTTTTATGGCTAATTTTGGCTGCTTTTCAAGATTAGACAAATGATTTCGATTCCAATGGCTGAAAAATTGTTTCATAATGAAAATCTGTATCATAATGAAATTCCTTGTGCAACAGATTTTAATCAGGGACCTATAAAATAGGAGTAAAAAAAGTTTTTTAGAAATAGATTCCATTTTTCATTATTTATTGCATAATATTGCAATTATAAGTAACAATCCAGCTCTAATCATTACCTATAGGTACCTAATTTCGTATTGGGGTTTGTGTATTTGTTGCTCCTTGTCAGCAACCGAAATTTATCAACGTTAATTAAATTGGATCGAGATTAACGCTATAGGATTAACCGGAAATATTGTTTCCAGAATGTGGAGCAATAAATATGTTTTTGATGCTTACATAATATACAGAGTGACCCTTTGAAAATGATACAAAATGTATGGTAAAACATGAGAAAATGTTTAATAAAAATAAACATCTTTCAATGATACCACAAACACCGCTGACAGGATTTTAATATAGTAAATCAATTTACAAATTGCTTATCTTATTTTTATCTGTATAAAAGTTGTTTAAACTCTGGCAACGCTAATCGATGTTCAGATACCCATATGAGCCCCGTGTAAATAAACATCCGCATTATTTTAAATAATGCTTTCAAATCGTATTGAAAAGTTCAGTAAAGTTTTGTGCGTGAACGTGAAATGCAAAATGCATCATACGAATCTCTTATAGTGATAATGAAATTATTGTTCTATTAAATTAATCTAATTATACACATATAAGTAAAGGCGGTTTTAGAAATTGTACAAATCTTGAAGTTGGGTCGAAGCTTTCTGAAGTTTGTTTCTTTTATTTTTGGTAATTTTATGTTTTTTCTTTTTTTGTTTAGTATTTCTTCACATTATTTTACTTTTTTCTGGCATTATCTTCAATAATTCAACTCGTGAGTACATATTACTTTGTAATTCTTCCTAGAACCGGGTCTTCTATCCATACGTATCGGAATGATTAAGATCTTCTCTACCACTATCAGTTTATTTAATTTTTTTCTGTTCAGTGTGATTAAGTTGTTTTAGAGTTTGCTATTTCAAACATTTCAGGTATTTGATGTCATTTTTCTCTTGGATGAACTGAAATTTT
Organism: Ceutorhynchus assimilis; assembly: GCA_917834065.1. Classification (NCBI taxonomy): domain Eukaryota; kingdom Metazoa; phylum Arthropoda; class Insecta; order Coleoptera; family Curculionidae; genus Ceutorhynchus; species Ceutorhynchus assimilis. The sequence continues at coordinate 19,549,725 of OU892286.1, forward strand.
TGGTGAACATTTAACAATAGTATAAACATATAACAATAATTGTAATAACATAATTATGCTTGGCTGTCATTGGTCTTTTCTGGGGCCTGGTGCTCATGTCAATAGTTCCATGACCCGATTATATTTGATCAAGAATAATCCGAGAATCCAAGAAATTTATTCAACAATCAAATGGAACTTATCCTTGCTACTTGCTACTTTTATTATCATCATTGTTATTGAGTTCGACATAGTTTGATTTTATGCTCAGTACAGAACTTTTTCATAGAAACAATATCTGAAGTTCCGTTGAGGCCTTGACGCACCTGGCAGGTATCAATTTGAGAAAATCAAAAAGTGCACCTGACGAGTGCGAAGGAATAAGTGATAAAACATCGTAGTATTGCGATCAAAAAATATCGAAGAGATGAAAGTTTCATAATAACCAAGTATCAAAACAAGTTACGAGGATGACAAAAAAAAATAAGTACTTTAAGGCTGAAGACACAATGACAAATACAAGGTACAAGAGACAGATACAAAATACCATAAAATCGAAATTTTGTATCGAGTCATGGCAAGTAAATTGTATCCTGTATCCATTTATTCTGGGTTATAGCATTGATGTTATTGTATTTTTGTCTCTTGTCACTTGTAAGTATCTTGTATTTGTCTTTGTGTCTTCATTCTAAGGTAATGTTTAATAAGCAACATAACATGGAACAAAAAGTAGGTATGGTACTATATACAAAATGAAAAACAGAGAAGCAAAAACCACTTCAAATTTAGACGAAATACTGGACATTGTCCAAGATTTCTATAAAGAACTTGCTGATAAGCAAGTTGCAATTTGCCTCTCACCAGAAATCACGGTCCGGAAGTTATTCCAGAAATACCTAATAACATAGGAAAAAGTCAATAAACGAGTCAATAAATGACATAAGTCAGAAAAAGCTCCTAGAGGCAAATGTATAATAATAATAATAATAATAATGATAGGACAACTTATAGCCCTCGTTATTCTTGCCAACCTATGTCTGTCAGCTGGGAACAATACCTTTATAGTTGGGGAGCTGGCGTCAAAAACATGCAAGAGTTTTCGCAAGGCGGATATTTTCAAAATAGGTCGTACTTTAGTGTTAGAATGCTAGTGTACAGTCAGCACTCACAGTTCCGGGACAGCTGGCTCTGGGACGCGGTCAAAGTTGTAATTTTAAGAAGCATCTAAACTGTTTTCTCAAAGCTCAAAATTTATAGAAATTTTGCACATTATCTGTTTGAAGGTCACAGATAACGTATGTAAATCGTCAGACGTCTAGTTCGTTGCAAAAAGGGGGTCAGACGTCCTCAAAGTTTTTATTTTATGGCATTTTCTTCGGTGTCCTGTCAAAATATATTTTTGCAGGTATTTGACAAATATATTTGAAGAAAATGCCATAAAATAAAAACTTTGAGGACGTCTGACCCCCTTTTTGCAACGAACTAGACGTCTGACGATTTACATACGTTATCTGTGACCTTCAAACAGATAATGTGCAAAATTTCTATAAATTTTGAGCTTTGAGAAAACAGTTTAGATGCTTCTTAAAATTACAACTTTGCCCGCGTCCCAGAGCCAGCTGTCCCGGAACTGTGAGTGCTGACTGTACACTAGCATTCTAACACTAAAGTACGACTTATTTTGAAAATATCCGCCTTGCGAAAACTCTTGCATGTTTTTGGCGCCACCTCCTGGACTATTAGGTAAAGTGGAAAGATTTGCTCACAATCAAAATGCTTATTGAGGAATGAATAAACAAACCATGAATCCTGATTTTGGACGTGTCCGAAAAAGCGGTGCAACCACAAAAAAAAAAAATTCTAGATACAATAACCACATAAAGCTAGAACGAGTCTAAATCCATAACATTAGCAATTTGTTGGGACTCTGGTATAACATCTATACCACAACCTATTCCATAAACCTAATTTATTCATTATTTCGGGAACATTTAGTTTACGTCATATAGCTTGACATGTAAATTATTGTCTGCTACTATTACCTTGATCTCTAACTAGGCTACATGGTAAAACTAAATTTCTGATAGTAAGTTGGCAGCGTTGGCACTATCTATCCGCGAAATACGGAAAAAAATTATGATGATGGTTCTTTATTTCCTCGGATACTTTCGCAGTTGCCAGATAGAGTTGATCAATAATTTCGACTTCCTGGACTATGTGGTCCAACTTCTCATTTCCTGGTCGAGGCGATTCTTGAATTGCGATTTATGGAGACAACACTCAGGCGGCTCCAATTCTGTACTATTTTTTTGATAAAGGAATTTCTCCGCAGGAGCTTATTGCATTCTTCTTTAGAAAGCTTTTGATCATATGGCCTCTTAGATTTGTGTTGAGACTAAGACGGAAGATGTCTCTCAGATTACATGCATAGTGACCGTTGAGTATTTTATGTGTTTCAATGAGATCACCTCTGATTCTCCTGTCCCTTAGAGTTGTGAGGTCTTATCTTACCAGACTTTTTTCATAGGGGGGGGGGGGGGGGGAGATCTTTGAGTTTTTTAATCTGGATATTCTTCTTTGAACTATCTCTATCTGCTCTATATCTTTGACGTAGTATGGGTTCCAGATAGTTTGGCCATATGCAATAAGTTTTGGTCTTCCATACGACTTGTGAAGTTTCAAGATTATTTCTTCTGATAGGTCTTTAAAAGCTTCCTGAATAAGGTATATCATTGAATTAGCCTTCTTGGACATCTGTGTGATAAGTGTATCTCATTTTAGGTCAGATGTTAAAGTGACTCCTAGGTCTTGTTCTTTTGTTAGGTACTGATGTTATTTCCGTTTGTTCAAAGAAATAATTTTTTTTGGGATTGTGTTGGCCAATACGTACATAGGACAGTGCATTTATATTCATTATTCATCTGTCCACGCTTAATGTTGTTAAGATCCATTTGTAATTCAGCTTGATGCAGCGGTGAATTTATGTATAGGTATCCATCATCAGCAAATGTAGCATTGTTGGTGTGAAGCCTTTGGTAAAGAAATATCACTTATATAATATAAACAGCAGCGCGCCTAGGACTGATCCCTGAGGAACACCACTGTGTAATTTGTGGTCCTTTGAAAGTAAGGAAAAGTAAGGAATCCAGAAGTTTACCCCTAACTCCAAAATGTTCCAATTTACAGAGCAAAAACTCTGTGGGTATCTTATCGAATTATCGAATGCTTTTTCAAAATCAAAGTAAATGTCATCAGCCAGGGTTCACTCATTTAGTCTGGTCAGCAGATTTGTTAATGTTAATTTTCCTGAAAGAAAGCCATGTTGTTCTGCAGGTAAAACATTCTCTAGTAGAAAATCAGTGATTTCTTCGGCTCTAATTTTTTCCATGCATTTACATAGTGTACTTGTTTATCTGATTGGTCTATAATGCATGTTGTTTGATTCCATTCTTGTATATTGGTGATAGTACGCCTTTCTTCCAAGCTAAAGGGAACTCTCTTGTGCTCATTATGGTATTGAGCATGTGAGACAAATGGTTCTTTGTTCTTTTAGTACTTGTATACAATTGTTCAGAAACACTGATGTGATTTCTTCAAGTCCTGGGTTAGAGTTGGGCTTTAGTGATTTTATTGCAATTTCTACTTTTTCTTTTCTGTTGCGAATATGATGTTGGTTATTTCATTTCAGTCCTGGAGTGGATTTCTAAGGGAAGTGTAGGTGTTGTGCTCTAATCGAATGATGTGTTTCCCTTTCGAATTGCTCTGCAATTTCATGGCTGGTTCCAGTTGTTGATACTTTTGATAGTTTTCTTCAGATTTGGATATTTTATATTTGTGCCACAAATAGCTTTTCTGCTGGATCTCTTTAAATACTTCTTCTGGTGTTTATTCTAATTGATCTGTTTATTGCCTCCTAGAAAGTGTCAATAGTTGTTTGCTGAAGTGAGTTGCTGACAGCATCATAGTCAACTTTAAGGAACTGTCTCTTGTGAACTTGTGAGGTGGCTGGGTTATAACTTGGAGTTGTGCTTTGGCTGTAAATACTGACTTTTTCTTAATTTCTTGTGATTATAGTTTTAAGTACATAAGTCTAGAAGTGATTGCTGGGCTTTTCTAATTCTTATTAGGAAATAAATTTTTTGGTGTCCTCTGTGACTTTTGTAACTCCCAAGAAGTCATAGCTACACTGGTTGTGTGGATGAATTTCTAGTTCGTCCCAGGTGATTTCAGGGTAATTGAAGTCTCCTATGATGAAGACAGTTTCGTGTTAGTCTTAAGTTAAGCTCACCAGTTGTTTTTTGCTTTTCTTTATATACAGGGTGGGGACTTTAACTGGAACTAATTCGCTAGAGCCTTCGGATAAAATATGTGGACAAAACGCAAAAACACGTCGATCAAGATTTTTTTTTTGAAATTTTTCCATATCAATTTTTTTATACAGGGTGTTCCAAGAACAGCTGTACGGTTATCAACTTTATTTTTCCAAATGGTAGCCCCTGTATATTATGAGATTTCTGGATTCTGCTGAAAATTCTAGACATATTTCATGTACAATGTTATATACCTATCTTCAACTGTTTCGGAAATATTGACAGTTGAAAATTGACTTTTTTGCAACTTTGACAGGCTGTAAAACCTAAACGGTTAATTTTAGAGGAAAACCAGTTTTACATTCCTGTCTTAGATTTTCATAAACTATCATTTGACACTAACTTTGAATTTAACTAGAGATTGAATTTAACTGGAATTTTTAATCATGGATTAAATTCAAAGTTGGTGTCAAATGATAGCTTATGAAAATCTAAGACAGGAATGTGAAATCGGTTTTCCTCTAAAATTAACCGTTAAGGTTTTACACCCTGTCAAAGTTGCAAAAAAGTCCATTTTCAACTGTCAATATTTCCGAAACAGTTGAAGATAGGAATATGACATTGTGAATGAAATATGTCTAGAATTTTCTGCAGAATCCAGAAATGTCATAATATACAGGGGCTACCATTTGGAAAAATAAAGTTGACAACCGTACAGCTGTTCTTGGAACACCCTGTATAAAAAAATTAATGTGAAAAAAACTCAAGCAAAAAATCTTGATCGACGTGTTTTTGCGTTTTGTTCACATATTTTATTCGAAGGCTCTAGCGAATTAGTTCCAGTTAAAGTCCCCACCCTGTATATACAAGCCACTAAGAACCTGAAATTGCTGATCCTCTATCGGTTCCTCGATCTTTACGGGACATGAAGTATTCTGGTGTACCAAGGCTGTTTTTGACTCTTTTACGGATGTTTGTTAGTTTACTGGTTCACCGTTATCTTATTGCTTAAGTATAGTTCTTCGGATTCCTCCTCCTTCCTTCCTTCCAGTCCTAGGGATTCTATATTTGTAACCATAGCTTTAACTTTTCTGAGAAGTTCTCGGTTTTTCCTTGTTGGCATTAGCCTAGTTAGTACGCATTTCTGATGCAAAACTGCAAGATTTTAACTCTCAGTTCCAACTGCTCACAGTCATGGATCCCTAAGATCTTGTCCCGAAACTTTGGAGTAAAGCTGTCCTACCCAAGCTGTGGCAGATCGGAACTTCGAATAAGTCGTTGTTACGCCATTATCACCGAAAAATCGCCTTTCTAGTTTTTTCTACTTTTATTAGACTTTTTTGGTAATTCTATAGTTATTATTACTACAATTTGGAACTCCATAGTTTCAGTACGTCGCAAGGATTTTGAAGTAATATTCGATAGTCCCAGTCCCAGTAACTTTGTCTTGTTACTCATATAATATCACTTCAAAGTAACTACAACGCCGTTGCTAGTTTTGAAATTCCTTCAAAGTTATAGAACTATGTAGTAATATTTGGGGTGAAGTGGTGAAGTTAACTATCTCGCTACTCACGAAAACTACTTCACATTAATTTTTACTACCCACTCTGTCTCAAAATAACCATGAAGTTCTAGTTAATATTAAAAAAAAAAAACACTTTAAAGTAACGTAACAGTTAGTGGATAGAGACGCAATGGGAAATTTTTTACATAGTTCATTTGAGAATGCACTCGAGTGCACACACGGAATTAAAGGTTAAACTTTCAATTGAGACTTCATAGTGACAATGGGAACTTTATCGTGGCTTGGAGAACCTTCAGATTGTGTTTTTAGTTATCGCGACTACCAGTGCCGGATTTACCAATTTGCCGCCCTACGCCTGTTTTAGGCGCGTAGCCAGAAAATTCAGATGGGGTGGGGGTTTCGGTATTGAAATTAAGAAACATTGCAGGACCATAGGGATGTCCGAAAAAAAATTGCGCCGCAGGTGAAAATTTTGTAGAATTTCAAGGTCAATGCTTTATATAAAAAGAATAAAATTTTGAGGGTGAAAAAGTATATGCTAAAACATAGGTTTCGTGGTTTTTAATTATATTTTCTGATCAAGTGGGGGGGTTTAACCCCGAAAAGCTCCCCTGTGGCTACGCCCCTGGCCTGTTTAGAAAGGCCGCCCTCATGTTGACACGAGCGGCGTGTACTTCAAAAAACGGGGGGCCAAGAAGATACAGGACTAGGACACGGACAGTGGCGTACATAGCCAGGCTTTTGGAGGCGGACGGGGCAAACTTAACAGGGACGCCAGGATTAAACGAAAATCATTTTGGGTGCCACGCCCAAAAACGTTTATTTCGAGCCTTTTTTAATTTTTTTTTCTGTACTACCTACATTTTATTACCTAAACTTGGTATAGGTACATTATTTTGATCTGTGTGTGGTCCTTTGTTCGATTCATTTTTTTCATATGCACTTTTTGTTTTTAAAACCGGCGTTTACAGGCTCTATAATTTTTTTGGTAGGTATCTGTTCTTAGTGCTTTGTTATTTTTTGTATTTGTTATAATATTGTTCGAAAACAGAACCGGCTTTGTTTTCCCGATTATTTTTTGTCTTTTTTCTGATTCTTTTTTTTTAAATTTTGCCACCTCCCCAGATTTTCCGCCCTACGCCTGTGCGTATAGGGAAATACGGCACCGACGACTACCTATACATACAAGAAATATTCTACTCAATAATAATACCTAATGATTTTAAAGTGACGAAAGTGTAGGGGGGGCTACTTGCAGCAAAGTTGGTATTTCAGCCTTTTGCAGAAGTGGGTAGAGCATTCCCAGAATAAGTGTTCTGTAGTTTTTCTTGCTTTTTCGCAAGATCTGCAGTGGTCGTTGTCTGATTTCCATTCTGTTTTTAGGTGATATTTCACCAGGCAATGCCCAGTGAGCAGACGAACGACTATTCTAATGTCTCTTCTGTTCATGTCAAGAAGTTGTTCAGATCTCCTTTCTCCGGGAGGCCGGCATTAAAATCACCCATATTCTCATCAGCTTAGTAGCCACATTCACCCCTTAAAATGCCAGACAAAAAAAAATTACTCCACTAAACAGCCCCTATCTCACAGTCTATCAGGGACGCCACAGCGACATGTTGAGAACGTCGGACCTTCCGCAAAGCCACATGGTTTTTGTCCGACAAATGTGATATCGTTAATGTAATATAAAAAACAGTCGATTGGCATTGAAACTACACGTACATGTATCAACTTCCTTGGGGACGTCAGAACGACAACTTCACGATGAGCTAGCGCGGCAATGTCCCATCGCCCAGGGTGGAGATATGAAAAATATTGTCCGACTTGGTGTTATAAAGCCGCTCAGGAAGTTTGGCGTGTACATGACTTACAAAATTTTAGGGTCGATGTACTGGGGACTATCAATCTAGCCTATGAATAAAAAAGAGCAAAAGCATTTAGTCCTTGCAAAAAGCATCTGTTCCAGAGCAGATGTATGTTTACTATTTTGGTAAATTATTTTCAGATATACTTACTTTGGTTTTTTTTTTGTGGATTGTAGATTGCATTAGGATTCGTTACAGCTTGTTCCAGCCGCTCTAGTGTCCAAGATTTATAGGCTTTTCCCAAAGGAGGCCGGCTTTCTGGGTGGTGAAGTGCCCACTTCTTGGGGTATTAGCAGTACCCCTTCAAGGTATTTCAGTCTTTTGCAAAAGTGAGAGTGCATTCACAGATTAAGTGTTCCATATTTTTTGTTGCTGGTTCGCAAGAGCTGCAATGGTCGTTGTCTGATTTGCCTATTGTTTTCAGGCCATATTTCACCAGACCCAGGCCCAGGCCTAGTGAACAGACCAACGTTCTAATGTCTCTTCTGTTCATGTCAAGTCCTTTAGAACTCCTTCTTCGAAGACGTGGCTTTTCATTAGTCCACAAAAAGGCTCTGGGTCTTGAAAAGGTGTTAAAGCGCCTTGCTTTGTGAGACGGTTCGCCTTCTCGTTACCCTCTATACCCTGGGACCCACATCAGGGTTACTTTATACCTCCCAGCCAGTTGTCAGGATATTTCTACCCTCACAAACTACCTGAGGATTGCACTTGATGGCTCCTAGAGCCTTTAGAGCCGGTTGACTGTCGGACAGTCTACCCTATGAATAAAAAAGAGCATTTGCTTTTTCTCACAAAATCTGAAGCAAATGCTTCATCTAGTATGAATAAAAGTTCAAGCAAAACCTTATACCTAAAAGTGGGAAGCAAATGCTCCAGGAAAAAGCAAATACTCTTTTTCTTATGAATAAAAGAGAGTATTTACTTCAAATTGGGAGCATTTACTCCTTGCAAAATGCATCTGCTCCTCAGCAGATGTATGCTAACTATTATGGTAAATTATTTTCGAATATTCTTATTTCCTGTTTTTTTTTTTTTTTTTTTTTTCTGTAGATTGTACATTGCATTAGCAGTCGTTACAGCTTGTTCAAGCCGCTCTAGTGTCCAGGATTTGTAGGCTCCTTCCAGAGGAGGCCAGCTTCCTGGGTGGCAAAGTGTCCACCTCTTGGGATGTGAGCAAATTATTTCAGCCTTCTTTAGAAGTGACCAGGGCAATCACAGATTAGGCTTTTCATTGATACACAAAAAGGCTCTGAGCCTTGAAAAGGTGTTAAAGCTCCTTGTTTTTGGCCAGAACCTGAGTTTGAAATTTTGTGGACGTTTTACCTATTGCTAATGAGAGTTTAAACTTTAAAATTTGGTCCAGTTATCCAGACCGACTCCTTCCATTAGCATCGAACCACCTGTGTGACCTTGTACCACCAATCAACGGTACCACAATGATGCGTTATCCACTTGTGGTAGCTTTGCGTCCTTCCATGATTGGTGTTCTTTTACTACCACTTCCTATGGAATGTCAAAGTCCATTGATATTATCGATCTGGTGGTTTAATTTGGGATTCAAGTCTTAGATTCAAGCAACAGGTACAACAGGTAATATCTATTACTTCATTTCTTTGAAGTATATGCTCGCAAGTAAAAGGTCTTCATTATTCATATGATATGAAGTAAATGCTTCTACTTCTACCTTTTACTTGAAGCTTTTGCTTATACTTCTACCTTTTGCTTAGAAGCAAATGCTCTATTTTTATTCATACGGCTGAGTATGTGAATGTGCTCTCTTAGAAGGCCTCTTTTAAGATACTCTTTGGCACAGATGTTTATGGCCAGTACCTCAGCTTGAAATTATGTGGGCGTTTTACCGATTGCTAAGGAGATTTTAAACTTTTTTTTTTAATTCCTAGACCGACTCCTTCCGTTAGCTTTGAACCATCTATGTGACTATGTACCACAATGATGCGTTGTCGGCTTGCGGTAGCTTTGCATTCTTCCATGATTGGCGTTCTTTTACAACCACTTTATATGGAATGTCAAAGTCCAGTGATGTTATCAAGATCTGTTGGTTTACTTTGGCACTCGAGCCTTAGATTGAAACGACAGGTACTACAGGTAGTATCTTTTACTTCATTTCTTTGAAGCATATGCTCGCAAGTAAAAGGTTTTCATTATTCATATGATATGAAGTAAATGCTTCTACTTCTACCTTTTACTTGAGGCTTTTGCTTATACTTCTACCTTTTGCTTAGGAGCAAATGCTCTCTTTTTATTCATACGGCTGATTAATGTCATCTATTTCATTTCATTGAAACAAGGTAGCTAAATTTTTATCTTTTGGATAAGTTTTAAAAAACATCATAAAGATCTTACCTTTTCTTTCAGCAATAGCTTTAAATTTTCCAGTCTTGTCAATAAATCTACATGCATCCTTGTCTGAAGTCATTAAAAATCCCTTATCGAGGGCACAACCTGCTGAAAATTGATTAAATTTCATACCTTTTGACAATGTTGTTTTTATAAAATTTTCACCATTGAAAGCCCATAAATGAATTTTTCCAATGCACTTTAATTCTAATTTTTCCCCATTTCCAACTTTGACCTATTTTTCACTCGTTGTCGCTATATTAGTTCTTCAAAAAGCTCTACATTCCAGCACACATGTTCACTTGCACCTGTATCCATGCACCAGTTATTAGCTTCTTCATTTGAAGTGGTTCCTATAAAGGCATTTGTTTAAGTTTTCTTATTTTCATCATTATTTTTTTTATGCTTATTTTCTTGCCCTTTATTTTTGCTAAAATAACAAGCCTGTACGTCATGATCAATCTTTTTGCAAAATCTACATTTCTTCAGTTTATTTCTTGGGTTTCCTTTATTTTGAAAGCAATGCTTCGCAAAATGACTTGGCTTTTGGAAAATATAACATAACATAATTTTTTCTTTTGTAAGTTTCCTTTTGCTGCCAGTTCTGTAGTCCCAATTTCAATTGGAAAGGTTAATTCATCAAGACTTTGTTTATCAGCTGGGACTGATTCCCAGGCAGATCCACTGATCTCAAAAATAAATGGATAAACAATCGTACGGCTTGATTGGCTAAACTTGTGCGAAAATTTGGGATCAATATTCTACGAACAGTTGTGCAACGGAACAGCCTGAGGCCTGCGCAGTGTCTTATCTTTCAAACCACTGTTCTAAATTTTGAAATATCCTTCATTTTCTTCGACAATATTTTGCGCACGCACAGTACATGTATCTACTGCGTATGCTCGCAGCTGTCCCAGTTTTTCACATTATGACCTCGTAAATTAGCAGCATAAGAAGCGTTTTTTGTTTATCCATTTATTTTTGAGATCAGTGGGCTGATCTTAAGTGTTTGTACTGTTCTGGTAATGACATGAGAATTTTAGTTATTATCACTTTGTCTGATATCTCTTCTCCTGTTAGTTTTGGTTTGGTTTTAATCTTCCATGTGTGAAATGTAGTTGAAAACTGTTTCTCCAAATTCCATTGAGACAAACTTCTGTTGCAGCAAATGCACACTTACAGCAGACTCTTCATCATATTATATAGAGATTTTAATCTTGGCCACATTTCATTGAATAAATCACACGATAGTATATGGGTAAGAGATTCCTGCTCCATTCGCGTGACAATAAATTCCTGGGCTTTTGCGTCATCTTTAATCCATTTGTGTATGGCGTCATCCCCTGTAGTGGGTTGTATTCTATCTCCTCAAACGACGTCAAACCATCCACTTCCTTTTAGTATGACACTTGTTTGGAATTTTTGAATCACCCAGTTTTCCCCATTCAATTTTTCCGCAGCCACACTTGACTGTTGATCCATTTTCTTTAAATAAATAAACCACGAGCCAAGAAAATAGTTATTTATGATATAAGTGGTAAAAGTACATTTTTAAGTCACGCATGTGAAAGTTTGCAGAATGCGCGAAGCGAATTCTGCAATTCACATAAGTTGCAACATAAGTTGCAATTCACATAAGTGCCTTAAAAATACTTTTAACACAAATATCATACAATATTTTTTCTACAAACGGCAATAAAAAGCATTAACCAGTAACAAATTGGATTTTCAAATGAATAATAAATTGGAAGCACCTTTCTTACATAAAATTATTGAATTTGACATTTGTCAAAAAGTTCAAACAACCAGCACCTTGTTTTACAGGTAATGAAATGTCTTGTCAGTTTCTTGAAAGTCTGTCGTGGTCTGTAATGATTTTTGCTTAAAATGCAACAAAATACAGAAGAAAAAGGAGGTTGCATCGATCCCTTGAAAAATATAGATGAGGCGGCCAATCAGGCTACCTCAGTTGTTCAAATTTCACCATTAATATCAATGTAAATAACTTAAAATACAAACTTTTTTTGACATTCGCTCTCAAAATTTGATGTTTCATTTTTAACACTAGTGCTATAAAGACTTTATGGCACTAGTGCGATAAAGTAACATTTTTAATGCTTCGGGGGGGTGTTAAAAATTGCATTTTAACACGTTTGTAGAAAAATAGTTATTTATGATATAAGTGTTAAAAGTACATTTTTAAGGCACGCATGTGAAAGTTTGCAGAATGAGCGAAGCGAATTCTGCAATTCACATAAGTGCCTTAAAAATACTTTTAACACAAATATTATACAATATTTTTTCTACAAACCGTAATAAAAAGCAATAACCAGTAACAAATTGGATTTTTAAATAAATAATAAATTGGAAGCATCTTTCCTACATAAAATTCTCGAATTTGACATTTGTCAAAAAATCCATACAACCAGTACCTTGTTTTACAGGTAACGAAATGTCTTTTCAGTTTCTTGAAAGTCTGTCGTGGTCAGGAATGCTTTTTGCTAAAAATGCAACAAAATACAGAAGAAAAAGAGGGTTGCATCGATCCTTCGAAAAATATAGATGAGGCGGCCAATCGGGCTACCTCAGTTGTTCAAATTTCACCATTAATATCAATGTAAATAACTGAAAATACAAACTTTTTTTGACGTCCGCTCTCAAAATTTGATGTTTCACTTTTAACACTAGTGCTATAAAGACTTTATGGCACTAGTGCGATAAAGTAACATTTTTAATGCTTCGGGGCGGTGTTAAAAATTGCATTTTTAACACGTTTGTAGAAAAAACAGCTTTTATTTATTTCTCACACTACATTGCTCTAGGCCCGTAACCTGTTACGGGATGGATTTTTAGTGGAATAATTCGACTCAATTCGCTGTTATTTCTTGTATTATTATTCGTTTATTATAAATTATTATTTTTAACAAAGTACAAAAGTTGAGATTACAAGAAAATGTGCATTTGCCGCCGACTTTGACTTTTGAGTGACAAGACAACTAACTGACAGTTTGACACTCTCTGACATTCTGACTAAATCTGCACTACGGTGTTGCCGGTTCATAAAAACAGCCTCAAAGCAACATAACAAGCCATCTACAGGCATAGGCTTATCAGCAAAATAATGTTATTATTATTATTGTTCCGTTTATTGCAACACCTATCCCCTCTCTCTCTCTGTCCAGGAGATTATCTTCGTTTGGTCAATTTTTTCGTCGGTTACAGCCATTATCCTTATAGGCCATAACTTTTTTTTATTTTAAAGATAAAATGTTCATAAAAAAAAATGTTTTAGTGGTAAGCTAAGAACTTCGCAAAAGAATACAAAAGTCCACCCCTTGACAAAATTGAATAGGCCTGAGGCATATTCGTTGACCAGTAAATTATTAACTGCTGCGAGGGGTTTATTTGATAACACTATTGTTCTATTTTTAAAAATTGTAGGTATGGCGCTAATTGGGATGCCCCAATTTCATCCTGAACTAATTAGTACAACACCTTGAAATCGATAAATAACTCATTCGCTTAACAAACATCACGACCGTTACCATCACTCAACTCATCCCTCCGGACAACAATATTAAAAAAAAAAAAACACTTCTCCGCTCTCCCTGTACAATCGTACGAGAAAACAAACAATAGAACCGCGAATTATTTCCAATCTGATGCCGTACAGCTGCAGATCGTTCGACTATGTCGAGTCAAAAAGGTTTCGTTTTTCTGGCGATTTTCTGGAATTTGAAGACAATGTGCACATCGAACCGAAGCAGCGTTTCAGTGAAAAAGTGCTGCCCTTTGAACTTTGATTATGTTAATAAATCTTGCGTCGCAAGCGTCAAGGATTTCGGAGCTGATCTTCAAATGCAATACGACTTTGATATCGATTTAAAATTTGGTTATGAGTGCGAAGGAAATACTATTCCAGTACTATTGCCTGCAGACGATCCTATGCTTGGTTTTGAAGTTTTAGAAACGAGTGATTTGAGAGTAGTGAGTTTTACTAATAGTTCCTTAGTTGCCAGCAATCGGATGTATTGTTTGGACTATATTAATGAGTACGAATCGGGGATCAGTGCGATTTTGTGTCAGAGTTCGTTTGATGATTTTGTGAATGAAATGTTATATGGTAAGTAACTTAATTGAAGGAAAAAGTTGTGTATATATCTATGCAACATTTAAAGAATAAGAAAGCAATTAAAAGTACACAGAAGCAAAGAGAACGAACCAATAATAAAATATTCAATAAATTACAATAATAATGATGACAGTGATATAAGAATTATAGACTGAATTAATAATTATTCCTATTCAATATTAGCAAAGTTGCTATTAGAACCAGTTATCTCTATTTAATTTTAACACTTACAATTCATTTAGGAACACAGTTTATTTTTTTGGACTTGTACGATATTGTACTTGTCTAACATCTGTGGTGCAGACAAAATATAGCACTGATAGGCTGGAAGATTGTCGATGCATATATGGAATAATTGATTTATAGTCAATTTACAGTTCAGAGACGATTCTCACAGCAAGGAAAGTTTAAGTTTTTTTTTTCTGACTCATGTTGTTTGAAAGAGTTATAGGTTGCCTGATAACTTTTATGACGTCATCTGGATGCCTAAACATGATGCAAATCTCCATAAGATCTTCCTGATGACGTCATATATCTGTACAGTATTACCAGACAACCTCTATTAACTTTAGGAACCTTGTTTTCTCACCAACCTTTTTTTTTGTTTATATCGACTATTTTTTAAAATATACAAAAAAAAAATTACAAATTAGTAGGTATAAACTAACTTTTACGATTTTTAAAATATAGCCATTCGAAAATCAAACTCAAATGCATGGACTTTATAAAAAAAAATTAAGTAAATCTTTGTCTATTCCAGGCGGAAACTGAGGTTTTTACATTGTTCCGAAGCCTTTCAAAATTCTGCTAGGTAGTGTTTTGGAACGTTCTAAATGGTTTATTGAAGTTCTAAAATGTTCTAACTTGGCTTCAAGAGTTCTGGAGCATTTTAGAAGTTTTTCAATAATTTCTAAATTGTTATGTCAGATTTTTAAGTATTTTAGATACCTATATTGCTCCAAAGTGTTCTAAATTGGTTCAAAAGAGTTCTGAAAGGTTTCCAGTTCTAAATTGAATCCTAATTTTTCTGAATTAACTCTAAAGTTCCTAAATTGTTACAAAATGCTCCTGAAAATTCTGATTTGGATTTGGACTGTTTTGGATGCTATTATTATGAAGTTCTAAAGTGTTCTGTAGCATTTAAAATGGTTTCCAGTAACTTCTATATTGAATGAGAAACGAGTTATGTAGCAAGTTTTTGTAGAATCTTAAAAACGTCCCTAAGATGTCCAGAAACGACATTCAAGACGTTTTCTAGACCTCTGCTTCCGTGTCCAAAATATCTTAAAGCCCTCGTATGTACAAAGCCCAACGTCTTTCAAACGTCTGCCTAAAACCGTCTTTATGACATTTTTCCAAGATATTCTAAAGACGTCTTCAACGAGATGTCTTGAAGACGTTTTTGAATCTCTTTCTGTGACGGAACTAGCTATTGCCCCTTTTTGGGCTTTAGTTAAACCGCACCAGGGGTGCCAAAAATTTTTACTTTGACTGACTGTAAAAATTAACCATTAGGTGTTGGATCATTTACTTAAGCCTTGTATCGGGTTATAGTCCAAGAGCCCAGAGCCGCCAGACACAACTTATTTTCTAAAGGACAGAATATGTGGGATTGTGTAGCACTTATATGTACTATGAACCCCGCTAAGTTGGGTAGACGGCCAATTTACCGACACCAGGTGCGAAAGCTTAAGAAATACTTTAACTTGTTTTCTAACGCTTGATTTTTATACATGTTATTGGGGAGACTATTTCATAACTACGTGTGCTCAGCCAGACCAATCGCACCGGCCAAACATCCCCCCAGACGCAATAATAGTTTTTCCGTGAGTGTGAGCGCGAGGGTACTATGCATGCGTTTGAGAGTGAGCGAGATATCTATTTCCCCCTCTTAAACTTACAGTCTACTCCAGGCTAGAGTAGAAATGGGATTCAGTTTTTCCCATAATGGGAAAAACCGTTATTTACAAATAACAGTCAACTGGCCGTCTACCCAACTTAGCGAGTATACATACGTTCATAGTACCTATAAGTGCTACTCAATCCCACATATTCTGTCCTTTAGAAAATAAGTTGTGTCTGGCGGCTCTGGGCTCTTGGACCATTAGGGGTGCCTTGATTCTCATTTATACAAATAAAACGCTGAAATAGAATAGTTATTAAATGAAAGTAATTCGGTATGGTCAGCAATCAAATCCTATCTAGAAAATCCTAATTGGACGTCCAGTCGGACTACAAATTTTATACTTATCTAAAGTAAATAAGTATCTTGATTTATAAAAAATAGGGAAATCTGATAATGATAATAATATCATTTATGGTTAAATGTCCAATGAACGAGAACACAAATTAACAAATTAAATGCACGAGAGCACAACATAAATAATTCGTCAACTTCAATCAGTTCACTGTAATCACAAATTGTTTATTGATCCTTGAAAGTTCTTTTATTTATTGAGAGTTAACAATTTGAGCACTTTTCTGCTGAAGTCTGTAAACAATATGTGCAAGAAAAGTCTTTATACAGTGACCGCCAAAAAGTTTGCAACAAATGGGAAAATATTTTATTATTAAGATATCAAAAAGAATGTTACGTGGGATCAATTCAGCATACCTATCAAAAAAAAAAAGCACTGTGACAGATGTCATGTGACCACAGTTATGGCGGGAAAGAAGGAGGCACGATTTACATTGAAAATAGGCCCCCGTAAATTTTAACCAAATTTCAATATTTTAAAGGTATCATCATTGCAAAAGAAAATTTGAAATGTAAAGAGGATCGTATGTCTGTGATAGCAGATATAGCTTGTCAAAGTACGTAGGTCCTGCTATGCTATGCATAGGAAATATCCGAGAAAATATCCCTACATAGATTTTCTTGAATATTTCGAAAAATACTAATCCAATTTTGTCGGTTTTGGGGTCCTTTTGTAGGTATCAAACCCCAAAAACGTCAAAATCGGATTAGTATTTTTCGAGATATTCAAGAAAATCTACGTAGGGATACTTCCTCGGATATTTCCTATGCATACCATAGCAGGACCTACGTACTTTGACAAGCTATATCTGCTATCACAGACATACGATCCTCTTTACATTTCAATTTTTTTTTTGCAATGATGATACCTTTAAAATATTGAAATTTCGTTGAATTTTACGGGGGCCTATTTTCAATGTAAATCGTGCCTCCTTCTTTGAAAAGTTCGCCTCTAGTATGTGAAAAGTGGGGTTAGATGACCAGAAATCGAAAAATTGTAAAGGGAAAAGTGGTTCAGGATTCGTTTTTACGTCTATGTGTCAATTTTTGAAGAGGTACAAGGATTTTTGATAAATATTAATTTTTTGGTCTGTTTCCTGGTAATTTGAACAATATCAAAAACTTTTCGCAAAAATATTGGTTTGATTGAATTAAGAAAAGAGGTATTGGATCATTTAGAAAGATTTTATGATAATTCCAAATTTGTTATTTCAAATTTTTGTTTTCTGTAGGTCATCGCAACAAGATCAGAGTGGTCTGAAAATAAATTTTTGGTTTTTTACAATTTTCCGCGGGACAATTAAGCAGAATGAATGCACTTTTTTCATTGTTAGTTTAACTTTGAATTATGAGAACCAAGTGAAAGGTTTTTGATATTTTTCAAATTTCCGGAAAACAGGCCAAAAAATTGATATTTATTAAAAATCCTTGTACCTTCTTAAAAATTTACACATAGGCGTAAAATCGAATCCTAAACCACTTTTCTCTCTACAATTTTTCGATTTCTGGTCATCTAACCCCACTTTTTACATATTTAAGGCGAACTTTTTAAATTTCCCGCCATAACTGTGGTCACATGACATCTGTCAAAGAGCTTTTTTTTGTTGATGGGTATGCTGAATCGATCCCCCGTAACATTTTCATTGATATCTTAATAATAAAAAAATTTCCCATTTGTTGCAAACTTTTTGGCGGTCACTGTATATATGCTCAGTTTCTTTATACAAATGTACAAATGTTAATTTCACGAGTGTGGAAACAAATTTCTGCATTAAAGGTTAGAAAAACACTTCAATTTATAGTGCATTTCAAGCGAATCACTAATCAGTATTTATTAACTTATTGTTCGACTGTTTAGAGAAATTGTAACGGTCCTACTTGCTTAATCCAGTTGATACAGATAAATCCATAAGGCGATTATTTATCCATTTTTCACTATTCGCACTGACAGCTAAGGCATTTTCCACCGAGAGAGAAAACACAATGATATACAGGTGAGTTGGAGCCCGTCGAGAGTGAGAGAGAGATAACCAAAAAACAGGTGTAGGAGAGAATTTTGCTCGTCCGAGGTGACTTGCAACAATTAGGGGTTAATTACATGAATTGTAATCAATAATATAGACCATGTCAGGCCTTGAGACACTGAGAGTAGTGTTTTACTATAAATCGCGTACTAACGGGGTTTTTTTTTGGGGTTTTTGCCTCTGGAGAGCGTTCAGAGGGCGCAAGGGTGCGAACTCTTTGCTTGTTCTATTAGTACTGCCGAATGCGCGTCGACTAGCTTTTCCGGAGCAGGTCGCAAAAATCTAGAAAACAATGTGGCGGCTGACCAATCACAGCAGCGAAATAGCTCCACTGTCTCATAAGGTAATGAAGAAACCTGTAATTTTCCCGGTTCAAAGGGTTGTTGTTGCCGGTTTTACAGGCATCTATTTTTAGAATATTATTCGTATGGTAAATAAAAGAGAGGAAAATTATATTAAATTATAAATAACAAAATTTAAACTTGTGGGTTATTTCCGCAACACTTTCTAATATTCTAATACATAAACCATTATGAACTTTTACCAAATATTAGTGGTGCCGCGAGACGAGACTAGACGAGACTAGACGAGACTTAGGGTTGGTCTCGTCTCGTCTCGACATCTCGAGACGAGACCGTGATTTAGTCTCGGTCTCGAGTACCAAAGTCTCGTCTCGTCTCGAGTTATACAGCCTGCCCAAAAAAATAACGTAAAAACTCTTCTCTACGTGGTGGAGGACCCTACAAGGAACCCCAGAAAAATACTTTAAAAAATCTAGTGGCATTCTTGAAGGGGGTGTGGCCCTAAACAACGAGTTAAGCTACTTAAATCAAGAAAAAAATTCTAAGATCTCTCGTGAAAACCGCAGTCCTGTATTCAAAATAGTCTCCGAGGAAATTCCTTGTGAAGATCAATTATGCAGGAAATTGTGATGTCACAACCGCCGAAATCGCATTCTTGTGGTCGTTCAGTCGTCAGTGAACCGTACCCTATACTTTGAGTGGTTGCAATTCGCTCTAGGAGATAATTATCTTTTGTTTTGGAGAATTCTCACACGTTTTAATACTGTCCCTGAAAATCCAGTGTGACGTCACAAACGCCTAGTTGTAACTTTAAACCGCCCTAACTCGAAAACGGACCATCGTAGCAAGATGCGGTTTGAATATATATTCTTAGATTTTTTTGCACTAAAACTTTCATTTTTGGGTCACACCCCCTTTAAGAAAGTTATTTGCATTTTAATGTTTATTAAAATTGGCAACACTGAAAATATCCCGATGACAATATGTCAGAGAATTAAATTAAATACCCATGTAACTACCTGAAGAATTCGAAGGTGAATTTTCACATCTACCTCTTCATATTACCAAGAATAATGCTGGGAAAGGATTTTTTTAATTTAATTATTTTTCTTCGGTTTCTCAAAGGGTCCTCTACTACGTGGAGAGTTTTTACGCTATTTTTCGGACACCCTGTATTTATGGTTTTTGTTTTTATATTATAACGGAAGTCCAAATTGCCACAGTGAAAAAGCAATTAGCGAAAAATCGCAGTAAAGAGTAACCCTGATATTTAATTTACTGATTTCATATTCAAATAGCCCAGAATAGTCCAATAATAAAGCTATGAAAGAAAAATTTGAAGTTTAATCTCGAGACTCGAGACTACACGAGACTCTCGCTGAGTCTGGTCTCGTCTCGTCGAGACTTCACGAGACGAGACCAAAAGCCAGTCTCGTCTCGAAAAGTCGAGACGAGACAAGACGAGACGAGACCAGTCTCGAGTCTCGCGGCATCACTACCAAATATTGTGGCTCAGTTGTCTTTAAGATGTGAATTTACGACATCTTATGGACGTCTTCTAGACGTCTTTTTTGGTATTCAGACGTTCAGACGTACTGCAGAACTGAAAGAAAAGTCTTTAAGACTTTGTGTGCTGTCTGGGCAGTTCCTCGAGAAGCTCGATAACTTCATAAACTGATTGCTAAGACAATTTATGCACTAATTAAATTTCTCAAGGTAGAAGGCTAATACTAAAAATTGAATTGGGAAACATGTATTATGATAGAAATTAACCTTTTAGGAACTTATATCCCAAAAAATATTCTACATTCTATGTCAGAATTGAATGTTCTACCTTGTCGAAATAACATTAAAGAATATGAATTCTATAATTTGAACTAGTTTGCGAGACATGAAAAGTTGAAACTTTGTGTCAAATTTCCAAGAAGCTTTGAAGCCGATTATCTCGAAAAAAATGCTAGATACTCTAAATAACATTTTTTGTAGACCTAATCGAAATCAACAATTACCAATAATTGCAACTTGCTGATGAAAAGTTTCAATTTCCTTATGAATAGTTCCAGCTTTTACACGATCCTATTCCATTGCCTTCACTTCTTGAAATTTTTATCTTGCCCTACCAGGATTTTCTCGAGTCTGGGTCTGCTTTTCATAAATACGGTTTGAATCCATTCTCGATAAAATTTGAAATTTTCCTGAAGCCGTTCTTGCGTTCTTGCTTTTTTTTTTATCTCCGATCATCTTGTTGTAAAAATTCTGTGAGTTGGTAATTTTCTTCTTGTTTTTCTTTCTACCTTCGGGTTTCCTCTTCTCGTCTTTCTTTATGTCTTCGGTCTCCCTCTCCTTGTTTTTGTTCATGTCGTCTTCCCCTTCTTGTCTTTCTTTCTGCAATGCTCTACAAAAATCAATGTGTGAACTGTTTTTTTTTTTTTCGAAGTCAAAACCAATGATGCAGTCACTATCCTTGTATAACTTTTAGTTTCCAACTAGAATACCATGTAATATTTCCAAGAAGAGCATTATAGATTGGATTTCTTCAAATCAAGCGACAAAATTACTATTTTAGAAAAGTTCACTAATTTTTCCCACCAATAAGCTCAAATTAAATTACTAATTATCCCGCAAATCCGCAGACTCACTCAACTCTCTCCACTTTTATTGAACTAATTGACTCACAAACTACGCGCTTTTGAGTAGAAAACCACTCTCTCGAAATCTCTAGAATTCTCATATTTATTCTCAATGGAAACGATAATCCATGAATATACCCGCAATGGTCAGGCATAATGGCGTTGGCTTTTCTGCACCAATGTACTTTCGTATAAATATTTTGCTCCTCCAAGCTCAGAAATTGTTTCTTCTACTGTAAAAGCCCAATATTTTCCTCTCAACATGTATTCGCTTAACTGGAAAAAATCCATACTAATTATAATTCTTTTTTTGTTGTTCAACAATCACTATCGGTGAGCAAAATTCAGTAAGTACATACTTCATTTATCTCTCCAATAACGTCCATGCCTTGCGATTTCTTCTAACAATGGCAAATAATAAGGGATTTGGAGTGTGTTATAATACTGGATAAACGTGTTCTGTTAGTTTTATGTTTAGAATCTTTACCTTCTCTAATGCTGGTCTGCCAAGGAAATTTTTGTTTGCTTCTATGGGAAAATATATTCCATTCCCTGATTCCATTCGAACCTTCACTTCTACATACCTTTTACAACAGTATTAAAGAAAGTATCACTTTGATTAAAGAAAGAATCATTTATATTTTGGAATAAACATTTGAATTTCAGAAAAATCTATATGTATGTTAGATTTTTCAAATGTATTTGCGAAATATTCAAAAGTATTTTAGTAAGAATTGTATTATCGATAATTTCCAATGTATTTAAGAGAAGTCATATCCATTTTAGATTAAAACAATTATATTTTAGAAACACCATATGAATTTTAGAAACAATCATTTGAATTTAGGAAACGATAAATTGAACTTTAGATTACATGTAGGTATGCGTAAATACTTTCAGAGATAACATCCCTTTGTCGCAAATTTGGCATAAGAGGAAAATTTTAAAGAAATTAGTCAGTGCCAGTATATAGATATAGAGCAATACTACCTAATTCTAAACTACGATTGAAACTTTCTTAAATACCTACATATGGTTTGATCTAAAATACAAATGACGGTTTCCTAAGTTAACCTGGTACCTAATTCAAACATTTATTTGCTGCTTTCTTAAATTAATTTAGTTTTTCTAAACTACACTTGAAGGTTGAAGCATTTCCAAAATTTAAGTGGTTATTGCAAAATACTAGTGAGCTTTCTTAAATATAATTATTTATTCCATTATTGGGGATTTCTTAAATACAATTAGCTATTCTGAAATACAATTGAATATTTCTAAAATCGATACTGTCAGAAAAGTTGTAGTATGTAGGTTTAAATTTTTATGTACTACATTCAGATCGAACTTCAGTACAGCTAAGTTCGTTTGATCTGTTAATTTTTCATATAATTTCTTCAACGTCTCATCAGCACGACTGTCAACTTTATAATTTACAACAGATAATGGTTAAACCTACTGTGATAACTGGGAATTGAAACAAAGAGGACTTCTTTGAATGCTTTTGTAAATGGTATTGAGCTTGTTTTTGAGGTTGATACGGGGGCAGGTTTGTCTTGTTTACCCTTTGAGATATACAAAAAATTATTCCCTTCGGTAGATTTATATCCAAGCAAAATTTTAATCAAAGTCTATCATGGACCTGTGGTAAAGCCAAAAGATCAGATTGAAGTAGATTTTTCTGTTAATAATATTACAAAAAGGTGCAAATTTTTAGTTGTAGAAGGAGCTACAAAGGCACTTATAGGAAGAGATATCTTGCGTCAATTTTCACCTACTCTAAATGAGAGTAGTGAAGTTCTTTTAAATGGTGAGCCAATTATGCAGACATTGAAAACCGAGCCAATTTTTCAGGTAAGTCAGGATGAGACTAAAATTCGACTTCAAAGTATTTTGAGTAGGTTTTCAAATTTATTTAAAAATGAGTTAGGGTTTGTGCCAATTATAAGGTGACAATAAACAGATTTTTAAAAGATTTTAATCATCCGATTCCACGGATAGGTTGTAGTATATAGGGTAGATTGTAGTATATTGGATAATTTTCCTATGATTATTCCAGAAGTCCTCTTTGTTTCAATTCCCAGTTATCACACCTACCACCAGAGTTTTGATACTTTTTTAATATTTTTAATTTAAAATAAATCACCGGAAGATCTATCTGAAGAGTTTTCATATCTTTCTGGTTGGCAGTATCTTTTCTAATATTATTTACAATATTATTTGTTTTACACGTCCTAGAGAAATATCCATTTCCTTTGCGGTTAATAAATTTGTAAATGATTGTTTCGATCTACACCTCTCACAACAGTATTTAAGAAAACATCATCACTATAGGCCATGTGATACCTTGTTGTAACCCAAACTAACCGTATCTGCAAAAAAAAAATTATCTAGATTTAAATGTTTTTTGATGAAAACCTCATTTGATTGGGTGGAACAGATAATTGTGATTAAAAATTGATTTACCGTTTTCAAAATATAGGCCATTGGCCGCCATTGACAGTTTTCGGTGGGACACCCGGTATAATAATATTCCTTCAAGCAATTCTTCCTCAAAAATAATCAACTCAAGAAAAATCCAGTATCCAAATAGTCAAATGAGAATATCTTTGTTTTGTTAGGTACATTGTTTATGTGGAGAATAAACTTATTAATAACCGATAAACAAACAATTCCATATGGTGTTTTCCAAAGAGCAGTGTATAGATTAAATAATAATATTATAGGACCTTCCTTTATTATACATGATGTGTCGAAAATTCAATGTTAGTCAGAACATCCGATTTTAATCATTGTAGAATAAAAAAAACATGGTGTCATCTTGTTTATTGACTAAATATTCCTGTTTATTTGCCAAAAGATCACTTACGAAATTTCAACGATAACAACCGTTCATATGTTCATTGAACTACCCATCCTATTAATAGAAATTCTTCCTGAGCTGAGAAATGTTCACTTTGTAATTACATATTTACAAAAATAATTAGTAAATCGATACTTTTTTATTTGAATAAATATTACAAGCTCTTATTACTACAATAGTTACCTAATAATTAAGTTAAAAATATCAAATACCAGTTTTAAACCTTAAACAAATGACCGATTCATAATTATTAATTATCCACTTTACTTATTGCAACAAAAACTATTCATCAGCAAACTAATAAAATAAAATTTGATTTATTTCTGATATCCAATTTTCTATAGAGGAAGTTAATAGCTTACATAAACACTATAAGGTAAATAAAACTAAAATAAAAATACCAATTTAAGGTGTGCTAAGAAACGAAATAGCGAATAATAGCGCAAGGAAAAGGAAATGATAAATTGTTTCTAAGAAAAATGATAAGAAATAAAGGAAAATATTTTTAGCTTTGTAAAACATCATTTATCGGTGGGTATGTTAATACGTAATACAAAATAGATTATAAGGAAATCCCTCATAGTTATTAAAATAAGTTCAAATCGCCATCAGGCACTATTTAACTCAAATTATTGGATCAATTCCAATAATTAGCTCAAACTAATCCAGGTAGTTATCTTCCCAATTATTTCATCATTTAGCTCAAATCAGCCATCGTTTGCAATGAGCTTGGTATATAAATCACATATGCCCAGCTTTATCAGAAAATTTGTGTGCGCCTTATACCGGAATTCTTACTAAAGCGGTTAATCAACCAAATCACGGCTATTTGCACCGCTCTAGCTTAAGGGATATTTAATCGAAGTGACGCTTTGGTTCAGGTAAATGTTTCAATTTCAATGTGATGTTGATCAATCTATATATATAAAACACAGTTGTGTTGGTATTTGAGCAATTATAACTCGAGAACGGCTGGACTGATTTTTATGATTTTTGCTTTATTGGATTTGTCTTTGTCCATCCTAGGATAATAAATCGAAAAAATCCAAAAAAAAAACAAACAAAAAAAATTATCTATTTCACTTATTTATGAAAAAAACTCACTAAGCCCGCATACGGCGCCATCTCTTATAACCGATACCAAGTTTACCGTCAGATTTTCATTGCAAACCATGTGGATTTTATTGTCACACACTTTGCACAAAAACAATTTGAGGAAAGCACTTTATTTTTAATTGTTCTTCACAGTAAAAATGTCCAAAAATAAATAGAATGACAATGTTTTAATTGTGTATTTTATTTTGTTGTTGGTTCGTTCATTCCGAAAGAGCGCGAACTGGTCTACCTGTCATTTCTTGACGCTTGACCATTGACGTTCTGTGGCTAAGTTCCGTTTCTCCTCTTAGGTATCCCTTGACAGCCGTGTTCCGTGCCGACTGTCAGCCGTGTTCCGTGCCGACTGTTCGGAGTGCTCCGTCCGGCTGGTGTCGAGTGGCAGAGAGCCAGGTTATGAGTCCGCCACAACCATTTTGTATACGGCGCCATATATGATAGGTACCTAGAACGAAGCTCGCCGTTGCGCGGTAATTTCATTGCAGTTACAGTAAAACAGAATACTGCTAAGAAACTGAACAGAACTATTCCACTATTCCGATCAGATAAAGTGGTCCAGAAAGAGTAGATCAGATAGAATAGTGCAGATACAGTAGAACAGAAGGAGTATTGCAGTGCATGCAGTGCAGATAAAATGAAACAGGGCTGCGCTGGTGATTTTTTTTGTTTTCTTTACATTTTTTGAACATTCCTGTGCCTGAGTTTATTTATTTGGTGGAACACTTTATAAGAATAATGCCCACAAGATGCCTAAAAAGGGATGATGTAAAATTTTAATTTTAGGTGACTTAGTTAATAGATACGTTAACACAACATTTAATAGGTATTTAATAATTCAGAGGAGGTACGAAGTTCGCCGGGTCAGCTAGTGATAATATATAATCACATAATATAAAATTTTTGGTTCGCATAAAAAGTGGACAAACTATGTATTGGATGATGATATTTTGCTAAATGACGACCGTTAACATTATAATCAAATCATTAGTTTTCCTCGTTGCTGATGGCAATCTCCAATGTCTGTTTTTTCATCTTCTATACCCTTGTACTTTATAGAACAGATTTTTCACACAAAGTGAAATTATGACATCACACCATAACTAACTGAAATAGCAGGAAGGGATATTCTTGGAGTGATTATTGCTGTGGCGTTAGCCTTTTACCGTCCGGGACAAGTACCCACCCACTAGTTAGACGTAATAGGGAATTTTCATATTTCTCAATTTATTTTTTTTCAGATACTTCTAGTGATCAGATATTACAAAGTTTTCTTTTTTTCCATTTTAATTAATACGTTGTACGAAAAAAAAATGATTGAAATTCAAATTAAAACTTTGGCGCGGAAACGCGAAATTTGAATATGACAGCGCTCGTGACGTCAAGATTTTGTAAACAACAAATGCAGTGTTATTCAAGCACAGCTTATTCAAGTATGTTGAAGTTTGCTTTTTCTGAAATTGTCGCTGGATGAAGAATATTGTAAAGGACTGCTTTTATAAATTTTATTTCACTTGTCAGTTCCCCATTGACAGGTTTGTTTACAGAATCGTAACGTCAAAAAAGGTAGCCATCATGGAAGCATTGTTTTGGCGGGAAATTTTTTATTTTAAATTTAATATTATTTTTTGTGTAACAGGGGCGGTATCAGTTAAATAAAAACTGGTCATATAAATATAGTACAGTATAAACTATCGATTTAAAACAAATTTGGAAAATTTTAGTTCACTTGCAAGTTCCCTATTGCCCCCCAGAGACCAACACATAAAAAGGCACCAAGTTTTTGGACTTGGCCTGTCTGGCCTTTCCCTTGGGTACACGTGTTAAACCGCTGGGTTCCCCCAGCAACGTTTGACGAGTAGCCGTTCGGTACTCAGTTCAGTAGCTACCACATCACACATCAGGACAGCGGCGAGCATTTTTACCGGTGTTGGAATGTGGTCTCCCAACACCGTATTCCTTAGTTGAAGGGGGTTCACTAGGTGAGACCGCTTTCCTTGACAAGCTCCGGGAATCGGGGCTTTGGAACACTTTAGTCATCCGTTACCCAGATATACTGATATAGAATAGACATCAACGGTCCTTCGCCCGCACCAAATGGTGAGACTGCAGGTATATTACTCAGGTTACACCTTTAATCCCCCGACTGTGCCCGGGTCCTCGTTTAACCGGACGAGTTACGGTTCGAGATAAAGCCCATCAACCGGAAAGCTGGGCTCATCGAACTTTCAGCTAGATTAACTGAGGGTCTCAGGAACTTCGCCCAGAATTATGGGATCATTCGAGAGCTCGTCCCTCCTTCCCCTATCATGAGATGGTAGATGCGACAATTCGGAGGGTGTTATCAAAATTTTTCCAGCGAACCAGCCATCGTTTGTGGGTAGAGACAGTGGAAATCCTGTTAATCGAAGCAGAAAGGGATAGTCGAACATCGGTAGAAGGAGCGAGGTCAATGGTATATGAGGCTAGAATGCCAAAAATTATTTGAAATAAAGTCATACGAGTTGCACCTTACTTAATGAACATCAGGAATATGGTAGGTATGATTTTTGACGTTGCTTGCTTATGCTCTACATAACAGAGAACGAAACTCGACAACAATTCTGAGACATGTAAATTGTGATTTTTTTTTTTTTTTTTTTTTTTTTTTTTTTTTTTTTTTTTTTTTTTTTTACGGATATGCGCACTCGCAAGGACAATGTCCTATCACGCTCGAGAAGCGGCAAGTGCGCGGAAATGTCGGTGTATGTTGGTCTTGAAACGGTTCAGGTTGTAACCTGCAGGGAAAACCGTCGCAGGGAGTTTATTCCACAGCGATGCTGTTCTCCAGAGATATGAATTCTGATATAGTGAGGTTCTTGGTGCCTCTAGTTTGACAGTAAATTCATGATTACCGTCTGTTTGACGCGTTCGCCTGGTAGGTGCTACTCTCGGTGGAATCATACGTGCCAACTCTTCAGAGCATTTTCCGTGATAGTACCTGTAGAAGAGAGATAAATCGCCCACAGATCTGCGATGTTCGAGACCATCCAAGTTACGAGTAAGTGCGGGGTCATTGATCAGCTTGATAGCTCGTTTTTGCACGGTATTCAAAAGCATTAAGGTATGTTTGGGTGCAGCACTCCATATATGTGAGCAGTACTCCATAGTTGGTCGAATCTGGGCTTTGTAGAGTGTCAGCAATTGGCTTGGTGTGTACAGATGTCTTGTACGAAATAGCACCCCCAGCTTTTGGGAGGCCCTTTTAGCAATATCTGCCACGTGACTGTGCCAAGACATGTTGGTCTCTGCAGTAACCCCCAAGATGTTCAACTGACTCTGTAATGTGACAGCACTTCCAGATAGCATGATGTTTGGCTCACCGGTGCTGGTCTTTTTTGAAAACAGAGCTGCTTGGGTTTTCTGCGCATTGAACTGTACAAGGTTTTTGTTACCCCAGTCCTCTATTATCTCCAGGTCGTTATTTATCTGCGATATTTGAGTTAGTCTAAGATGATGGAATTCACGTGCGGAAAGCCCTGTGGGTGGTATGAGTGAGGAGACTACATTACCATCGTCTGCAAAGCAATAAAGTGGATTTACTGTTTTATCTATGAGGTCATTTATGTAAATCAGGAAAAGAGTTGGCGAAAGGATTGCTCCCTGTGGCACACCAGCATTTATTTGGTAAGAGTTGGAGTTCTGGCCATCCAGTGCAACATAAATGGATCTGTCCTTTAGGTAACTTTCAAACCAAGTGCAAAGTTTCGGCGATAATCCCATTGCTTTGAGCTTGTTGAGAAGATTTTCATGCCAAACTTTGTCGAATGCTTTAGATATATCTAAGGCAATTGTTCTTGTTTCACCCCGCAACTCAATCGCTTTTTGCCATAAGTGAGTGACGTATGTAAGTAAATCGCCAGTTGATCTATATTTTCGAAATCCGTATTGCTTATCGTTGATAATTTTGTACTTTTCCAAGTACTTGGTTAGGTGATTGTTCACAACTCTTTCCATTACTTTTGATATCACCGGAAGTAGAGCAATTGGTCTATAGTTTAACGGATCTGTCTTTTTTCCTTTCTTTGGAATGGGTTGTACTGCGGCAGACTTCCATGATGATGGATATACTCCTTGCCTGTAAGACAAATTGAATAATTTTGCGAAAGTTGGGGTGAGTTCGTTGGCGCAATTTTTGAGTACTATTGCGGGAATGCCATCCGGACCCATTGCTTTGTTTGTATCCAGCTTTTTTAGGGATTTTCGTATTTCTCTGTGACAAAAGGGTACCTCTGGCATACTATAGGAAACCCTTTCAATGAACGGTGGAGTTTTTCCGTTTGGCACTGTTAGGTTGGAGTTGGAGGAAAACATTTGGGCAAGCATATTGGCTTTTTCCTCTGATGTTGTGGCTAAGTGATTATTTTTATCTGTAAGTGGTGGTATGGATGACTTGGTGAAGTTAGATCCAACAGCTTTTGCAAGAGACCAAAAAGACCTAGAACTACTTGGACAATTCAGCAACCTGTTTTTTATTCTTTGATTGTATGTTTCTTTAGCGGAGTCAATAGTAATTTTGCAACTATTTCTGGCTTCTATAAATTCTGTGTGGTTTTGAGCGGTTTGTTGTCGTTTCCAAAGGTTATATGCTCTGTGTTTTTTCTGTACAGCCGTTTGACACTGGCTGTTGAACCAAGGTTTAGCATTAGCTCTACGTTTAGTTGTATGTGGGATATATGCGTCCATTCCAGATAAGATTACTTGTGTTATTTCATTACAGCAAATAGTGGGATCAGCTGTTTTAAAGCAAACCTCTTGCCATGGAAAATCCAGGTAATACTGTTTTAGGTCATTCCATTTTGCCGATTTATAGTGCCACATTTTACGAGGAAGTGGTTGTAGGCTTGGTGGGATGAGCATTTCGCACTTTGTTATTATAAGTTTATGATCGGACGAACCAAGTGGAGCATCTACTTGAATTGTGTACGAGTCAGGATTTGTGGTTAGGAACAAGTCTAAAAGCGCTGCAAATTCGCCCCTTTCTGAGATACGGGTAGGTTCATCGACAAGCTGCGTTAGACCACAACTTATGGCAAAAGCTTCTGCTTCTCTGCCTTCGTTATCTGTTTTGTTGTGGTGTTTCAGCCAGGGTATATTGTGGACGTTGAAATCGCCTAAAAAGACAATTTCCGCCTGTGGATAGTTTGACTGTATACTATCACAGCTTTCGGATAATGTCGCGAAAAAGTTTTGGTACTCGGTGTTAGATGGCGGTCGGTAGAGGCAGCAGATAAACTTGGTCGATGACTTTGAGGTGAATTTTAGCCATATGATATCAAGGTTCGCTGGTTCTAGCTTCTCCTCTCGATGACATGAAAGGTCATTTTTAATGTACACACAGATCCCAAAATTATGTCGAAATCGGTGGTGTAGGTCATAGCCGGGATAAAGATAGTTCACAATAGGTGTTGCAGAACTGATTTTAGTTTCAGTGAGAACAAGGATGTCAGGTCTTTGTTCTTCAAGATGTGTTCAAGATTGGGAAGACTACAATTGGATATAGATTATTGAACTTCCTTATCACTACTTATGGTTGACTTACGCAGCTGCTCAGATAAATAGTTTTGGAGGCAATGGGCGTGGATTCTTTTAAATGGATTCGGAGACGGCACACACAGTTTTCAAGATGTGTTTTTAAGGTCTGCATTACGTCTAAACGTCTGAAGACCAAAAAAAAAAGACGTCTAGAAAACGTTGTTTTGATGTCGTGAATTCACATCTTAAAGACAACTATTTGGTACAATCAGGCCTAAAAGTGAATATGGTTTATGTATTAAAAAGCGATTCAAAGACATCTGGTTGAAGCGTCTATAGAATGTCTTAGTCCTAAAGACGTCTTTAGGCAGACGTCTGAAAGACGTTAGGCTTTGTAACATACGCCGTCTTCAAGATGTCTTCAAGACGCCTTCAAGACGTAAGCAAGATGTTTTGAATGTCGTTTGTGGACACCTCAGGGACGTCTTTAGGATATATCCAAAAATTTCCCACAGAATTTGTGTCTCATTCAATTTAGAAGTTACTGGAAACCATTTAAAACGCTTAGCTACAGAACACTTAAGAATTTTAATAAGCCTTTTGGAAAGTTCAAAACACTAAAATTCCACTAAGAATTTCCAAAAGAATTCTGTAGCTCTTCAGAATATTTTGGAAATATTCATTTTAGAATACCCCAAAAGATTCAAAAACCAATTTACAATTTCCAGAAGCATTTTAGAACAATTCAGAAAGTTGAAACCCATTTTAGGACGCTCCAAAATACTGAAACACTCTAGAATCCACAAAAACATTTTAAAAAACGCCAGAATCTTAGGATTTAGGTTGAAAGTTACAAAACGCCTTTCAGAAGGCTTTTAAGAGCGAATTTAGATTGTTGTAGAACTTTAAACCTTTAATAAGCATCCAAAATAGTTCAAATCCAAATCAGAATTTTCAAGAGCATTTTGGAACAATTGAGAAACCTCAGAGTTATTTTAGAACCATTAGGATTGAATTTAGGACTAGAAACCTTTTAGAACTCTTTTGAACTCAATTTAGAACACTTTGGAGCTTCAATAAGTCTCTAAAATACTCAAAAATCTGCCAGGACAGTTTAGAAATCACTGAAAAACTTCTAGAATGCTCCAGAACTCTACCGAGGGGGCTGAGGGGGCCGTGGCCTCCGGGCCCAGAGGCTCTTGGGCCCCATCCGAGGTCCCATGCAAAAGTAATTTTACAGTCAAAAAACATATTCGTACGATTCTTAGAATAATATCTTATAATTGTAATCAAGAAAAGACGGAAATCATTACAAATTTTGTTGATTGATTGATTGATTATTCATTTGATCAATGGCAGCAAGGCAAGGTTTAGTGACTCCCTGACATTGCAGCTAGTTAGCTTATTGTATTCCTTGCTGTGCGAATTTCTGGTAAAATAGGTTTGACACCTTCGCCCGCCAGGTGCAGTAGCTTCTTTATTTCCGACTTCAGGGGACCCTCCTCTTGGACAGATTCCTCCTCCAAGAGGGGTCGGGTTTTTCAGTAGGCGAGGGCACTCGAATAAGATGTGGGAGGCTGATTCTTCGTCCTCGTCGAAGATGGGTTCATCTTGGTAGATTCCCATCTTATGTAGGTGTTTTCTCAGTGTACAGTGACCGAACAGTTCCGCCACAATTCTGATCTGGCTCCTCGTGAGCCTTAGGATCTCAGAGGCTTATCTTATTGTAGGATAGTTTACCATTGCCTTACTGAGGTGTTGTCTCGGTATTTGATACCAGTGGTTTTTGTGTTCCGCTCGGATCCACTTGTCCAAGCAGCCGCACGTATGGAGTTTTCTGATATTCCGAATACGGGTTCAGGGCCCATTAACTGCCTTTCTGATCCTTGCCTGGCTAAGGAGTTCGCGTTTTCATTGCCAGCAACGCCCGTGTGCCCCGGCACCGACGCAAGTTACCTTGTTATGGCTGGCTAGGGTTAAAAGGAGTTGCAGGCAGTTCCATACTAATTTAGAGTTTATCTGTTGGCATGTTAGAGCTTTAATTGCTACTTGGCTGTCTGAGAAGATCGTGATATCCCTATGCACATATCCCTTTCTCAGATTTTCTCCCAGGCACGTCTCTATGCATGTATTTTGGCTTGGAATACGGTGGTGTGCTTCCCCAGTGAAGAAAACCATTTTGATCTTGGGGATAGGCCATATACTCCGGCACCGTTTCCACTGTCGGTTTTGGAACCATCAGTGTACCATACTAACTTTCTATTCTGGACTAGTGAGTTTTCTGTTTTTTTTTTTTCCCCAGTTAATCTGGGTTTAAAACGGTTTGTGATTATTTATTCTCGGGGTCATGCTGTCACTTCTCATCTCAAATAGTGAGTTTGTAACAATGTTTGATATCCTGGTATGTCCAGATGTTCTACTCGGAATCCAGTTCTGGTTACAATTGAATCTGTAAGCCCCCATTCTTCCCTCAGCTTTGATAATGATATTAAGTGGCGGGAGGTTTAGTATGATTTCCATAGCAGCAGTTGGAGTGCTTCCCATTGTACCCATTATGCAGAGACAAGTCAGTCTTCGAAGTTTGGATAGCTCCATTCTCCATTATTGCTTTGCTCTGTTCGACTTTCAGCCACCAGACTATTGATCCGTAGGTTATTCTGGGTCTTACCACTGCTGTATAGATCCAATATATTATATGGGGTAGAAATCCTCATGTTTTTCCCACTGCTCTTTTGGTGGCTATAAGCGCCATTTTACCTTTGTTGGTGGCGTATTTAATATAAGCGTTCCAGGTTAGTTTTGCATCCAGGATAATTCCTAGGTATTTGACTTGCCGGACGAATTGTAATTGCTTTCCGAAGAAGGTGGGAGGGACTAGATCGTCCAGTTTTCTTCTTTTCGTGAAGGGAATTATAGCTGTTTTCTCAGGGTTGACACTCAGGTTTGCCCCTTTGACCCAGTCTTTCACGATTTTGAGCGCTCTTTGCATTTTCGCAGAAGTAGTTTGCAGGTTTTTTCCCATGACTGCGGTTAGTACATCATATGAGTAACCCTGGGTATAAATATTTGTGTTATTAAGGTCCACTAGGAGTTCGTCTACGACCAAGTCCCACAGTAGGAAGGATAAGACCTCACCCTGTGGGCTGCCCTTTGATACCGACATCTCCATTGTACCATTATTTAGAGTAGCCTGAACTGTCTTTCACGAAGCATTTGGAAGACCAGTTGAGGCTACTCTAAATAATGATACAATGGAGATGTCGGTATTGTATGATTCTCAGAAATTTTGCTGACTTACCTATCTATTTACTACTCACATTCATTGGAAAATATAGGTATTCCGCAACAAGTAAAATCGCAATTGGTAGTGTTAGCTGTTAGCGTGGAAGATGGTAGGCGGTTTCCGCAAAAGAATTATTTCCGGGTTTTTATAAGTTAGGGCCGGTTTATTCACCTTCTGATAAACTGTCAGGTATGCAATCTGACGGATAGAAACGCAATCTGTAATCCCATTGGTCGGCCAGTTGCTCCATAATTTGGCCCTTGAACAAACAGAATATTGCATATACTACTGCAATATTTTAATTGGGCCTCGCCAAACCACTCTGTCCCCAGGTCCAAAATCTGAAGTTACGCCACTGGTAATACTAAGGAAATATTAGCAAGAAAATGTTTCTCTTTCAATTCAAAGTCTTGAATTTTTATAATTTTTCCTATTCCGCCAGGCTCTGGATTTTTCCTTATTTCTTTATTCTAAATCCTTAATTTTCTTCTGGATTTTGAATTTTTTCATTCCAAGTTCTTGAATTTTCATTAGTCCCGTGTTTAAGAATTCCAGACTCTTGATTAGTTTTTTAATTTTTACTCCTGACTCTTCTATATACAAGTATTAATTTATTTAAATAGAAATACAATAAATGGCAATTTGCATTTTAATTATACAGAAACACAAATGGAATCCTTCCACCCAATTGACCACGATCTTTATTAAGTCGCACCTAATAAAAGCAACGGTAATGACAAGGTCAAGGTTTTGGTACAGATCTGTTTCAAATTAGAAATATTACATAAAAGAACAGCTATCTTAGTCCATCTCTGGCTCTACAGCAAATTATACCATAACTGGGATAATTTTTTTCTCCTTTTCGACTCAAACGTAGTGCAATGTTGAGGACTTGAGATAAAATGAAATTAACAAAAATAAAGAATCAAATAAATCTTAGTTCATCTCTGGCTCTACAGCAAATTAAGTATACCATAAATGGAATAGATTCCTACCCTTTGTGACTCAAACGTAGTGCAATACTGATGACTTGAAATAATATGAAATTGACAGAAATTAAAGTTAAAGATAAAAAAATCATGTGTAGCGCCGTACACGTGGTAGAAGTGAAACTTCTTAAAATCTATCCCCGATCCCCCTCACAACTATTTCAGTTAGACGAAGTACCACACAAAAGGGAGACGCGCATCTGTAGTAACGTTACAAGGGTATTGGCGCTTGACAATAATAGGCAATCCTCTTTTTGCTTATAATCCTTGGTTTGTGACAATCAATGGCTGCCTTTCTCCGTCTCTTTACGTTATATCTTTCTTCTCTCTCGTGTAACGAAATTTTCCATAACGTGACGCGTCTTATCCAAATCACTCTCCATTGTCGTCCAAATAACAGACCGCCGCCTAAAAAGTTCCACTTCAAAAAGAGCTCAAGTCAGGCTCTATCTACAGTAATTTATACCATTTACTGGCATATATTTTATATCCTTGCGACTTGAACTTAGTGCAAAGTTGAGGACTTGAAATAAAAATGTAATTAACATAAACTCAAAAAAACTATAAAAATTGAAACAAATCTATACAGTATACCTAGGTACACGCACAGATAAAGTTAAGGTAAAAAGCTCGGATTCAAAAATAAATACAGTTTTATGTAAACTTTTGAAAATAATACTATAACCGCAGAATAAGCAAATCTACCTTATTAATCGGATGAATTTTTTTGGAAAAGGGCCATCGTGAGAGAATTAGAATCAATTGAAAGAAATAAAACTTAGAAATGAGTTGAAACGCTGAAGAATACAGAAACACTGTGTACAAAGTGGGTTTTTGCCAAACTTTCAAAAGAAGAAGTTGAATATAGATAAGGCATGTTTGGTTGTGAAAGGATTCACAGAAAAGGATACATTCAGTTATGATATTTATACACCACACCAGTCACAAAAATTAGTTAAAAACGAATTAGATAATGAACTAAACGTAATAAACAGGGCCGAGAATCAAGAAGTGGAGACTGTATGGACTAGTATCAGGGACGCCTTTGTTAGAGTCAGCTCGAAATAGTCATCAAGTAACAATAGGGTCAGGAAAAAAGCTTGGATGACTGGTGAAATCCTGCCATCATATCGTCAGTTGAATCGTGAAATAAAAACTAAGTCAGGGTAGCTAAAGAAAATTGACTGAATGAACTGTGTAAGGGAATCGAAGACCTTGCAAAATATGACAGTTTTGATATGCATAAGAAAATTAAAGAAACTGCTGGTGTATACAAACCTCAAAGGACCGGCATTCTGTTGGACAGTCAAGATAAGATAATAATGTCAACGGCAAAGTAGAACAGTGGTGCAGCTAAATCGAGAACCTGTTTCAAGACCAGAGATCGGACATTCTTAAAGAGTATTCACGAGAAGGACTAGATATAATTAAGGAAGAAGTCCAACACGCCATCGAGTACCATTCCCTCTGACTGGCTTAATTCAACATTTGTCACGCTTGACAAGGATGTAGGCCTTGATGATAGAGACCTCAAGATAATTGCAAATCTCTACTGGAACCAGACTGCACACATCAAGGTAGACCAACAAATGTCTGACGAAGTAAGGATAAAAAGAGGTGTCCGGCAGGGTTGCATCC
This sequence comes from Ceutorhynchus assimilis, assembly GCA_917834065.1. Taxonomy (NCBI): domain Eukaryota; kingdom Metazoa; phylum Arthropoda; class Insecta; order Coleoptera; family Curculionidae; genus Ceutorhynchus; species Ceutorhynchus assimilis. The sequence goes on from OU892286.1 coordinate 19,586,504, forward strand.
TTTTACCATTAGGTACTTTCTAATATTTATTCGAACAAAATATTTGAAGAAGCATTAGAAGTCTGCATTGAGGGAATTTCTATCAACAGCGTGAACATTAACAATCTTCGGTATGCAGACGATACGGTTTTGATCGCTTATTCTCTGGACTCTGGAAGGTCTTGAAAGTGGAGAATTTGGATTAAAATTGAACATCAAAAAAACTAAATGGATTGTGATTAGTAAGAACCAGGTTGGACGAAGTATTCTTTAGGTACAGAACCAACATATCGATCGGGTCAAATCATACAGATACCTATAGGAAGTCAGGTTAATGAAGACTGGGATAATGTGCAGGAGGTTCGTGCCAGGATTGAACAAGCCAGAGCATCATTTGTAGAAATGAAGTCCATGTTGTGTAGTCGAGGTCTGTCGTTCTTCGTTGGCACTCGAGTACTCTGCGTTGCTATGTCTTCAGTATTCTCTATTATGGGATTGAGGCGTGGACTCTGACAGACGCCATGTGTAGAAAGCTATAGAAGCTTTTGAAATGTGGACACATAGACGGATGTTAAAAATATCTTGGACGGAAAGAGTTTGTAATGAAGATGTGCTAAGAAAAATGTGAAAAGATATTGAAGTGTTTACGCTTAAAAAGTACACTACTTTGGACCCATACTCAGGAATGACAAATACCTACTTCTCAAGCTCATAATCGAGGGAAAAATCGAAGGCAGTAGCCCTGGACGTCGAAGAATATCTTGGCTAAAGAATTGGCGTCACTAGTATGGCGAAACCACGACTATTTAGAAAATCTGTCGACTAAGTACAAATAGCGCTGATGATTGCCAACGTTCGTAAAGGAGACGACAAAGTAATTGAAGAAGAAGACGAACCAAAATGAAATGATCACCATCAAACACCTAGACGTGAAGATTAGTGAAGAATGCATTTTTTTATGAAAACTCTAAAGTGGTCTTTTTTCATCCATGCACCTGATGGAGTATATTGCAAAGAAGGACGCATAAGTACTTCAACTGAAAATTTGTCGGAAGAGATACCTACATTAGAAAAACGTTTTGAGTTTAAAAATTTTAATTTCATTTCAACCACAAATAGATCCAAAGCTGAGACCAAATATGAAAGAATAAAATGAAGAAGAGAAAGCAGAGTAAGAGAGTTGATATTGATAGTATATTTGATGTACCTATTAGCCTCTCTTTCTCTTGCACCCCTACAATATTCGAAATGAAAAAATCAGAACCTGCAACATTTTTGTCCAGCCTAATGTTCGCATTAATATTGTTACTTAGAATATCGCATTTTCTAAATGATCATTTTTCCTCTCCCAACAAAAACTGCTACTTGAATTCATTTGAAAAGGCATATTTTTTATTTGCTCCGTAACCTTCTAGTGCTCGGATACACACAATAGAGTGAAAAAAAAAAAGATCTTTACACACGGACGTGGATGTCTGAAAACATGTACGGTACATACATGAACGCGCAAACAAAAACATCAATGTGTATGCAAAATACCGTTGCGTTTTTGGATGTGCAATCGCTAGAAATTTTGTATGCACACTCGGAACACTGTAGCCAGAATAGCAAGACTACAGTTTTGATAGTATTGTGCGAGCGTCTGTACAAAGGCGTCATGCACGTTGTTGTTTGCACGTTGATGTATGCACACGGGTGTGGATGGCTTAATACATATACGTGCATACATCAACGTGCAAACAACAACGTGCATGGCGCCTTTGTACAGACGCTCGCACAAAACTGCAGTCTTGCTATTCTTGCTACAGTGTTCCGAGTGTGCATACAAAATTGCACATTCAAAAACGCGACGGTATTTTGCATACACATTGATGTTTTTGTTTGCACGTTCATGTATGTGCGTACATGTTTTCAGACATCCACGTCCGTGTGTAACCGCCTACACACGGACGTGGATGTCTTGATACATATACGTGCATACATCAACGTGCAAACAACAACGTGCATGTCGTGTTCGCGCAGACGTTCGCACAAAGGCGGTTACACACGGACGTGGATGTCTGAAAACATGTACGCACATACATGAACGCGCAAACAAAAACATCAATGTGTATGCAAGATATAGTCGCGTTTTTGAATGTACAATCGCTAGAAATTTTGTATTCACACTCCGAACACTGTAGCAAGAATAGCAAGATTACAGTTTTGTGCGACCGTCTGTACAAAGGCGTCATGCACAATTTTGTTTGCACGTTGATGTATGCACATATATGTATCAAGCCATCCACGCCCGTGTGTAACCGCCTCAAAACTGCAGTCTTGCTATTCTTGCTAGAGTAATCCGAGTGTGCATACAGCGATTCCACATTCAAAAACGCGACGTTATTTTGCATACAAATTTTTGTTTTTGTTTGCGCGTTCATGTATGTGCGTTCATGTTTTCAGACATCTACGTCCTTGTGTAACCGCCTTATAGGATCTTATCATTTCCACATTCTGGCACAATTCGCGCCTGAAATTGCTGCATCAAAATGTTGCTTTTATTTTGGAAAAAAAAACACTGCACCTGACCGCAGACATTTTTATTCCAAATGATAAGTAATCAACAATAATTATCCGCTAACACCTACGCCATTCAGACAATAATTAATCGATTTCACGTATAATTTGAAGCTCGATTAACAAATTAAATACTTAGGTATATTTCAAAAAAAAAAAACATATTAATTGCCGACAGTTGATTCCGTTCGCAAGAAATCCTCAACACGATAGTACAGTAACGCAAATTTATAAAACAAACATTAAACCTCATGGTTAAAACCAACGACAATAATTCTAATACCGCGAAGCATCAATTTCCATTATCTTTATGTTAACACACGAGTGAGATAATACATCATTTTAAATGTCAGTATTTAAGATGATGCTTAACAATAACCATCACATTGCAATTTTATTCTTTATTGTGTGCAATTTTTTTTCTAGTGCTTTCAGTGATGTGAAATGCAAGGAAACTGTGGATATTACTGATGGTGTTAAAGTGGGCACAAATATTATCAAAGATGGACTTACTTTTACGAAAAATGACTATATTATTGAAGGCAATAGCATCAAAGGATGTATATGTCAAGTTAAAAAGTGCTTGAGAAGATGTTGCTTGAGCAACCAAACATTATTTCAACAAGAAGATAGTGAAATAATTTGCCAAGAATCTACTTCATCCAAGAATGTCTATGAAGAGTTGGAGCCAGTTATTAACCAAACAGTTTCACTGTTTAATATAATCACAGTTCCAGAAAGAGCTGTGTGTCTTGAGCAGGATGCATATACATTTTTTGTGGATACAAATCTGGAAATTAGTTCTTCGGGTGTTTTAGAATGGGACGGTGATGTTTACGATTACGACGAATTTTGTGTTGCAAATTTGGATGGGCATTTAGGGGTGTTAATTTGTGCTGTGCCTGATACTCAGATAAATAAATTGGTATATTGTGTTGGTAAGCTAAATTTGTTAAAATAATAATTGGGTATTTGAAACCTTGCAAAACGAATTTCTATTTTGGGAGAAATCACAGGTAGAATAATTATTGTTGTGTTGCGCTGATCTGATAACGACCAAGGATTTTGATATCTTTATCTTATGTTGGTAAATACTTTAGTAAGTATGTAGTAGGGGAGAAGAAACTTTTTTCTTCTTCAATTTTTGAATTCAAATACTAAGTAGGATTGATCTAAGAAATACCAATAAGGTGCTTTACTTTTACCAGCCCACATTATCCCAGAATCAGAAAAAAAAATAAAACCTGAAAATCGTCGACAACAGAAATTTTAAATCCAGTACCGTCAAGCGATACATTTTTTCAATTCTTCCCATTTTGAATAAGAAACCTAAGAAATTGAACTTTGCTCACTCTCAGTAACTTTCCAGTTATTTGGTTTAATTTATGTTTGTTGATGTCATGTCCTAAGTAAATATGCTTTTCGATATTTTCTACGATCACACCATCTAGACGAATCTTGAAATTTTTTGAATGTATATGATTTCTGTTTTTCCCAAGTTCGTAGGTCCATACTTGGGCTAATTCCTCTTTCAGACATTGAATATTCGAAAGTATATTGCAAGGAGGAACTGTGATTGCGTTGTCTTCCGGGGCTTATATGTCTTTCATCTGAGACAAGGTTAGTTTTATCTCTTTTGTGGAGATGTCCGGCAATTTTTAAGACCCAATATTCATAAAGTTTTCATCATTTATATCGACAGGGGTAGCATTATTATTTATTCATCTTTGAGTAGAGTTCTCTGTAGAATTTCTCTACAGTATAAGTTAATCCTCGGTTATCTTCTGTTAGATTTCCACATGGGTCCCTCAATTTATGCATTATTGCATGTCTTATAATGTTGACCGTTCCCAGTATTTCCATGTTAAAGTCTCATTTAAATTCTCAAAATGAGTGACGTAATATGTTTATTAAATTGTCAAGTCTCCTATCATATCTTCTGGAATGTTCTTCTCTGTTATCATATTTATTTCTACCTCAATAATATTTCTACGGTAACTCATTGGATCTCAAGTTTTCCTGATTGGAGAGTTTTTTTTTCTGAGTTGTGATTGCTATTTTTGAATGATTTTTGTCAACGTTTCGGCGGTGAGGAGAGTTTGTTATTTTATCAGTTTACTTCTTTTCAAGTTGATGATGAAATTTATTCTGGCTCTAAGTAATCTATGATTGACTATACCATGGGCATTATGGGTCTGTGTCTATGTTCGTTTGAGTCACCAAAATCGAATTTTTTCCTGTACTAAATGTCATTTACGTTGACTTTCCCTACTCTAGCAGTCCATTAAAAATTACTTTAAAGCTGTAATTTTTTTATCTCTTGCACAGTTAACTATTTTGATACGCCAACTTCGTTTTTAAAAAACATTTATTCTAGTTTAATACAAAGCACTTAATATATCGACTAACTCTTTGACAATCCAATTCTAATTATTTTATAAGTTGAATCATGCAGGGTCAGCATGTCGACTCAGCTTGTTCAGGTGTACTTGGATGGAAGTCGGGAAAACGGTTATGTGTCGGCTAGCTATACTAGACATTTTTCGTTTTGTATGCCTCTCAAGATTGAGTCCATGACTCTTTGGAACATGGCGGGGGCGTTCTTAAGCCCGAACGGTATTCTCAAGAATTCATAGTGCCCATTTTTTGTATTGGATGCTGTTTTTTTCACTCATCACGATTTGGTAGAAACCGGACGCCAAATCTAGTAAAATATTGAGCCTTGCCTAATTTATTCCAATAGGTCTGTGATATTAGGCAATGGAAATTTGTCATCGATCGTTTTTTCAATTTTCTGTGATCGATGGCTACTCTCCTCCATTTTTGTTCTGTCGCGTCTAGCTTTTTGGGGAGCTACAACCTAGATAGGACTTGACCACAGGCTATTTGATTGTTTATTAATTATTTTTTGGTCAAGCTTGTTTTTAATTTGACTTTTTACTTACTTCTTCTTTGTGGATAAACGGGTAGGGTAGGTAGGTACCTATAAGATTTGCTGTGAATGGGAATCTCATCCGAAGTTCGAATATGATGTTTTATCTTTGTTGTGAATGATAGAACGGGGGTTCCATCCATCTCAGAATTATATAATTCTTCGAAAGTATATCGCATCTGTAGAGCGAAAAGAGGACAAGCGGCAATTGAACCATTTTTGAGATAACCGCCATAACATCTTCATACCCCAACTCACGTTGTGTGAAAAGGTGACAAGCGGCACGTACATAAACTCGTAGACAGGAAAAGTACAAATAATTGCAAATAAATTATAATTTTCAAAATTGCAGTTTTATTCGAGTAGGTTTTCTTGGTTTTCTCAACAATCTTGTATTTGATACATGGCCCCTTCTTGCTCTACAGGGGCGATATTTAAGCTGGGTTTGGTACGGGGAGAAGGTTGGAATCTTGAAGTAGATGACATAGTTTGGAATTGTTTTGGCATAGGTACCATCAGCATCAACGTTACTTGTGGTCGCGTAGGTATACGTACTGGAATAATATCGTCTGCATAATCTCCATAACCACATATATAGACTTTATTAGATAGGTACCTATATAGATTGTGTATTTTTCACTAAATGTTTCACTATTTTATGGACCATTATTGCAATTCCTTTTTAGATGAGTATTCTTCTCCGAGTTGTATTGGAATAGCAGATGTCCGTTTTTTATATTAGGTATCGTGGATTTTTCGTCGGGTTACTATATCTTACCCAGTTCCAAGACATTCCACTTTATTTTGTATATCTCTTCAAACAGTTCTTTTAGGCTTTTGCCAATTCAATTTATTATTATCAATCTTTTTTAGGTGCTCAGACATTTCATTCTGCATGATTTCTTTTCCATTTTCTATTTATTCATATGTTTCTTTTTCTTTTCCTTCTTCTGTTTCTGTTGTTTACATTATTTCCATAGATTCTGCCAGAAAACAAGATGAATCTATATATTCAATGATCTACGTTATCTACATATCGTTTAAGCCAAACCTACTTTGGGAATTCCTGGCATTCTAGAGAAAAGGTCTAAAGCTACTCCTTGGTGCAATTACAAAGTAATAATGTTGAGAATCAGAGGATGATTTGGCCAGCTTTTCACATAGTAGTACATGGCAAGCTGATTTCATCGCTCAAAATCTTTAAATAAATAGAGAGATACAAATATAATAACAAGTTTATCAATCTACCCTATGAATAAAAAGGAGTATTTGCTTTTTCTCGCAAAATCTGAAGCAAAAGCTTCATTCAGTATGAATAAAACTTCAAGCAAAACATCTTACTTGGAAGTCGGAAGCAAGTGCTCCAGGAAAAAGCATATACCTACCTTTTTCCTTGTGAATAATAGAGACCATTTGCTCCAGATTGGAAGGATTTACTCTTTGCAAAATGCATCAGCTCCAGAGCTGACGTATGTTTACTATTTTGGTAAATTATTTTTGAATATTCTTATTTCCCCTTTTTTTTTTTCGTGTCTGTTCTCTTCTCTAACCAAGACTCCGTGTTGTTTATCTTCTTTAGGAATTCTTAATATGCTGTTTTTTCCGACCATTTTTTCATATCGTTCTATTATCTCCTCTAAGTGTTCTGCCTACGCTTTCTTTGCTGCTGGCTTCTGGGAATTTTCTAATACATTCGGCCTTTGAAGGACTTTTTGTATCAGAAGTCTTCGAGTCATGCGTTTAATTGTTGTTGTTGGTGGATTTGGTTTTTCGTGATAACAGGTAGTATCCTTCACTTCATTTCTTCGAAGCATATATGCTCGCAAGTAAAAGGTCTTCATTATTCATATGGAATGAAGTAAATGCTTCTACTTCTCCCTTTCACGTGGAACTTTTGCTTATACTTCTAACTTTTGCTTAGAAGCAAATTCTTGATTTTTATTCATACGGCTGAATACTGTAACATGGTATGGTATATAGCCTCCATCGATAATAGGTAGGTAGGTACATCTATCATTTGTGGTGGGTATCAAATTTAACATCTAGGTACTTCATAGATGATTTAATTAGGACATCATGCCATTCTAGGAAGTTCTGGTAAACATCGAGTATAATCTGTGGGGTGTGCGTGAGGTCAGGTGACCATTGGCGTGCTAACGCAAAGAGCCAGCCCTCATTCCTTTGAACTATCTTTTATTTTCATCAACCGTATATGTAATATTGACATTACAGACTTTTCAAAATCTTGAAAGTGTCACATTTCTGTACTGGCCTGCATAGGCCTTAGGCAGGCATAAACATTTCCGTCCTTATTTTCCTGGCTCATTTTTTTATTTGATACATACACTGACAAAGAAGAAAGTGAAAGCTGATTTTTTCTAAGGCCAATTTCACATTCTCAGAAGATGTGAAGGATTGCGTACAATAAAAGGTCCGTTTCTTGAGAAATGACAAACCATTCAAAGTGAATTTCATTGGTTGAAACTAGGTTTCTGACTGTTTTCAACCAATGAAATTCGCTCTGACTGGTTTGTGATTTCTGCAGAAACAGACCTATTATCTTTTTCTCATAAATAAAGGGTTAAAAATAAAATTGTAGACAAACCTCGACGGAAAACTTCATTGCTGTCTCGAGGTTCAGTTTATCTCGACGCTAAGCATCTCGATAAACTATATAACCTCTTCACCAGCAAGGAAGCATTTTCCGTCTCGCATTGTAATATACTATTATTTGCTGGTAATCTATTCTAAACTTATTAGTATAAACGAAAATATAACAGTATTTTATGACAATAAAATTATACTAGATATGGTCCCCTTGAAAAGCATAAATAATAGATTTCCCCCTTATATTTTGAAAGACACAAGAAAATTGAGAACAAACTATACAAAAAGTGGAAGATGAACAAAAATATTAATGATTACAATGCCTTTGAACTTCTTCGGTCCGAAACTAAAAGACATATTATTATTATTACTGACTACCAGAAATATATTATACATATTATAAACAATGAGAGTTCTTGGGGTACCTATCGGTCGTTGTGAAGGGCTAAAAAAGTAAGTTATAGTTTAATTTCTATGTCCTAGTCATAGTTTTAATTGTTCATAATAATATACTTTTATATATTGTTGTAGCCCTGACGAAGGCAATAAAAAAACAAGAGCTTGGTGGTAGCCCCGAAACAATTTATATGCGACGTTGCAATTTTTGGCATTTTCATGTTTGGACTGGAATCAGCGCCACGCCACGCCACCACAGTTGTTTTTTATTATTATCCCGGCCTTTTGAGTTTTGAGTGGACACAGAATATAATAACCTTTCATAATTTGATTATACTGCTTATGATTGAATCAATTGAAAACTGAATAAAATTGAAACTACAAATTTTGTTTCTTGAAGCACTGCCTTTTGGTTCGAGTGGAAGTAGTGGAACTGGAAACTCGTTTGTTTTCCTACAGGGCGGAAAATTTTTTCATATCAAATTCGGAAAAAAATAGTTATTTTTCTAACAAGTGCGGGAAATACCATTTCTAGCAAGTGTTAAGCCTAGTATTCATAACAGCGAAATTCGTTATTTTTTGACATTCCTTCGACAATTTGACGTTCTATGCGTGAATTACTTAAACGTCAAACTGTCAAAGCAATGTTAAAAAAGAGCGAATTTCGCGGTTATGAGTACTAGGTTTAAGGAACACAATTTTTCTCAAGGGTGTGCGGAAAGATTACTCTTTGTGCATGCCAAAAGTTTTTTTTTCCGCACATTCTAAGGAAAAAAACAGATCATCTTAGTTTCAGGTTTCAGGTGCCTAGAAAATGGCAGAGATTATCCTATTTTCAATCCCTAGTAGGACTACTTGTTGAGCTAAAAGTGTCTGCCAACTGTCATGTCAGCTGCATACCTCAACTCTTGGAGTAAAATTCCTAAACGTCAAAATCTTGTTAAAATCACCTTTTCTACATTTAAAATCGACGAAAAAATCAAATAACGAGCACAGCCTGAATCGCAAGCGTTCAATCGAGGTCTGCGGGTGACGTCATCAATATTAGCATCTGTGGTGACGTCACTCGCAGACCCTGCCTGCTCAAGAATAGGGAACTTGCACATTAAATTAAATATGGAATAAATAATAAAACACAATAACAATCATCCTAATAAATGATGCAATTAGGAAAAAAGTATAATATCTTATCTCTGGTGTCCAAAATCTTCAATTGAAAAATACCAAATAATTCCAAATTCATGACGCGATCAAAAACGTGTTTCTATGGCTCGTGACGTCATAAGGCAGTAATAATCGGGTCGCGCCGCTGCCACGCCATGTGCTGCTGGTGTGGCCAATGTCAAATCTATCGTAAACGGCATGCATAACAACATAACCATAATCTAAATCTACCTGCTCGAAATTTGATGAAATGCTCGTCACTGTCAACGAAATTTTGTTGCCGAGTGACGTCACACTAATCGGTCGTTACAAATGGCGATGTTTCGATCGTAACTTCAAATATTTATAAAAAATTAACGGCTGATTTTTAATACTTGATATTTGGCATGATTATATCTTTAGTGTAGTAGAATACATTTTTGAAATGTGCAAGTTCCCTATTGGTGAACGTACGCCTTATTAGAATGAACAATCCTGTTTAAGATTGTTGTATAAAAATGTCGAAAATTCCAACAAAATCCAAATCTTTCATTGCACAAACAAACTAGCATCTGCAAAAAGTTTTTTTCTCCAAACGTCAGAAAAACGTCACATTGCTAACTCCTGTCAAGATGTCAGAAGTTTGATTTCTATGCTGCTAGGCAAATCCAGCGGTTTAACACCTGTCGAGGTGGTAGAAATTTAATTTCTATGCTGCTTGGCAACCCCAGCGGCAGCAAAAGTACTTTTAGTGCCGCTGGAGCGGCAGTAGAAGTACTTTTAGTGCCGCTCGTACTTTTATTGCCGCTCAACCATTCACTTGCCCCGGAGCTTACCCCATTCGTTTGGAGAAAAAATAGCGTGTTGCATACGGAGTAGAAGCACTTTTTTGTGCTTCAGCAGTATTGCAAGCCTCACTACGTTCGGCTCGCAAACCTACTGCTTCAGCACAAAAAAGTGAACCTTCTACTCCTAATACAACAATATACTATTTTCTGACCATTGAAAAATAAACAATTTTCGTCAGAAATGATTTTCTGTAACTTGAAAACATTAGGTTTGTTCCAAGTTCCAACCGGCAGTAATTTCCAGTAATATTACTGGCACACATGCGCAATTGTGAAATGCTGTTACAACCAGTTAAAATTACTAATTTAGAATTGGCGATAATTGACAGTTCGTCGTTCCAACCGGAGTTACGGATAGTAAAATTACGGTTCAAACGATTCTTGCTTGAAAGGAAGAACTGTTGGTTCTAAAATTAGACGCATGCGTAGTGAAGTCGAAAACGGGTCAGTGGTTGAACAACAACGAACATAAATAATAATACATAACCCAGAACCTCAGTTTTTTGTTTATTTAAATTATTTATTTGAAAATGACTGCTATAGAAGTTAAGTAATTTTATTTTATTTGTTCTCAGAATTAATAAATCTGATTTTTGTCTTATATTATTAGGTTTAGAAGAATTCCTTATTGTGGTGGAAGATGATTCACCTGCAAGTATGCAAGTTATGTTTATTTTGTTATTTTCATCTTGTGTTGTGAGTACTACTAGTTCAAAAAACTTTCCAACAAGTTTTTAAGTTATTTAGTATAATATTACTGTTTTTGATTGCGCAGTCGCATTAGCGCGGTTACGGACGATAATATTACAGTAATATTATTGCAGGTTGGAACAAACCTTATAACTACATATTTTAAAAACTGCTATTTTCGTCACTCGTTAAACAATAAACATTGTCCGCACCTGTTAGGAAAATCTAACCCAAACAAAATAATAGACTTTGACGTCAAATTGGCAACGCAGCACTCCTTGCCTTAACCTTTTAGAATTGTTTTGGGGCTACCACCAAGCTCTTGTAATAAAAAATTGCCGAAAGCTTGGCTTAGAGGAAAAAGAGAGTTTTCTTTCCTAGTCCTTCACAACGACCGATACCCCAAGAAACTCCCATTATTTATACATTCTCGGGTCAAGATACTTTATAAATAAATATACAGGGTGTCCCAGGGAAAACAGTTCACCCCGATTTTTTCGATTTGAAATGAAAATCTGGGAAAACACTCGGACACGTCGATTTTTGATTTGAGGGGGAAATATTTTTCATTTTTTTTTTATCCCCGTAGCTTCAACCCCCTAGCTAGGAGGAGAACCACCCCCCAAATTTGAATAGGGAATAGGGCCTAGGGGTCCTGTCATACCTCTTTTTGAAGGTCTCATCGAGTTCTTTATGTCCCTAGAATTTCGTCTCATTATCTTTATCCGTAATGAAATGACAACTTGTCAAAATCTTGGAAATAGACTATTGTTTCAGTAAAGCTACATCCTCAATCAATCTGATAGCGAAGTGGCACTTCGGCACGCGTGCTGGGAAATTGACCTTTTGTTTGAACGCCATATTGCGGTGCGCGAACATAGTTGCCAAAAGAAGAAAATAAAAATTATTAGCGGGCTGTCAACATTAAAAACACAGAAATTATTTATTTTAGTTTGTCAAAAAAATTGAATGTATCACATGAACTAATCTACGACAACCCTTTTTCTCCAAGTTGTGACGTGTTCGATAACAAAAGTATGAACCCTCGAGAAAATTTGTATTTGATATTTTGATTGAATTGATATTTTATTATTTCTATTCTGCCCAAAACAAGCTAAAATTGATGGCTTCTCTTTTCAAATATATTCGTAATAGGCGGAAAATTTGAATTTTAGATATAATTTATTCAGTAACTTTTGTTTTTATTGTTGACAGTACGCTAGTAATTTTTTTTTCTACTTTTGGCAACCATGTTCGCGAACCGCAATATGGCGTCCAAACAAAAGATCAATTGACCTTTTGTTCGGACGCCATATTGCGGTGCGCGAACATAGTTGCCAACAGTAGGAAAAAAAATACTAGCGTTCTGTCAACTTTAAAATTCAAAGTTAGTGAATAAATTACATTTAAAATTTAAATTTACCGCCTATTACGAATGTTTTTGGAAAGAAAAGCCATCAATTTTAGCTTGTATTGGGCAGAATAGAAATAATAAAATGTCTAGTTGACAGCCCGCTAATAATTTTTGGTTTTCTTGTTTTGGCAACTATGTTCGCGCACCCCAATATGGCGTTTAAACAAAAGGTCAATTGATACCCATCCTCAATGCTGTCAATTTTCAGTCTGCTCTGCGTCTAGTACGGTCACGAACTGAGTTCTCCGAGCATAAATTTACCGTTCGTTTATTTAAAAAGTGTACTCGGTGCAGGCTCATTCATGTTCGATTATTGAAATTTCGAAGCCTCTGATACAGTGTTTAACTATTTTGTGCGCTCGCTGGTCACGTGATTACAGATTCGCTCTGCACGCTCTGCTCTTCGAGCAGAATACCGAATGCAAGGACAACCTAAATTATTTTTTACCGTACTGCGCATGACACAAGTCGGCACGCATCGAAAAAGCTTGCAGCTTGCACTTCGGAGTCGGCGTGCATGCTAGCACGGAATTGAATTGAGGATGCCAACGTTAAACAACATTATCCTAGCATGCGTGCCGAAGTGCCACTTCGCTACCAGATTGATTGAGGATGGGCCTTAAGAGTAAGACTGATACTTATCTCTCTTAATAAAAATACTTGAAATTGAAGTTTTTTATTATTATTAGGCCTGTTCGCACAGAAATCACAAACCAGTCAGAATGAATTTCATTGGTTGAAACTAGTTTTCTGACTGTTTCTGACTGTTTTCAACCAATGAAATTCGCTCTGACTGGTTTGTGATTGCTGTGCGAACAGGCCTATTATCAATTCGATGTACAGGGTGGGCCAATTTGGACACTTTCTTATGGAAACACCCTTTATTTTTAGAGGTAGAGAAAAATGAACCCCCCACTCTGAGGCTCAAATTTCCTGAAATTTTGATTGGTGCAAACCGCATTTTAATATCTTCAACCGTTTAGCCGCTAGAGGGCGATTCTCGATTTTGAGCAATACTGTGAAACCTTCATAACTTTTTTATTTATGAAAATAATTCATTTCTGTAAAGACTTTCTGGAAGCACTTATTTAAGTGGAATTCAGTGACGTTCTCAGCTTTTTTCTATTTGGCTCCGATTCCGAGATATTGACCATAATCCGATTTTTTTCAATAGGACATCCTATATATTAATAGCTCATTGAAAAGCTCTGCTTTTGCTGATTTCAATTACTTATATAAAATTCGATTGGTTTATCTTCAACGGTTTCCGAGAAAAAAATTATTTCGATTTTTGTCATAAGACACAATGTGTTGGAAAAGGACTTTATATCTGTAAGGAAAACGAGAAAGGTCTCTTTCTAACACATTGTTTCTTATGACAAAAACAGAAATAATTTTTTTTCTCGAAAACTGTTAGGGATAAACCTATTGAACTTTATATCATTGAAATCAGCAAAAGCAGAGCTTTCCAATAAGCTATTAATATATAGGGTGTTCTATTGAAAAAAATTGGATTTTGGTCAATGTCTCGAAATCCGAGTCAATTAGAAAAAAACTGAGAACGTCACTGAATTCTTCTTAAAAAAGTGCTCTTAGAAAGTCTCTACGGAAATCAATTATTTCCATAAACAAAAAAGTTATGAAGGTTTCACACTATTCCTCAAAATCGAGAATCGCCCTCTAGCGGCTAAACGGTTGAAGATATCAAAATGCGGTTTGCACCAATCAAAGTTTCATGAAATTTGAGCCTCAGAGTGGGGGGTTCATTTTTTTCTATCTCTAAAAATAAAGGGTGTTTCCATAAGAAAGTGTCCAATTTGGACCACCCTGTACACGTGAATTGTAAATTGTAAGTATTTTCATCAAGCGGAATACGTACCACTTTTGCTCCTACTAAAACAATAGTCTATTTCTAAGATTTTGACAAGCTGTCATTTCGTTACGGATAAAAATAATGAGACGAAATTCTAGGACCATAAAGAACTCGATGAGACCTTTAAAAAGAGGTATGACACGACCCCTATTCCCTATTCAAATTTGGGGGGTTGTTCTCCTCCTAGCTAGGGGGGTTGTAGCTACGGGGTTGAAAAAAAATGAAAAATATTTCCCCCTCAAATCAAAAATCGAAGTGTCCGAGCGTTTTTCCAGAATTTCATTTCAAATCGAAAAAATCGGAGTGGACTGTTTTCCCTGGGACACCCTGTATAATACATATATGTACATATATTTATTATATAAAATGAAATACCACATAACAGCACAAAAAATTGGCATTTTGTATTAAACAGAAGGTTCAGACGAGGGGATTCCAAGGGAAATGAACTTTGAAGGTAGCATCAGGGGATAGCGCTGGTAGGTATATCTGTTGGTTGTTTTCGGATTTTTTCCAGAGTGCCTTAAAGCACCTAAAAAGAGAACAACAAGAAGTACACCCAGTTTATTAATAGTAGGTAAATCATTATGTAAAATCTGTTAAATGAGACTGAAACTCTGGAAGCTTTGGAAAGCTTGGACAAAAAAAAAGGGAGCTGGCCCAGATGAAATCCCTGTCATCTTCGTGAAAAGATGCTCGGCGTTACTGTGCACGCCCTTACTCTGATGTTCAATCAATCTCTTACCACTGGAATATGTCTAGCTATATGGGACGTTTCAGCTATTATTCCAATACATAAAATTGGTCAAAAGAAAAAAGTGATGTTGAAAACTATAGGCCTATTAGTAAACTGAGCACATTTTCCAAGCTTTTTGACAAACTTGTTTATCCTTATACACTCAGTTCCAAAAAAAGTGACGCACTTGATTTTGACCTATCATTAAAAAAAAAAAAAAAATAGTGTGCCGATTTTTAATTTTTTCAAATTTGTTGGTTGGTAGTTAATTCAATTGTCTTTGAAAAAAAACTAGAGAGATGGAAATTTTCTCAAAGCTTCCTGGATGGTAGTGGAAAAACTGAAACCATGATATTTTCTCAATTTTTGGCTCACCCTGTGTGTTAATCAAGTAATGATATAAAAAGTGCTTACACCCTATGTAAAATATCCTTCTTTTACGAGAATTTTCTTTTTTTATTCATTGATTTATCTCTAAAAATACCTGAATTACAGCTTTTCTGCTGAAATCTTGCATATTACCAACTTTATGAATTTATCGAAAAGTTCTCTACTGAAATACAGGGTGGGGACTTTAACTGGAACTAATTCGCTAGAGCCTTCGGATAAAATATGTGGACAAAACGCAAAAACACGTCGATCAAGATTTTTTTTTTGAAATTTTTCCATATTAATTTTTTTATACAGGGTGTTCCAAGAACAGCTGTACGGTTATCAACTTTATTTTTCCAAATGGTAGCCCCTGTATATTATGACATTTCTGGATTCTGCTGAAAATTCTAGACATATTTCATGTACAATGTTATATACCTATCTTCAACTGTTTCGGAAATATTGACAGTTGAAAATTGACTTTTTTGCAACTTTGACAGGCTGTAAAACCTAAACGGTTAATTTTAGAGGAAAACCAGTTTTACATTCCTATCTTAGATTTTCCTAAACTATCATTTGACACTAACTTTGAATTTAACTGGAGATTGAATTTAACTGGAATTTTTAATCATGGATTAAATTCAAAGTTGGTGTCAAATGATAGCTTATGAAAATCTAAGACAGGAATGTGAAATCGGTTTTCCTCTAAAATTAACCGTTAAGGTTTTACAGCCTGTCAAAGTTGCAAAAAAGTCCATTTTCAACTGTCAATATTTCCGGAACAGTTGAAGATAGGTATATGACATTGTGAATGAAATATGTCTAGAATTTTCTGCAAAATCCAGAAATGTCATAATATACAGGGGCTACCATTTGGAAAAATAAAGTTGACAACCGTACAGCTGTTCTTGGAACACCCTGTATAAAAAAATTAATGTGAAAAAAACTCAAGCAAAAAATCTTGATCGACGTGTTTTTGCGTTTTGTCCACATATTTTATTCGAAGGCTCTAGCGAATTAGTTCCAGTTAAAGTCCCCACCTTGTAAACTGATACAATTTTTTTCAAACATTTTTATTAAACACAAAATTTTAAATTGGGAAAAGTACTTAATACCGTGTATTGCCTCCCCTAGCAACTCTAAGTGCTTCTAATCTACGCGGCATACTGGAAATCAGGTTTCGTATCGTTTCCATTGGTATACGATCCCATTCTTCTACTAATGCATCTGCCATTTCTGCGAGACTTTTCGCATACCTCTCGCGAGAACGTACCCTTCTTCCTAATTCATCCCACAAATGTTCTATCGGGTTCATAACGGGGCTTCTCGCAGGCCACTGTAAGGTGGTGGTACCCGCAGCTTCTAAGAAGTTTCGCACTAATGCTGCGGTGTGTGGTCGGGCATTATCCTGCATCAATATAAAATTCTGCCCACTAACTCTGCATGGGGTAAGACATACTGTCGTATAATGCCGATGTAGATTTGTGCTGTCACCGAATGCCTTACCAGAAAAACATGAAGGGGTGTCGTTCCATTCATTGAAATACCACACCATAACCGACCCACCATTAAAATTTTCGCTTCCTGTCATCAAATTTTGACCAAACCTTTCACCAGTCCTCTTCCAGATTCTTTTTCTTCCATCCACCATGTTCAGGCAAAACCTTGACTCATCCGTAAACAAGACATTCGACCATTCAGGAATATTCCATAATTTTCAACGAAATTTTCTACTCGCAGCACGATGTTCGGGCGATAATTTAGGACCTTTTGCAGGTCTCCTAGCTTTCTCCTAGAAGCGATTATCTCTTTGAGAAGTTTTTCGAGGGCGACCAGAACCCACCCTGTTGCTTCGTACTTGCGGATCGCTCTTCGAGCAGTTGCTTCATGGAAAAGGTCCTAAATTATCGCCGGAACATCGTGCTGCTAGAAGAAATTTCGTTGAAAATGATGGAGAATGGAATATTCCTGAATGGTCGAATGTCTTGTTTACGGATGAGTCAAGGTTTTGCCTGAACATGGTGGATGAAAGAAAAAGAATCTGAAAGAAAACTGGTTGAAGGTTTAGTCAAAATTTGATGATAGGAAGCGAAAATTTCAATGGTGGGTCGGTTATGGTGTGGGGAGGTATTTCAATAAATAGAACGACACCGCTTCATGTTTTTCTGGTAAGGCAGTCGGTGACAGCCCTAATCTACATCGGCATTATACGACAGTTTGTCTTACCCCATGCAGAGTTAGTGGGCAGAATTTTATATTGAAGCAGGATAATGCCCGACCATAAACCGCAGCATTAGTGCGAAACTTCTTAAAAGCTGCGGGTACCACCACATTACAGTGACCTGCGAGAAGCCCCGATATGAACCCGATAGAACATTTGTGGGATGAATTAGGAAGAAGGGTACGTTCTCGCGAGAGGTATGCGGAAAGTCTCGCAGAAATGGCAGATGCATTAGTAGAAGAATGGGATCGTATACCAATGGAAACGATACGAAACCTGATTTCCATTATGCCACGTAGATTAGAAGCACTTAGAGTTGCTAGGGGAGGCAATACACGGTATTAAGCAGTTTTCCCAATTTAAAATTTTGTGTTTAATAAAAATGTTTGAAAAAATGTGTATCAGTTTATTTCAGTAGAGAACTTTTCGATAAATTCATAAAGTTGGTAATATGCAAGATTTCAGCAGAAAAGCTGTAATTCAGGTATTTTTAGAGATAAATCAATGAATAAAAAAAGAAAATTCTCGTAAAAGAAGGATCTTTCATATATCATTATATCATTACTTGATTAACACACAGGGTGAGCCAAAAATTGAGAAAATATCATGGTTTCAGTTTTTCCACTACCATCCAGGAAGCTTTGAAAAAATTTCCATATCTCTAGTTTGTTTTCAAAGACAATTGAATTAACTACCTACCAACAAATTTAAAAAAATTAAAAATCGGCACACTATTTTTTTTTTTTTTTAATGATAGGTCAAAATCAAGTGCGTCACTTTTTTTGGAACTGAGTGTATTTTTAATTTTGTTATAAGTGATAATTCCGAAACAGTATCTATGTTTTTTTTTTTTCAAAAAAGGAGTCTATTTTAGAGTTGAATTTAATTGAATATTCACTATACATTTATGAATCCCTCGATTTGTTTTGTCAAGTTGATGTAATCTACACAGCATTTGACAAAAAGAATAGGTCAATATTCGTGGCTCTACTGAGGTTCTGTTCTGAAAGGTTCGGTCCTTCTTAAGGAGTCCCGCAGAGTTCCCCAACTCTATTTTAGACTGTGAAACCATTCAAAACGCTGTCAACAACTTGGTAAAATTCTGTGATGAAAATCAACTATTTTAAAACTTTAATAAATGCTCTATAATCTCTTTTTCTCGTGGATCGACGATTATTATTTATGACTACACATTAAAGATCTGTGTGTGTGTGTTATTTGATTTTAAAATAATACTCGATCTACACATTGATAAACTGGTTGATGAGTGAAACAGAATGTTGGGCTTTATTCAAAGACTATATTATAAATATGTGCTGATTTTCATAACTCTGAGACTATAAAAACACTTCATTATTCATATGTTTCTAGTTAACTACTTTGCTTCAGTCATATGATATCCTAGATATAAAAATAAAATCGATAGATTGTAGAAAATACAATAGCATATTGTGTATTTAGGTGGAAAAGTGACACATTCTCTGCCGACGGTGTAAGTTGGCGGACGAGGCGTAGCGGAGGCCGGCAAACACGGAAGGCCGAGAATGTGCTTTTCCACCTAAATACACAATATACTATTGTATTTTCTATCTGGTCGGTATGGTATTGGTGACTGACTGAGGTCCGGTTTTTCCATCTTTGGATAATTATATACGAATATATCTAACCGAAAAATTAAACAAACTGTAGGTAACTGCAAATATACATATTCGTTGGCTAAAACTTATTTGGCTATTTTCAAGGAAAATCAAACTACTTGATATTAATTGGAAGGGATCTATGAACATTTATTTAATACTCCTATGTTACCAACTTCGAGTGGTTCATTTTGTTATTTTAGTTTTTTCCCAGTGTGCGTTTTTCAGATGATTTTTAAATAAAAGATTACATCCCTAAATGCATAGATTTTTGTTGTTATTGGGTTTTGGTAGTTAATCAGTTTGATATAAAAGAAGTACAATTTTTTTTCAAGAAAAATCAAGTAGGTAGCTTGACAACAACTTGTTTTTTAAATTACTTGATTTGTAACTACTTTGACTATTGACTTGAATTTCAAAAACAAATACTAACACAGCTTGTCTGGATTCCAAGTCAAGTTGCTTGAAAGTCAAGTCGTGAATCTAGGTCTTAGGGTCCTGCCCGTTATTTTAAGCCCTAGAAATTTGATACTTATTTGGAGGTCATCTCTGAGGACCCCCTTATCCGGAGTTACCAAATCGTGCAAACTTTAGGAAATCAAATTAGTTTGGTTTGGCAATTCCCATGATTTATCAGTATTTTGACGTGAAATATAAAAGTTTCATTAGGTAATCCAATTTCCCCAAATGAGTATGAAGTGTGAATAGTACTTTTAGATTGTAATTAAATTATGTATGATGTAACATTAATAATTTCCTTAATTTTTAGGTAAGTGCCATCAAATGGGTATATGAGTTAGACCATAATGTGGTAAGTTATAAAAAAATTAAAAAACTGTTGGTGCAAGTAATTCGTGATGAATGTGAAAAATTTTGGTTTCTAAATAATCCTTGAATAGGAGGACACTCAGTAAAAACCGACAACGTTCCCTAGTTCCATATACTATCAGCTTTATTCGAAAATAGTCTTAGAACCTTATTTATAAATTTGTTATATTTTAACTTTGACAATTTTTGTTTTAGAAATCATTTAAAATCTATAATAAGACACATTATGTTCTCCATCTCATTTAATTTTTTTTCTCTTGGCATAATATTTACATTTTGTAAGACTAAGAAAGAAAGAATGGCAGATAAGCTTTTTTACCATCTGCTATATTAGAATCATTCTTAGAGGAATCAGTCATTTCCTAGAACAATTTGTCACTCATTTGCTAACAATAAGACGTATTAACACGTTCATGCTATCAAGCACAAACTGAAACTATAGCAAATTATTTACCTTTGATATTTCTAAGAAAGTGATACTATAATTAATAATCTTATCTCAAACAAGCAACAATTTCAAACTGAATCAGTCTTAGCCGGCGAATCTCTCCTAATCTTATCTTTACCATAAAATTGTCCAAGTTAGTTAGTGAGACATCGCGAATATGAACGGGATTGTTTTAATTTTATTAATAAGTTTCGGTTTATTTTCCAAGTCACAGTCGGTCGAAAACTGTGACGAAACTATCGACATTACAAATGGCATCAAAGAAGGTACCTCGTACGTTTTTCGTAATTTCACCTTTACCGAAAACGATTACTTCACCAATTCGAGCGGGGTGTTTGGGTGTTTGTGTCATTTTGAAAATTGCGTCCAAGCCTGCTGTCCTAGGGGACAAACTTTAAAAGCATCATCGAATAGACTGGAATGTGTTCAAGAAACATCTCAGTCATATGTGCAGATAAAGGGTGTGCAACTGACTCACATAATACAAGTGCCGGATAGGAGAAACTGTTCGGATGATAAATCGCTAATTATGCTCAATGCCACACAGTTGGATTTGGAATTATTGAAATATGGCTTTTTGAAATGGGAAGAATCGGTTTTTCATTACAAGGATTATTGTATTTTCTCTGAAGGGGGTGATGTAGTCGTTATGGCTTGTGTTGATCCAGAAATGACTGTGTCATTTGTGTTGTATTGTATAGGTCAGTATAAAATTATTTTGTATTCTCCTACTTATTTTGTATGTAAAAATTGGAAAACAGTGGTGTATCCTACCTACTGAGTTCTATTTTATGCCTCAAATTGACTGAGTTTTATAAAGTCGTCTGTTTTGATCTTGCATCTATATTATGTATGAAGGCAACCAGCAACCAGCCAATTTGAAAAATGTATTTTTCCTAGATCTATTCTTTTGAAAAATAGAACATGATAAGTCTTTTACGGCTGGGCTTAATAATTATTATTATTGGCTTGTTAGTCCCTTTTTGATTATAGTTGGCTCTTTCCTCCTTAGCCTAAGAGTTACAGTTTTAACTCCGATGGTGAATTTTCTTTGCCCTAATAATAATAAAATGACTTAAGTAGAGCATACATTAAGTATGGGATAAGTGCCCATTGATATCTTACCAATTTCATGGCAAGTTATTGTCAATACTCTAAAAGCTATGGAAATATTTCCTTATTTTAAATAGATAGATTATAATCTGTATCCAAAAATAAATTATTTAAAAAATCATGCGCCAGATCTTTAAATAGTCCATAAGGACAGTATAGGCAAAGTTTGTATAGGATTTATAATTTATCCTATACCGTATAATTAATATACGTCCACCAAAAGTACCGGGTGTTTTTTATCTTTGATATCCTTTTGATCACCTGTACATAAAAAATGTACATACAGGTGATCAAAATGATATCAATGATAAACAGAGTGTACCTACCTATTATTTACTGAAGACCTTTTACTTATTTATAAAGACGTGAAAAACCACAATACTTGTATCAAAGACGCAAGCAAAGACCTCCTACAAATATTTGCTTCTGTAGTGGCTCTGGCATGAAACTATAAGTACCTATCTAGAATTTTCATAAGCTTACATACGTCTTTTGGCTTTAAAAAGCAAATAGGTATTCAAAGTTGAGAAGGAAGAATAAGGAATCCAAATATAGATTTTTCTTTGAAATTTAAAGTTTAAAAAATTCCATTTATTGTTCAAAATGTTAGATACGGGAAAATAAGATCAAATGATTTTTTGAGCGGTTTCAAAGGCATTTTATTACGCCGTTACAATTTGTTTCACTTTAATTTCATGTTTGACATAAAATATACAAAATCATGATTACTGCTAATATTTTACATAATTTTGGAAATTATATGCGTACGCCCATGAGCGGTAGAACATGCGTAGACGAGCATAGCGTGCGTCCATGGAACTATGCGAAACCTCGCTGTTTACTGCAAATTATTGTTGAGCAATAGTTGTTAATAAAATATATCATCATTTAAAACAGGCATTTCAACACAACTAAATAGTTTCTGATCATGAAGGAGCAAGCGACAAAGCTTAATATTACATGCTATGCATTTATCAATACAAAATATGTGAATTATACATATTTTCTCCCGATACTGACGTTTTGGTTTTGGCAAAAAGCAAATCCTTAGTTCCGTTTACGGAAAAAAGGAAACTGGATCTGCAAGCGGCACACAATTACCTCTCTCGGATGATGGAGTTACCTTGGACGCAAACTTATTTGGAACAACCATCTGAATAAAACAATATCACGAGCTACGGCCGCCACTTGGACATGCCGCAAACCCGTGGGAAAAACATGGGGGATAGGACCAAAAATGGTATATTTACCAAACGGTTGTCAGACCCAATCAACTAAGTCTCGTTGGTATGGCCAAAGACTATGCAAATAAATGCACAGGATAGTCTACGTAAATCACAAAGGATGATCAGTCTGGAACTAACAGGAGGGGTTATGTCAACTTGCCCTACCGCAGCCTTAGTGGCACTCCTAACGGAAGGAGTCGGTCTGGCAAAAACTGGACCAATCTTTAAACTCTCCTTAGCAAAGGATTTAACGCCCACAATATTTCGAGTCTAGGTACTGACTATAAACATCTGTGCCCAAGAGAGCCTTAAAAGAGGCCTTTCTAGAGAGCACATTTACATACTGTCCAGCAGTCAAGCGGCTCTAAAGGCTCTAGGAGCAATCAATTGCATTCGCAGCTAGTATAGCAGGGTAAAAATATCCTTAAGCAACGTTTTTCAAGTCCCAGAGCCTTTTTGTGGACTAATGAAAAGCTTCGTCTCCGAAGAAATCATCAGAGGGGAAAAGGACCGAACGCTAGCTCATTGGAGATCCATTCCGGGTCTGAGATAGGCAACGAGGTTCATATCCATCTCAGCAGGGAGATCTGAACAACTTCTTGACAAGGACAGAAGATAAATTAAAAATTAGAACAGTCGTTGGTCTACTCATTGGACACTGCTTGCTGAAATATCACCTAAAAACAATAGGCAAATCAGACAGAGACTCCTGTAGATCTTGGGAACCACCAACAGAAACTACAGAAAATTCAATCAGTAGATTCACGCACAAAATATCTGGAAAGGAAACAGTGCTTGAGCGGCTGGAACAAGATGTAACGACTTCAAAAATGCAATCTACAATTCACAAACACATCCTACGAACTTGGATTCGAAACTAATTTTTACACTGGAATAGGAGAGAACTCAAGAACTATTTCTTTACCATAGGAATAAGTTCCTATAAAAAGGGTAAGAAAAATTTTAGATAGCCTTTTGGAATACTGTTTTACTGGCTCTTGGATCTCTTGGAAATAAATCATCGTTTACCGATCAAAACTTGAGTCTTCCCTGGAGGTCTTGAGTTTAGAATCGACATGCTTCTATTTGAGAAGTTAGTGATGTCAATTCTAACCGCTCAAGGCTTCCTTAGGGTCTGAGGAAATCTCGAGGAGCTGAAATAAAAAATAAGGGTGCGTATTTAAAAAAATTAAGTTGATGATGGTGGCCCAAAGACGAGACGTCAGATTTTAAATATGATGGTACCATCTTGTAATAAGAAAAAAGTTACAATGATGAAGTGACACTGCTTCTCAAATAGACTCAGGAAAAAATAAAAATGATTTTGCAAAATTTTGGTTTTTTCCGAATATCTTCAGAAGTATTCGGAATTTTTCAATTTTCAAAACGGCATTTCATTGGTCATAAAATTGCACATCTTTGCCATAATTTAATCACTTTTAACCAACCTCGTATATGTAATAGTTTCCGATACCTATCTCAATGCTCACATTGCTCACCCTCGAATTTGGGACACCTTGCATACAAAACTCTTTTCATGTCAAGGAAATGAATGTGAATACAATCAATCTATCACTAACTCAAATCGCGGAGCAAGTAGCGATGACGAAGACGAAGAGACGTCTGTATATTTTAAAACATTTCAAATGTTGTGAATAATTGCTTTTCAACTTTAAATTTTGCGCATGCGCAGTCTATCATCTGTCTCGTGTTTGTTGTTTCTCTTTTTTGATATGTTCCTACATAAATAAAGACAAATTAGGGACAGATCTAACAACTGTACCACTAAACAACCATATTTAAAAAATAATAAAAATTGAAAATGAGGTAATGACATTTATGTCAACTGCGCGGCACTGACACATTTTATAGCGTTCCGACTGAAAACAGTTAAGCCGGGCTCAAACGACTCGTGTACTTGACGACTAATCGTTACTTGCGTATACTTGCCATGTCGCGTGAGTGGGTTACTTGTACAATTATTTGTCACTCGTTGGTTTTCCATTTCTTGTCGGTTAAGCCGGGCTCAGACGACTCGTGTACTTGGCGAATACACAATTATTCGCGTACTTGGCAAGTATACAAGCTTTGCGAATTGCGATGGCAAGCAGGGCGCTCACACGACGTGTTCAGTTTACAAGTACGCGAGCACGAACATTTGGCTAAACCTTGATGCTTGTCGAAAACTAAATGAAATAGTCGCAGTAAAAGCCAATTATTTGTGCATTTCGTTTGAGCGCCTCTAAAAGTATAGACAGGTATGAACTTGGCAAGTGTACGAATAATCGTGATCCCTTTGACTCGGGACATTTTTACCGACAAGAAATGGGAAACCAACGAGTGACAAATAATTGTACAAGTAATCCACTCACACGACATGGCAAGTATACGCCATGTAACGATTATTCGTCAAGTACACGAGTCGTTTGAGCCCGGCTTAAAAATGTCCCGAGTCAAAGGGATCACGATTATTCGTACACTTGCCAAGTTCATACTTGTCTATACTTGTAGAGGCGCTCAAACGAAATGCACAAATAATTAATTGGCTTTTAACTGCGACTATTTCATTTCGTTTTCGACGAGCATACGAGCATCAAGGTTTAGCCAAATGTTCGCGCTCGCGTACTTGTAAATTGAACACGTCGTGTGAGCGCCCTGCTTGCCATCGCAATAGACCTATCTCGCAGGATTAGAAAAAGAGAGCTTAATTGTAATAAATACAAGTTAGAAAATAATGAAAGATGACATGCGCACGCAACTCGTAGGCTGCAGTGTGGTCAGATTGTATTGTTGCAGAACAAATGTAGACAATACAAATCGAACATTATAACATTAAAGAAGTAATATAGTGTCAAGTGTTTTACAACGCCTTAAATCAGACAACAGAAGAGCTTGAAAGTGGATGAACATCGTTTGCACTTTTATTTTGATAAATATTTCATCCGGCAACATCGCTCAATGAAATTGCAAAGGAATATGTCAAGTATAATCTAACATAACTTTAAACGATACTGCGGTGAGTTCAAGTAATATGTAAAGTATTAGTTTGCTCTTTGTCGAATTACACGTTACAAAGAAAGAAGGGACGATTCATTCTGAAATAGCTTCTGAATAAGAATATGACGCAAGCCTGTCACAAACTTGCTTCTCATTGGACGCTCACCTGCAGCCTACAAGCGACGCGCGCAGTTCAGGTAATAGGAGATCGGTCTATTCGCAAAGCTAGTATACTTGCCAAGTAGGCGAATAATTGTGTATTCGCCAAGTACACGAGTCGTCTGAGCCCGGCTTTACACCTTAGGGCATTAGAATTCCTTTAAAAAAAACCGCTTGCTTGCATACCGAAAAAGCACACGGGAATACAAACCAGGCCGGACTAAAGCCTTCTTCTTTCTTCTTTCTTACGTATTCTCATGTATTTCTCTGTATTTTCATGTACACCGATGTATTCCTATATATTAATAATGTATTCTTATGCATTCCCTTGTGTTCTCAAGGATTCCTTTGTATTCATATGTATTCCTTCGTAGGTACGCCATATTGTATTCAGTGTACAAATTTGTCTGGCGGTTTACCTCTCGATTTTTGTTCACCTAATTTAGATTTTGCAAGTTGATTTCCATTAATTTCCCATTTTGTTATTTTTTACTGGAAACGTTTGAATTTTTAGTACAATGAGCTCCTAACTTGCCTCTTTTTCTCCTGAAAGTTTCATAATTTTCCCTTAAGCAGTCTTCCAGAAAAAAATTTAAATGTAAGATGGTGCATTTTTGATCAATTTAGATTTTGCATGTTGATTTTCATAAATTTTCCATTTTGTTATTTTTCACTGGAAAATTTTGAAATTTTAGTATGATGAGCTCTTAACTTTCTTTTTTTTCTCCTGGAAGCTTCATAATTTTCCCCCCAGTAGTTTTCCAGAAACAAAATAAAAGAACTAGGGGTAAACCGCCAATATATTCCAGTGTACATACAAGTCTAATATAATATAATATAATAATAATAATAAAGAAGTTTATTTATCAAGTTCAATGTAGCATAACTTTTCAAAAATACAATTTAAACAATAACTTACGACTATGATAAATAAACAATTTAACCCTGAAGTGATTTCTCACTTGTTAGGGCAGTATGGTTCCTTTTTTTTTTGGTCCTTATATAGTTCGGTCACAATCGGTATTTTTGGCGTCACAATAGGTATTTTGGTGTCACAATCGGTACTTTGGCGTCACAATCTGGTTTAGTAGTCACATTTTGGCTTTTCCTTATAAAACTTCACTTTTTCAATTTGGTATGATACACTACTCAATTTAATACTTATTCACTAACTTATATAAAATAGGTACATTTTCTAAGCTATTATTTTAAATAACTCATGAAATTCTAATCTGCTTATTTGCGTAATCCAATTTTTCAATAATTTTTTGAATTTTTTTCTAAATATAACATCTCTTAGGTTTTTTGGTAAGTAGGTAGTTATAAAACTTTGGTGCTAAAAACTTGAAGGATCTATGTCCAATCTCTTTGTTACTTGCTGGAACCAAAGCTAACTGATTTTCTGTGTTTCTAGTGTGGTGCTGATGTCTTACAACGTTGATGTTAATTTTTTTTCTAATAATACACATAAGCAACTTTTGAAAATAGAATTGTTTAGGATAAAATATTTTTGATTCTCTGTATAGTTGATCCGTAGAGAATGATCGGCTTTTCCTATAAATTATTTTAAGCACCCACTTTTGTAAGATTTCTAGATCCCTCAAATATTTATTTCCCGCTCCACCCCATCCAACAAGCCCATAATTTATATGGGATTTAAACAATGCAAAATAGACCTTCCTCAAATCATCAACCTCCATATCATGAATGTGATCCCCTTCATTCCTATTTTCTCATGTAATCCAATGTATTCCTATATATTTTCATATAATCTGATGTATTTATTCCCTGATAGACAATGTATTCTTATGTATTCCTTGGTAGGTATTCTTACGGATTCCTTTGTATTCCTTCGTACTCCATGTATTCAGTGTACAAATTTATCTGGTGGTTCACCCCTCGATTGCTTGTTAATTCCCATTAATTTCCCATTTTGTTATTTTTCACTGAAAAAGTTTGAAATTTTAGTATGATGCTCCTAATTTGCCTTTTTTTCTCCTGAAAGCTACATAATTTTCCCTTCAGCAATTTTCCAGAAAAAATTTAAAATGTAAGAGGGTGCATTTTTGCTTAATTTGGATTCTACAAGTTGATTTCCATTAATTTTCCATTTTGTTATTTTTCACTGGAAAAGTTTGAAATTTTAGTATCATGCGGCTTCTAACTTTCCTCTTTTTCTCCTCAAGTTTCATAATTTTCCCTTCAGTCGTGTTCCAGAAAAAAAATTCAAAATGTAAGAGCGAAAGGTATTTAAACCGCCAATGGCGCCAATTCCAATGTACAAGCCTCATTATAATTATGTAAGCCCCTATTTTCTCAAGTTGATTTTTAATAATTTCCTATTTTGTTAATTTTCACTGTAAAAGTTTGAAATTTTATTATGATGAGCTCCTAACTTTCCTTTTTTTCTCCTGGAAGTTTCACAAATTTCTCATCAGTAGTTTTCCAGAAAAAAATTTGAATGTGAGAGCAAGGGGTTAACGCCAAATGTATTCCAGTATACAAGCCTAGAATGGGTTTTCAAGAGGTGTGTGCCAGAACCTTCTAAAATCCTATTCAACTAATAGAAGAAATTCTACGTTCAGTATTGTCTTTGGTTCAGTGAATGGAGTGAAGAGGAATTTATATAGAATAGTAGCTCAGGGTTCGGTGCTAGGGTCAGGGCTTTTGCAATACTTACTATATGTACTCACTCTCAGACTTGCTGGTATTACTTACTTTATGTTTGGAGATGACACAGTAATAGTTTGTGCTAAAGATGACAGAGATAAGTTAGAAAGAATCCTAAACTCGGATTTTGAGAAATTTAACAACTGACTGAACCATAATCAATTAACTATAAATACAGAAAAGACTGTCTATATTGATTGTAAAGCAAAATGGCAAGGACTCCTGTGAAATAAACTCTAAATTAGACAACGCGGTATTAAAGGAAGTTACTCAGTATAAATATCTAGGGCTTATTATTTCGAACAATTTGACATGGAATATCCACATAGAACATATTTCGAAGAAAATCGCACCAATAGTTGGCGCGACAAGAAGATGTGCACAACACCACCTCAATACAAATACAAAGTACATACCTATTTTATAACTGTATGATCGAACCATTCGAACCCCACCTTAAATATCTAATACCCTGTTAGGGAAATGCTAGTGAACACATGATAAACAATTTACAAAGGGCCCAGAACAAAGCTATTAAAGCAATATTTTCTATAGACTACAAAACATCTACTGAGGGTTTATATAAACAATTACCATTCTTAAAGATAAAACAAATAAAGCTACACGAACAATCGAAATTAATATTTTTACTTAAAAAAATAATCCTAAAACTAATATTCCATTTAACAAAAGCAAACATTTTCATTCCTACAACATAAGATTCAGAGTGGCATACAGAAATAAGTACCTATAGTGCTACCAAGAAGTGTCAGAAATCTCCAGTGTACAGAGGCATTCGAACATTCAATCCTTTCAAAAAAAATAACTAATATTTATAATAGGAGGAGGAAAAAAAATAAATGAAGAAAATACCATAAGGACGGTATATTTTCGAAATGACAGAGAGGGGAATGAAAGACAACTTTTCGTAATGAATCATGAATAGGTACATTCGTTAGGAAAAACCGCAAATAAAATGGGCATGGATAACTTCCAATTGCAAAATTAAGATCGAGATTGACTATATCCTCTTGACAAATAAATCTATAATTAAAAATGTGACCGTGAATCCATTTTCAATTTGTAGCCACCACAGACTCATCCGGGAAACTACAAAAAGTAAAAACTAAATGTGTTCCTACACGGGCCCAGTTGTAAATTCTTATTTCAAAAAATAGATAGTTGAATTCTAATGACCAATGTTACCAATACGGTAGAAACTGTCTCCCACCAATCTTTTCTTCCCATTCATTGCATTTAACATTCAATGCATTGTTGTCAGAAATATGCTAAAGTATACATTTTTTTTACAGCAACGCGTTTTGAATGGGAAAGTTGAAGTACATGCCTTTAAATTTAAAGTATTGAAATGAACCACTGTAGACTTGGATTATAATACAAATATAGCATAAAAAATTATCCAGAGTGGCAGCTAATGGCAGAGAAACTCTGCCAATAAGCAGCCAATTATGAATTTGAAAAATGTCAACTCGTACCCGCAATCAATCAACGTATTTTTCCTGACACGTGATTTTTCGCGACATGTAGTTGTTTTGACAGTAATTGTCCCGTCCGTAGATATCCCGACACGCAAAATCATCAAAGTCATACTGCGTATTTGTTTCAGTCCCAATCTCAAATCAAAGACATTAGAACCGAAAATTCCCTATTGTTAAAAAAATTGTCTAAAAATGAGTGAACCATAATATTGAATAATATGGGGGTAAATTAGTTTATTTTGGGTAGGCACTTGATAAGTCAGAACTGTATGATAAGTCAACATGGTTTTGCGTTTAACAACTAGCTCAAAATTCTACAATTTGGCACTGAAGTGTTTGTACTGTCCAAACCTAAGCTACTTGTGCCACACCAAACTTACAATCAATAATTCGTTTTAACAAGTTTGTTGAACTCACAAGGGCGATGTCATAGTTACAAGTGATCGAGTTTATCAAAGGGATTTTGAATTAGGTACATTCTAAGACAAAACTGAAGAAGCAGATAAAGATGGCGGAACTCAGCGAAACTGGTATGACGAACATTATTATTAGGCGTGAAATCTGTAGCTGTAGCAAAATTATATTTAAGTTGGTGCTGAAAACAAATTGAAAGACAAATGACAACGATAATAAATAGTGTATGTCAGTAGTTTGTTTGTTAAAATCTAGCAGCACATTTTAGCTTCATATTGTCTATTTCCATATAAATAGAAGTTTATTGAAGCACATTGAAGAAAGAGTTGTATTATTGCTCTGCTACTAGCTTCCTCAATAAAATCAACACTGATAATAAGCTCAATCACCTGGAAGACTTTTCATAACCAATCAACAAAAAGTTGACTTACACTGAGAAAAAAAATAAGGTTTTTGTTACTCTACATATGGTTTCGGCAAAATTGAATAATGATTAATCCAGTAGGTCACCATATAGTGATAACCATTTACAGTAAATCATTTTTAAAATATCGCTTTAGATTCAGAATTTGCATGGATTATAAATAAATCCAAAATTGATTATTACGAGCTGATTTAATAATAAGCAAACCGTCTATATAATATCTTTTAAAAATATTATCAGCTTCGTTATAAACTACGCTGATTTGTAATAAATCAAATTATGTCTACTTTTAAAATCAAATCAAGTTAACGAAATGGAAATAATCGAAAACATTGAATAAAAGTGTAAAGTTTACTCAAAAATTAGTTTTACTAATTGAAAGTTATTATTGAGTGATAGCTACTCAAAATTTACTAGAGCAGAAACCGAAGGCGATGGTCGGCCATTTTTGATAGTTGCGCCGTGTGGTATGTTTGTGAGTTGGTGTGGATCGTTGAGCTGTATAGGTTTGAAATATAAAAAATGAAGCTAAAATCTTCATTAGAAATTTTTTTGAAAGAAGCTGAGCTTTTTAACGACTGTGTGCGGGAACAGTTAGCAGGTAAGCAGAAATTTTTATTATAGGTACAGTAAAAACTTTTTATTCCCAAATGTCATATAGGTAGGTATATGCTGCATTTACGATCTTGAAACGTTTCGGGAGCTAGTCTCTGATGACGAAACGTTCAAACTTATCTTTCCTGTCGTTGGAAATAGACTTCTAAAGGAAAACTAAGAAAATTTGAAGCATCTACATCAAATATTAGTAATACTACTGATGGCGCTATCATCGAAGCTCACTTTGACATCAATGATCAGGACACCACATCACTCGAGTGGGAAATTGAGGATGATTCCTCCAATTTGAGGTTAGTGTAATTTTTATTTTTCAATTTAATTACCTAACTACTATGCCTATTTAAATTGTAATAAATCTATTATTCTTGGTATATTCTTCAAATTTGAACAAACTGATTGTCATCACATAAGGTTTGTTTATGATGCGTCAAAAAACAGTGTTAGGGCCAATAACATCGTTGTATAACCGGATGATAATTGTTTGAAACAAACCTCAAGTGACTTCGATCAGTTTGTTCAGATCGAAAAAATACCTCTTTATGCCCATAATATTCAGTTCCTATTTCAGTTATTCATCCCCGGTTTTTCCTCCAACGACTTCAACTCACGTCAGGTCCAGGTCTCTGAAAATTCATTAGTGGTTCCAGCAGCTCCTACTGTAAATGTGTAAGCTTCTTTTTCATTTTTGTTATGATGCGTTGTCAAAGAGTTTTTGTTAATTTAATGTTTTTGGTTTCTGTTCAATAAATTTGATACAGTAATTTGGGTATTTTTTTGTGAACCCCTCCCTCCCCGCACCCATCCCGTATACGTTTATTAGTGAGAAATCAGCATGACTACAAATGTAGACTATAGTAGTCTAATTATTACCCAATGATTAAATAATTACAAATCAGTTTCTTTATTTATTACACTACAACTTAAATAATATGTTGATTTATTATTAATATTTCTGATTCCAGATAACTCAAAACTATGATAGGTTTAAGAAAACTCCAATTTGATTATGTCGGATTTTAAATGTAATTTTGAGTCGTTATTATTCAATTTGGGTAATAAAAATGCAACAGTTTTCTCAGTGTACTACTGAGTACCTCTAAATATTAGTACGCTTGAAGAGGGAGTTATGGAAAAGTCTTGAAATCCGTGGTCATCGCAATTGTGAGCACATACTACCAAACAACAAAGATGGATCTACCAGATTCTGTGTCGATTGCAGAAAACTTAACGATGTCACTAAGAAAGACAGTCACTCATTAACCAGAATTGATAATACCCTACCTACGACTTTGGTTGACTCAAATTTGATTTTCCACAACATTCATCAAACATCGTTCTGAAGAACTGCATAATAATTCAGAAGTCTTCTCATTTAGGTTACCAGTCTTAGAATTCATCAGTGTAATGCCTGTTGGAAGCCGACGAACGTGATTAATTAGAAGATACTGATAGCAAAAATGGGTGAAATTGTGAGGAATTAATATATTTTCTTTTTAAGAACATCTATATTTAAGCTGATCAAAATAAGTTTCCGAGCCTGTTTAAGATATCTCAATGAAAATATTTACTTATGATAAAATCTGGTACCATAATATTTGCAGGAACTTACTAATTATTAGTTCGTACATATAAGTACTTCATATCACGAATGAAATGTTGCTAGATTACCCTCGCTAGTTTTATTACTCT
Organism: Ceutorhynchus assimilis; assembly: GCA_917834065.1. NCBI lineage: Eukaryota > Metazoa > Arthropoda > Insecta > Coleoptera > Curculionidae > Ceutorhynchus > Ceutorhynchus assimilis. Next base: position 19,619,996 of record OU892286.1, read on the forward strand.
GCTGGAAAAATATATCAATCAAGTATATGTATGTAAACTTGAGAACATGACACAAGAATTGATAATAAATTTGAATGGCTAACCGTTGTTAAAAATACTATATTTAAGCAAAAATATTCAATACCATAATCAGGTACTGGGCTAGCAGAAGCAGCTTGATCCAAAAAATTCTGACAGACTGTAGATATAGCTTCTTCTTCATTCTTAGGCATATTTGTGCTGTTTTGCTTTATAAGTTTTTACTAAAGTAGATATGTGAGAGCTATTTTTTGCTTTTGATTTATTTTGTTTTATCATTTTATGTTTTCGTTGATTTTGTTAATTTAATATATTTTGACTTTAAATGACTTTTTACACTTTGACGTTTTAATTTTAATTTTCAATATCAGTATAAATCAATCATTAACATTACACTTCTTAGAACATGTTTTTTTCTGCATTTTTTTTATTCTGTTATTTATTAGTATTTTCTAGTTTTGTCGATCAATGTATAGAGGAAAGTCGCCTAATATTGGATACTTTTTTTTAAACTGTAAAATTATATTAAAAAAACATCCCTTCATTTGTGATAGTATAATGGAGTTATAGCACAACTATATATTATCAGCTAATATGGTCGGCAGAAGAATAAAAAAATATTTTAGGAAGTAATTAAATTTCTGTAAACAATATATTATTGCAGTTGATCTCAAAGCATTGCCTAATATCGGATATCCAATATTGGGAACCTGTACCTATCAATTAGCTATCCAATATTAGGCACGTCATACATTTTTTAGATTATAATTATTTTAGACAAAAAAAAAGATTTTATTAATGAAAACTTACTCTATAACATGCACTAGCCATCCTATTTAGAAATATTTAGAATGTTTATCTTTCAACTGATAATTCAGGACCTAAAATAGGGAGCAAATAATTTTCATACACACACTTTTTATTTGAATGTCGTTTATGTCAACATAGTCTATTATAGAACTCTGCAAACTTATTAGTGGGGTTTTAAGGTGCAACGCAGCTTCTGGTTACTATGAAAGAAGCACATATACAGTTACGTTATTAAAATAAGTAGGTATACAATATTAGGCAGTATCCTAATATTAGGCGCCTTTCCTCGGAAAGTCGCCTAATATTGGATACTTTTTTTAAACTGTAAAATTATATCAAAAAAACATCCCGACATTTGTGCCAGTTTAATGGAGTTATAGCATAACTATATATTATCAGTTAACAATGAGTAACAGATAGCATGATGGCGCCTCCAGGATCAAAATATTCCGGAGGTAAAATACCCGACCACTCGGATCTCCGGGCGTCGGGTGATCCTGGGGGTCCTTCATGCAAAGATATAAAGAGAAGATCAAAAACTCAACTCAGAATTGATTTTAGCCAGTGGCGGTTCCTCCATAAGAGCACATGTGCACGTGCACTCCCAAATTAATATCAAACAACTTTAAATTTAATTTTATCATTCTTCAAATTTTAACATTCTACCTGTAAAGTATTAATTTAAAAAATTAGTGGCCAAATGCGCCAGCAAAACAAACGCAACCGGCAACGCTGGAATCACAGCGTCCACCGCGTCGCCTGAACGCCCCGTTCACTGCACATTTCAATATTAAATCCAATTGGTGGAACTATGCCCCCCCGCACTCTTTGTTCCCCGCGAAGGTCTAGCGACGTTCGATGTTTTAAGCTGGCTGGTGTGCACATGTAGTCAGTGCACTTTGGGATCGGAAGCGCTTGTCTTATATTTATTTCGATTTCGAGCGCGATTTAACTGAAAACTGTGTGTAGAATGGCGGGATTTCTGAACCCCGATAGCCTTAGCGGGCAATATTTAAAAACAATTAAATTTTCTTCGCTTTCTTTGGAGGAAAAAATCCAAATCAAATGTGTCGGCCGTCCAAAGCCAAATTTAATAATCACCAACATAACAAAATGCAAAAGTCGTGATTATAAACGAACTTTTAAAATGGAAACTTACGAAAAAACTGACTGGTTGTGCGGTTGTGATGTTAGTAATAGTCTTTACTGTTTTCCCTGTTTGTTATTTGGAAGCGATGAAGCATCAGGATGGACAAAATCCGGCGTTAAAGATTTAGTACATTTATCCGAAAAAATTAAAAAACATCAAAACTCAAAATCACATCTTACTCTTATCTTTCAATACAAAACGTGTCTGTGAGATTGAAAACTATAATACATTTATGTATAAAAACAATTGTTAGACCAGGACGATGTACTCAGTGAGGTAAGTTACTTTGTTACTTAATTTCTAGTTTATTGATATAAGATCCTTCAATTTCCACGATTTGATAGACCGAAAAAAGTATTAAATTGAGCTTAGTTGGTTGTTTGGTAGGGTAGATATGAAATCCCTTAACAATATTTTTAATTATTGGTAGGTAAACACATCACATAACTCATACGATCACTTACAATAAATTATTTTTTTAAAGGCCTAAAATAAACACTTCTGGGCGTGGCGTGGCACCCCAAAAAGTTTCGCGCCTCCGGCGGCGCCTGCGGCGGGCATCCTCCTTTCGGCATGTATTATGAATTACAAATTATGTGCACCCCCAATATGTTATACCACGAGCCGCCACTGTTTTAGCAATATAAGAGGAATAAGTACAAATATGAATTCAGTTCACCAACATCTTGAAGAACAAAGACCTGACATCCTTGTTCTCACTGAAACTAAAATCAGTTCTGCAACACCTATTGTGAACTATCTTTATCCCGGCTATGACCTACACCACCGATTTCGACATAATTTTGGGATCTGTGTGTACATTAAAAATGACCTTTCATGTCATCGAGAGGAGAAGCTAGAACCAGCGAACCTTGATATCATATGGCTAAAATTCACCTCAAAGTCATCGACCAAGTTTATCTGCTGCCTCTAACGACCGCCAAGTAACACCGATTACCAAAACTTTTTCGCGACATTATCCGAAAGCTGTGATAGTATACAGTCAAACTATCCACAGGCGGAAATTGTCTTTTTAGGCGATTTCAACGTCCACAATATACCCTGGCTGAAACACCACAACAAAACAGATAACGAAGGCAGAGAAGCAGAAGCTTTTGCCATAAGTTGTGGTCTAACACAGCTTGTCGATGAACCTACCCGTATCTCAGAAAGGGGCGAATCTGCAGCGCTTTTAGACTTGTTCCTAACCACCAATCCTGACTCGTACACAATTCAAGTAGATGCTCCACTTGGTTCGTCCGATCATAAACTTATAATAACAAAGTGCGAAATGCTCATCCCACCAAGCCTACAACCACTTCCTCGTAAAATGTGGCACTATAAATCGGCAAAATGGAATGACCTAAAACAGTATTACCTGGATTTTCCATGGCAAGAGGTTTGCTTTAAAACAGCTGATCCCACTATTTGCTGTAATGAAATAACACAAGTAATCTTATCTGGAATGGACGCATATATCCCACATACAACTAAACGTAGAGCTAATGCAAAACCTTGGTTCAACAGCCAGTGTCAAACGGCTGTACAGAAAAAACACAGAGCATATAACCTTTGGAAACGACAACAAACCGCTCAAAACCACACAGAATTTATAGAAGCCAGAAATAGTTGCAAAATTACTATTGACTTCGCTAAAGAAACATACAATCAAAGAATAAAAAACAGGTTGCTGAATTGTCCAAGTAGTTCTAGGTCTTTTTGGTCTCTTGCAAAAACTGTTGGATCTAACTTCACCAAGTCATCCATACCACCACTTACAGATAAAAATAATCACTTAGCCACAACATCAGAGGAAAAAGCCAATATGCTTGCCCAAATGTTTTCCTCCAACTCCAACCTAACAGTGCCAAACGGAAAAACTCCACCGTTCATTGAAAGGGTTTCCCATAGTATGCCAGAGGTACCCTTTTGTCACAGAGAAATACGAAAATCCCTAAAAAAGCTGGATACAAACAAAGCAATGGGTCCGGATGGCATTCCCGCAATAGTACTCAAAAATTGCGCCAACGAACTCACCCCAACTTTCGCAAAATTATTCAATTTGTCTTACAGGCAAGGAGTATATCCATCATCATGGAAGTCTGCCGCAGTACAACCCATTCCAAAGAAAGGAAAAAAGACAGATCCGTTAAACTATAGACCAATTGCTCTACTTCCGGTGATATCAAAAGTAATGGAAAGAGTTGTGAACAATCACCTAACCAAGTACTTGGAAAAGTACAAAATTATCAACGATAAGCAATACGGATTTCGAAAATATAGGTCAACTGGCGATTTACTTACATACGTCACTCACTTATGGCAAAAAGCGATTGAGTTGCGGGGTGAAACAAGAACAATTGCCTTAGATATATCTAAAGCATTCGACAAAGTTTGGCATGAAAATCTGCTCCACAAGCTCAAAGCAATGGGATTATCGCCGAAACTTTGCACTTGGTTTGAAAGTTACCTAAAGGACAGATCCATTTATGTTGCACTGGATGGCCAGAACTCCAACTCTTACCAAATAAATGCTGGTGTGCCACAGGGAGCAATCCTTTCGCCAACTCTTTTCCTGATTTACATAAATGACCTCATAGATAAAACAGTAAATCCACTTTATTGCTTTGCAGACGATGGCAATGTAGTCTCCTCACTCATACCACCCACAGGTCTTTCCGCACGTGAATTCCATCATCTTAGATTAACTCAAATATCGCAGATAAATAACGACCTGGAGATAATAGAGGACTGCGGTAACAAAAACCTTGTACAGTTCAACGCGCAGAAAACCCAAGCAGCTCTGTTTTCAAAAAAGACCAGCACCGGTGAACCAAACATCATGCTATCTGGAAGTGCTGTCACATTACAGAGTCAGTTGAACATCTTGGGGGTTACTGCAGAGACCAACATGTCTTGGCACAGTCACGTGGCAGATATTGCTAAAAGGGCCTCCCAAAAGCTGGGGGTGCTATTTCGTACAAGACATCTGTACACACCAAGCCAATTGCTGACACTCTACAAAGCCCAGATTCGACCAACTATGGAGTACTGCTCACATATATGGAGTGCAGCACCCAAACATACCTTAATGCTTTTGAATACCGTGCAAAAACGAGCTATCAAGCTGATCAATGACCCCGCACTTACTCGTAACTTGGATGGTCTCGAATATCGCAGATCTGTGGGCGATTTATCTCTCTTCTACAGGTACTATCACGGAAAATGCTCTGAAGAGTTGGCACGTATGATTCCACCGAGAGTAGCACCTACCAGGCGAACCCGTCAAACAGACGGTAACCATGAATTTACTGTTAAACTAGAGGCACCAAGAACCTCATTACTTATATCAGAATTCATATCTCTGGAGAACAGCATCGCTGTGGAATAAACTCCCTGCGACGGGTTTCCCTGCAGGTTACAACCATAGAGAAACAGACTAAAAAGAGAGTAGCGAATTAAACGAGAGAGATCGGCACCGCATTCCTTTATGCCTGTAGCGCAACGCAGACGTCGCAAAGTTGTCCCTTTATTTATCGCGTCGGGATTTGACCTACGTGCTCGTTTCTGTCTCATTCTAGCAACATTGAAGCACTACAGAAGAAGAAGAAGGAAACAGAACGGTAGATATTTCCATATTATCTGACGCATGCTGATGTTTACGTAGATAAACATAACCTCAGTTCACTTCTAGGAAAAATATTTTAAAAAATAATTTTCTATTTTTCCATTATCAAGTCAACAATTGTAATATAAGAAATGTAAACAAAGGGCTTCCGAGAGCTCTCATATGTGTGTCAGGTCAGTGTTGTATTTTTTTATATTGCATAAATAATTACATTATACTTATTACTTGTTTTATTTTTATTATTTTCAGACTGAGGACTGAGGATAATTCAATGTTTTCGTTTTCTATCACATATTTTTTGTATTTGGAGAGGTATTTATTATTAATTTCATTACTATTGTTGATATTATTCGTATTATAAGAGTTATTGTTTTGTTTCATTACTACTTGAAGAATTCAGAGTTTGTGTAGGTATATTATTAATATTTTAAGAGTTATTATTTATTTCATTATTGTTTGAAAAATGCCGCTAATAATTTTTTTAATAAAACTAGCTTGATAAAGAATTAGGTATTGTTTTTTTTTTCCCTAAAAATTTCCATTAAAACCAAATAATCTTCAGTACCAATTTAAATTTCCCGCCATGCGTCCCACAAGTTTAGTTCATCCTGTAGCTCACGGAGGCGCTACAGGGATACAGTGGTGCCGATCTCTCTCGTGTAATTCGCTACTCTCTTTTTAGTCTGTTTCTCTATGGTTACAACCTGAACCGTTTCAAGACCAACATACACCGACATTTCCGCGCACTTGCCGCTTCTCGAGCGTGATAGGACATTTCCTTGCGAGTGCGCATATCCGTAAAAAAAAAAAAATAATATGGATGGCAAAAGAATAAAAAAATATTTTAGGAAGTAATTGAATATTTTTAAAAAATTTCTGATTTTGTCAATTTAAAAAATAGTAGCCTAATATTGGATAGGGTATCCAATATTGGGAAACCATTTTTTTATTCAAAGGCTATTGACAATTGAAGACCCTGATACAAGAAGGGGATAAGTAACAATATGTAAATTTTTCAGGAGAAGCAAAAAAAGTTTTTATTTCAAAATTAAATTTTATGTTGATCATGAAGTATGGCCAAACTAGTACAACAGCTATATATGATTTAAACAGCATTTGACAGCCAAATAAGAATGCTATTAAGCAAAAAAAAGTTGTGGTGCAATAATGGGATAAGTTTAAAACTTTTTATAATGTAATTTACAGCAATTGCAAGAAGGAGATATGTAAGTTACATTTAAACTATTTTCAGCAAAATAGTAATTATTATTCAATGTGTATCAACCTTAGATGAATATAAACTGAAGTAATATGCTAATAATTTTAACATAAAGTCAAATGTTTCTCATGAGAATAGCCAACTATCATCAAAAATACATAATTTTAAAGAAATAAAAATAGTGTTATCAATCAATCAGACTCAAAATCATCAGAGATATTAGTGTCCTGTGACATTTTAATCAACTTCTACCCCTGCTAGAACTTGAAGGCAGGAACTCACTGCCGGAACTTTGAAATGGTTCATTCTCCTTACAGCCTGAGCTCATAATAATGTCCTATATTTCAAATAATAAAAAATAACGCAATATTTTAATGCACCGCACCCTTACTTAGGTAGCAGGTTAACTTATTTTTACTATCCAGAAAACTGTCTCTGGTCCAACGGTTTTTTGGTGACTACCTGACTGAGGTCGTATGCACACATACCTTACCTGATCATGCAAACAAAATAGCCGGTGCATTATTGGGACAAAATTTCCCACATATAAAAATAATACTAAATTTGGTGCAAAAACGGGATATGTTACACAAATCTTATCCCATTATTGCACCAGACCCTACCAGGGGATATGTGGTTTGCTATCATAATTCAGTATCTGTTAAGCGTACGTATTCCATACTTGCATCAGGCAAGAAGAGCCACTTTTTAAACCTACATATGCAACTATCTCACTTTTGCAGATTTATGCCCTTATCCCCTTCTTGCACCAGAGTCTTCAATTTCAAAATTTTTAGGCACTAGTCATATTTGCTTTATCCCATTGCTTTCTTCTCTAAGTAGCCATTTCTGTAAACAATATATTATTGAAGTTGATAGCAAAGCATTGCCTAATATCGGATATCCAATATTGGGAACCTGTAACTCTATCAATTAGCTATCCAATATTAGGCACATCATAAATTTTTTAGGTTATAATTATTTTGGACAAAAAAAAATAAGATTTTATTAATGAAAACTCTAGAAAAATTTACTCTATAACATGCACTAGCTATCCCATTTAGAAATATTTAAAATGTTTATCTTTCAACTGATAATTCAGCTCCTAAAATAGGGAGCAAACAGGGCCGGATTAAGGGGGGGGTTTGGGGGCTAAAGCCCCGGGCCCCGAAATAAAGGGGGCCCCAAAACATCACCTTGCACGGGAATGAAATCATGCATATAATTTTACAATTTCGATTTCGCCATCTTTTATCTATCAATTATATCAAATAAAACACTACTCTATGATATTATTATTGAGTAGCTGGTATAATTAGGAATGCAACGATAATAGGAAAGTATCGATACTACGCACTCACGAGTATTTTTTGTTTTAGTATCGATACTACTCGATATTGTACTTAAAAGTATCGTTACTCTTGGGTATCGATTACTTTTGCAATAATTCAATAATTTCGGTTGATGTTTATTAATATGTACAATAAAATGCAGGTACATATAGAGATGTTATAGACGTATTACCAAAATATATCAAGATAATATCTATCTGATTTCAAAATAAATAAGATTTAAGAAAAAAATAAACAAAAAATAAACATAAAACCAATCTTCTTCTGGAATCGACCCGAGGAATAGTAGTTTCTCCAAACGTTTGCCTAAAGTCTATTCTTAGCTTGGGTTACAGTGGCACCGACATGAGAAAATAGGCGTTCTGATGCTGATGGAACGCTAGTTGCTACAAGACATGAATATTTCATAGCGATCTTATATAATTTTGGGTAGGTACATGTTTTTCATGTCCATCCAAATTTTCAGTGGAGTAACTGGATTGGCTAGATATAATGACAACTCATCGATAGAGCTAATTGTCTGTGAATCTTTTCTTTTCTGTTTATTAAGAGCCAAGCTCTGATGAAAGCTCCAAAAATCATAATCGCCTTCAGCTTCACTACCTTGTATTTCCTCAAGTATCGATATTAGACAAATAGTATCGATACCTACTTGATTTGAGAAAAAAAGTATCGAGTATAAAAAGTACTCGATATTTTGAGAATGTATCGATACTTTCAAAGTATCGATAGTATCGTTGCATCCCTAGGTATAATTATTGATATAGATGGCACACTATCCGCATAAAAGCTACAGTGACTTCATACAAGACAGTGGCGACAATAGGAACCTTGATAGGGCCCACCCGCCATGTTTTGTCAAAACAAAATTGCATAAAACTCCATAGGATTAAATGATAAAAACAAATTGTTTTTGTCGAAAACGAATTAATGAGAACAATAGACTTTTCAGATTTAATTGACGAATTTGCTGTGTCAAAATGTCGAAAAAAAAAATGTAATATGTAACAATTTAAGAATAAATATTTTTAATTACCACCTCTCCTGTCTTGTATTGTTTGTTCTGTAAGTAAATAGAAAATTTACATTTTTTAACCTGCAAGGTAAAGTTTTGAGTGACGTTTGAATTTATTTCAGGGACCTAGGGGCCCCTTTTGTGAAAATAGCCCCAGGCCCCAAAAGACCTTAATCCGACCCTGGGAGCAAATAATTTTCATACACACACATTTCATTTAAACGTCATTTATAACAACATAGTCTATTATAGAACTCTGCAAACTTATTAGTGGGGTTTTAAGGTGTAACGCAGCTTCTGGTTACTAGAAAGAAGCACATATTTTATACAGTTACGTTATTAAAATAGGTAGTTATCCAATATTAGGCAGTATCCTAATATTAGGCGCCTTTCCTCTACTGTACGCCTCTGACACATAAGCCGGCGTTCCGACTGGACTTGGTTATTCTTTACGTTACAAATTTTAGTTTAAAAAAAACCGCTTGCTTGCATACCAAAAAGGCACACGGGAAACCAATTTTGAACAGCTCATACCGGACTACTTGTACAATGGAATACATTGGCAGTTCACCCATTTCTTACATTTGATTTTTTTCTGGAACACGACTGAAGGGAAAATTATGAAACTCTCAGGAAAAAAAGACGCAAGTTAGGAGCTCATTATACTAAAATTTCTAACTTTTCCAGTAAAAAATAACAAAATGGAAAATTAATGGAAATCAACTTGCAAAATTGAGCAAAATCGAGGGGGAAACCGCCAGCCAAATTTGTACTCTGAATACATGGAGTACGAAGGAATAAACAAGTCCACACTCATTTACCTTAATGCCCTTCAGCTGTTTGACTTTATTTTGTCCTTTCTGCTTTGCCACCTTTTCTTTAAAGTTGACAACAATAGGTGCATTTTCTTTTTTGGATATAATGTATATAGTGGCTTTCTTGAATAATGAATATCATCAAGCTTTACATCCACCTTCATGCCACCAAGTAGTTTTTGAACTATTCTCTCTATGGTTTTTCGGTTTAATTGAGTATTCCAGATATAATTAGGTCCTGTGGTTCAGTTTGGTTTATTTTGTCTTCTATATTTCTTGCACTTTCATCTGCAGTTTCTGGTTGTGGTCTTTTAAGTTCTGAAATATTCTTTCGCCGCGTTTTTTATCTTCTTTTTTTCCATATTTGGTTTCTTACAACAGCTCACTTTATTGTCTGAACTTAGCACTCTTATTCGAGAAGCACAACTTGGATGATAATTTGATCCGCACTTTTCACAGTCGTATGATGAAACTACCTATGTGTTTTTTGTAGTGTTTGCAATATTTTTTGGTTTCTTCATTAGCCTTATTGTTTATGTTTACTTTATTTACTATTGTTTCGAAAGTGATACTCGATAATCTCGATTTCTCGAGAGTGGTCGTAGTTATTTTTTCCCAAGTGTTGCCGACATCTTCAGCATCTCCAATAGACCAATGGCCAATTTATTTAAAATGAAATCTACTCCCTAATGTAGTACCTACAGGATATTTCCGGAGTTTAATCGTAAATATTTAGTTTTGCTTTTCTCACTATCGTTCTTATGATCCTGTCATTATAGTAAAGAACAATTAATGCTATTGCTATGAAATCAGTAATTCAAGCTAGTGATTAAAAAATTAAAAATGTCAAATGTTCTCCTAGCTTTGAAGTTCAAATATTTGTAACTTTGATACAACCAAAAGCATAAAATACTGCGTAATTTTGCCGTGCGTAGGTAGGTAATTCAACCGACGTGGTGTGGCATCTCTTATGATAAGCAAAATCCCCATGGAGCCCTTTGGAAACCTTTAAGTAACGTGAATAAGCTTCAAATAAAAAAAAATACTCAAGAGTGAATATAATAATCTCGCTTGTATAGCATATAACAGCTATTTACATTCCATCAATAGCATCAAACACATTTTTATTATCTACTTAAAATGTGTACCCACTCATTACCCCAAGAGGGATCATATTTTTAATTAATTAAATTATGGTAGCTAGTTTATCGTTATTAATATTAGAGACCGCTGAGAGGTGGAGAAACAAGCAACAGGTTTAGTTACCATTGGCTGATCAACTTAATACACAGACGCAAATCGTTAATCGTTTGCCGCTCTTGCAGCCGCCAGCATGGCTCGAACTGAGTTTCAGCTTTTTCGATCGGTCCTCGTAATTTGTTTAAACAATTTTTAATAATAATACAGATCGAAGATAAATAATTTAAAATGCGTTCCATCGCTGCGTTGAAAGTGTTGCTAGTTTTTTGCGTTTTGTGCAAAAGTTTTCAGTGTATAGATTTGTGCGGTGATAGCGATTTGAATTTAACGTCTTATACAGACACTAAAATTCAAAATTGTGGCTGTAAGCAGGCAACTAGTTGCATAAGGAAATGTTGCAAATCGGGATTTTATTTAGGCAAAAAACGCATTTGTCGCAAAGTGGACACTAACGAGTTATTTGAAATACCGATTTACAAAAAACGAACAACTTTCTCAAAGATCATTAGCAACAAAGATAATTTTACGATAGGGATTTTGGAATGTCGATTTTATAGGTTGAATAATTTGGATGCTAATGACAGTTACTTTTTGCAAGAAAATGGCTTGCTGTGGATGCCGTATCACAAAAGTGGGATTTTTTACGAAAACACGGAATATTGCGTCGATGAACTGGATGGATTGGCTGTATTCACCTGTTTCCCTCAGGAAACCGCTGCTGAAATCGTTACGAGAAATGTCAATGCTATGGGTATGCATTAAATTGAAAAATCTGTTTTTTTTTTTTTAACAAGAATCTTCCAAACTTGACAACATACATTTTTTAATTCACTCGATTTCAAAAAAAGACAATTTATTTTGATTTACTTACCTACAGATAGAGGCGGAACCTAAATAGGCTAGGCAGAACGAATTTCTATGGTCGAAAACTAGGGTGGGGCTGTAAATTCATAAATTCGGATTTTCCACCCCTAATTATTAGATATTATTATTATGGCAATACAATTTTGATTAGCCAGTCTAATGTAATTATTGAGGATGTTTCGTATCGGGTTTTCACCCTGATGCTGCGATAACTTGGATAATGTTCCCCCACAATAATAATTGTTTTATCAACTTTGAAGTAAGGATATACCTACAGGAAAAAAATGCATTGTTTCTGGTTTTTTTCTTGTTCTTCAAACTTATTGATTTGTATTTTTATTTAAAACTATTTTTCTTCCAATAACTACTGATTTACTACTATTTCACTATTATCCTTTATCAGCTCAAACCAATCAACTAGATAACTCGTCAATTATTTCACTAGTTAGCTCAAATTAATACACCATTTGTCTTACTAATTATCTACGCATTATTATGTTGAACACACCCCCTTAATTTAAATGTGTTAATAGTCCAGGAGGCAGTTAAATTTTTTAGCACTTATTTTCCCAGTTGGTGTCTTTTAAATAGTTTGTTCTCTTGGTGATACAAAACAAGAATTTTTCAATCTGGCTTAAATTTTCGGATAGATTCACAAGATCAATGAAAAATACAAGTACACCTATTTTCCCAGACAAAAATATTCCACATTCACTACAATAGAACATAAAGTATATGAAAATAACAATTCGGCTTATCTGAGATAGTGGAAAGTGAGTCTGGCTGAAAATTTTCAGATCTTCAATCTTTCACTTGCCAGGTATTTTAATCATACTCACAGAATAGCCGGGCTATTTTTTTACGTAGCTTCAGTATACCTACATCTCATTAGTAGACCTTTTTTTTATCACTGAAAAAAAAGGGCCGTGCATTCGTAGGCTTTAACGCAGTTTGCGCCTCAACCTATCGGAAAGTCCCCCCTCAAAATATAGGAATTTTGCTTAAAATTACTAACCCTACAATTCTATCCATTTTGTCTGACTGGGAAAATATTAAGTGTTACCGAAAATCATCACTGCCTCCTAGACTATAACAAACTAAACTCACATTCTTAATTCCTAAAGACTTTGTAAACATATCTGTATATCTAGTATAATTCTTACAATTCTTTATCATAGATATAGCACTCAAGTGTGAAGTCACTAAAACCACCCTTAAGATTAACAAGTTCTGGTCCTGGCAGTCCTGCAGAAATGTTCTCTGCCTGCATTGAGGATAATGCGACTCAGTTGTGTTTTCTTGAATACCAGGCTATTGGATTCTTTCCCTGAAAACATACAAATCCACTTACACTCTTGCGAGTACGATGATCACCTCGTCAATCAGCATCTCATACACCTATAAAGTTAATTGTCCGATCTGGTAAACATTAGTCCATAGTCAGTAGTACAGCTTAGATACCGAAGCATTCTCTTAGCTGCTTTCCATGCACATGCAGTGGGTTTATCCAAAAATCAGGATAAATATGAAACGCTATATATGATATATCAGGTACGATCACTTAAGATAGATTCATTAAACTACATACCAATCTTCGATATGGAACATTATCTACCACTGTATAACATTTATATCCATTTGAAAATTGAATTTCATTAGAGTCGCAAAGGACCGAGACGTATGTTCGGGTTTGAAAAAAGAACGGTTCTAGAACGGTTCAAAACAATCCCACAGTTCATTAATCAACAAAATGACAACGGCTCTGCTATCACCAATTTCAATAATAAACTGTGCGAATGTTTTGAACCGTTCTAGAACCATTCTCTTTTTAAACCCGAACAAAGCTAATCATTCATTTCTGCGTAAATTGAACAACACTGTCACTCCTCTTCAAATCTATTTCAAGAAGTATTTTCACGTCATACGTTGATTTGACTTTAAATTTCCGAAACAAGTTGTTAATATATACCTAAGCTCTGTGACTTGATCTTTTGCGGTCCAATTATCATAGGATCATCCACAAGTAATGCTAGGGATATGTTGGTCATTCACAAATAAATAATACTCATATTATTGGGATCTTCGAAAATTTAAACTTGTCTTGACTGATTAAATTTCATGTTCCAACATTTGGGCGCATTTCTAAGTCCATATAAATCACGTCTCAATTTTAAATATTTTGCATCTTTGTTCAAGCCTGCTTTAATGTACACATAATTTTCTAGCAATTCATTTAGGAATAAAGTAGGAACATCAATCTTGTACAGTTTCCAACCATTCTGTAAAGGCACTGATATAAGTAGTCTTTGGAGATAACCTACACACTGGGGCATAGATGAATTAATCACTTTCATTATATGGTACTTGGAAATCTCTTACAATCAATCTTGCTTTCTTTGTACCGTCTTCTTTTATTTTAAAAATTCACTATGTACTGGAATCCAAGTTTGAGAGTTTTCATGGGATTTAATTTCCTTCTTTATGGCTTCTCTCTAATCTCCAGTTTCACAGGCTTCTGCATAACTTTTAGGCTCATCGATCTGTGAGCACACAATAGGCACTGTATATTTCATAGTAATCAATAGTTTTGGGTTTGTTCACAGTTTCTCAATGTCTTGTTATATTCTTATTATTCAATTGCATATATGTTTTTCGTTCTCATCACTACTTCAATTTACATTGCATCCTTGTATATTATTGGTCATTTGAACAGGTCTCCGATGAACTTGCAGTGGACGTATAGTCATTAAAATACTGTTAAACACACTTCTTGGATCAGGATTTTATTGGAGAAACTTCTGTGGCAAAACTAAACTTCTCAACAACAACTAAATGTGTAGGGTAAGTCCGGGGGAGATGGCCATCCAGTTCAATTTTTGTTTAAATATCTTCAGCTTTTTACTCAAGGAAAACCAATTTCACTTCACAGTATCTACATAAGATAATTATACGTAAGCCAGATAGTAAAGTACTATTGTAAACAAGTTTTGTGAAAAAAACTATAAAAGTTACCGCAGTGACATATGGGGTAAGATCCCTGGTGCTATGGGGAAGATGGCCATCCCAATAAAGGAGAGATGGCCAGCCGAGAAAATAGTGTTTTATTTATGTAATAGTATGTTCTACTAAAACTAAACAAATGCTCAACAAAACACTAAGGGGCCAAATTATGGACCAATTGGTAAAGGTCCTGGTTGTTACCAAGCAGGTGAATTCTATACTTTGGGAATAGAATTGGTCCAGTTGGTCCATAATATGGCCCTCTTTCATTTATTATGGTACAAACACCGTAGTTTAAAAATTAACAATAAATAATCTTCGAACTAACAAATAAAATCAAGTTTATGTAGTTAAATTTGTAGAATTAAAATAATAGTTTTCTTAAACATAAAAAATGCATATAGGTATATAAGTACTATAAATGGTTCATAAGAGGTGCCACATTTCTGACATAAATCTATGAAAAATGTGGTGCAGGATTCATGCAACCATAACTGGCACCTCACACATTGAATCCAGTCTTCTCTCTTGCTTGCTTCTCCACAGCCGACACATTCGTTTTCTCCAAAATCTTCATTTGGATCAGAATCACTACTCGTGAATATATTTTTTTTTTTTCACTTTCACTGCTAGACGAACTGGTAGACTACGTTTCTTTACCAGTTTTAATTTTTTGACAGCTTGAACTTTTGTTGTAGCTTTTTTTATTTTCAGTTTTTCGATAAAATCAGGAGAGGTTATTTCAGCTGCAACCTTCTTTGCTCTTTTTCTCACACCTTGAACCAGTCTCGGAACTGCTGCAAACTGAGAAACCGTTTTTGTAAATGGTGATTCAGACTCCAGAACTGATGTCAACTGATTTGGAATATCGGTTTGCTGATTAGCTTTAGATGTACTGGTTTGAGGACTCCCAAGTCTCAGCTAATTGTTTTCTTGGTTCAATAGCATTATCATTATCGGCTTGCAGTTGTTTTCTTTCATCGGTCTGCTGATTAGCTTTAGATGTACTTGGTTGGGGAACTACCAGTTACTTGTTTTCTTGGTTCGATAGCATTACCATTATCGGCTTGCACTTTGTTTCTTTGATCTGTAATCGAAAATGCATATTGCGGTATCGCACTGGGATTAAACAGGAGTTGCTGCTTTTCCCCAGGCCTTTTGATGCAGTTCTCCAAACTGATAGATATCTAGTTAATTTACTACCAGGGTTATTTTTGCACCATAAATGACAGTCAGCATAGTAATAATTTTTGAGTGACAACACAGAACGGTCCAAGGGTTGTAGGTAGTGTGTGGTATGACTTGGTAACACAAATAAAATGATGTCATTTTCTCTAGCAACCTCAATCATTTCGACACTGCTTGAATGAGAAGCATGCCCATCAAGAATAAGGATAACTTTACCTTCCGGTTTCCTGGGAATAAAGTGCTCCTTAAACCACTGGATAAAGATTGTGGTATTTATATAGGAGGATTTCTCAGACATATAAAGTATTGATCCTGGTGGCATATTATCCATGTATTCCAGTTTATTTATTTTTCCTTTCATGATGCACGCAGGTGGCCAAAACCTCTCCTGGACAATGGTTCAGTTGCAGGCCAGACTCGTCCATATTAAATACATGTTTTGGTTTTGCAAGGAGAATATTTTCTTGCAAGCAATTTTCAAGTTAATCGAAATAAATTCCAATTTATTCCCGATTTATCACTTGCGCCCTGCCCTATGAATCCAAACACCCTCAGATTTGCGTAATGAAAGATCACGATTTCTGTCAAGAAATAGTTTCAGCCAGTCGTATCCAGCTTTTTCGTGATCCCGGTTAAAAGTATGTTACACACCTATCTCATTGGCAAAGTGGTACGCAATACTTCTGACGTTTGCATCTCTTTAATATGGCGCACTAATCTTCTCTCATTTTCCGGACTAAGTTGGCTTTGGGGTCCCAATAAACCTTTGACACATTTGTTTTCTTTAATTCGCCGATCCAATGTTTTTCTGGGTATATTATATGTCTCTGAAGCGTTTTTCACTGAACTTCCATTACGAACAGCAGCTATGGCGCTTGTGATTCCTGAGTCCACTGATCTCGGGAAACACCTTGTTTTCTGATGTATTTATTCGGCATCTGAAATCAAAATACCAAAAAGTTAACTATATAAGTCCTATACCTACCTAATGATATTTAAGAAAAAAACAATTAAGTACTGTATAAACAATAGGGAACATGTGTATTCTATATAAATTTGAAGTCATAGCATTTTTTAGTTCAAAAATAATATGGCCGTCTCACTTGTAATAACAGGTGGCTATCTCTCCCATTTCAAAGGGTGAGATGGCCATGCAGATTATTCTCAATAGCAAAGACATTATTAACGTTGATTTTGAGGTTAGAATATATTTTAAACTCTCTATTTTATAATAAAACCATCCAGTCGGAATAGATATATGCAAACAAAGAGCCTTAAATTAAGAAACCTTAACAAAGTAGGATGCTTACCTTTGAATCACGTTATTACCATTTTTCCCACAAAAACGCTAGAAATCTACTCCAAATTTAAATATCAATGACAAGCTACAGTCTACACTATTTTCTAAATGTATTAAACTTTTAAAAAACTTTCATTGCATTTCAACAATTTCGTCCATGCCAAATTGTCGAGGGTGTTACTCCCCTAGGTAAAGCTCTAGTTGGAATTCAGTTCATACACAGAACATTTCAGAGCCTCATCCAATAGTATTTTTCGAATACCTGAATCTATATTGGTTCTCATTTTATCCAATATTCTATTCATTCTTTTCCATTCTCTTGGCGGGTATATGGCATGGTATACTCCAAAGTCATACCATTCTTTTTACGAAAATTCCTAAAACTACTCGACACAAATTCTCCTCCATTATCTAGTCAAAATGTTTTGACCATAACCTGGTGTTTCAAAGTCTTTTACATATTGAAGATTCATGCTAGCCTCATCTTTAGTTTTTTTAATATTTTTATCACTGAAACCTGTGAAAAATCATCTAGTATAGTTTGAAAGTACCTACCACTCTCTTATAGTGGCTGGTTTGATTGGTCCCCAGACATCACTATGTACTAGATCTCCCATAGCAGTCAAGGTTCTCTATTCTCATCCTTGTTGCCTTGCCTTCCATACAACTGCTGCATATTTCATCAGATTTTGATAAACCTAGCTGCATGACTCTTTCTTTTATGCCATAAGTCTTTATCCACTGAAAAATGGCACTGGTAAGCAAACGGTTGAATTAATCTGTCCACTGTTAACACATAGAGTCCCTTTTTGACTACACACTGTAACATAAAACTACTCCCTTATGGTCGTGTCATTTCTTTCCACAATAGTCTTATGTCCTTTTGAGGTCAGTTTTGAGGCCCATAGCAAATCATGTACCATTTTTGGCACAATTAATGCTTCAATTGAGAGTATGGCAGTGTGCTTTTAGGGTTCCAATCTTATTAAATTTAAGAATTTCTCAATTTGCTATATGTATTGATACATAGTTTGGTAGCATCTGTATGTCAAACATTTTGGCTTCAAGACTTTTCTGCATAAAATGATTACTCGCACCTGAGTCCACTACAAAACTCACTTTGCTTTCGATTTCACTGCAATAGTTTGCAGCATATAGTATCACTTCTTCTGCAGCTGTGTTTGCCTGATGCTTTCTTTCTTCATTCTGCTTTGCTTTCCATGCGAGCGACCTCTGTAATTACCTCTAAATCCTTTGCTATAATTCCCTTTCCTGTGCCTCTAATGTTCCTCCTTCTTTGTGGACACTGTGCTTGAAAATGTTGTAGGCTGCCACATATAAAACATGTTCTGGTATCTAGATTTGGGCCTAATTCATTATCTTCATAGCTCTTCTCGATTTTTGAATTCATTTTCATTTCCTCGTCCAACAGTCTAGCCTTTACAAAATCCAACTTGACATTTGCAATAGGCTTCAGAGCTGTCACTACTGTATCATACTACGCTGGCACGAACAATAATAAATGACACACCTTATCATTCTCACTCAGGTCAGATCCATGCTCTTCGAGCTTTCTAATAATGGTATCAAATTTCAAAAAATGATCTCCCATCCTCTCATTTTTGTTAGTTTTAAGATTTTGAAGTTTCCGCCAACAGGACAATCTTGCAGTGGCGGCTCGTGGTGTCCAAGAAAGGGTGGGCGACAAAAATAAAAAACAGCCATGGGCAATTTTTTTTTAGATTTTCAAGGTCGCGGCCTTTTCAAATATTGTATTAAAGCAAAGATAATCCTACTCCAAAGTAGGATTATCTTTGATTAAAGGTATTTTTTATTTTTCCATTTTCTTTCCAGGGAGGCGGTGCCCACCGAATCTTGTAAATAAACTAGAACGTACAAAAACATTTTTCAAAGCTTCATGTGCAAGCCTTAATTATATCTAGGTGTTTGTCAAACACACCTTGAACTATATAGGATTACACAGTGTGGTTTTCGTCCAGGAATATGTTAATGAAAAGTCGGTTTTCGGCTTATTTGGACTTTACTTAATGAAATATCTAAATCAACAGCCAACGTTTCGACGCATTCCGCATCATTCTCAAGGCTAAAAGAAAACAGGCAAAGAACGTTACAAGCATTTCACAACGATTAACATTTTAAAAAATGACTGACAAAATAAATTAACATTTAACAAAAAAGAAGCATTTACAAAGGTTTAAAAAATAAATTAAAAAATGACGTATAAAAAAGAAATTAACATTTAAAAAGTTTCAACAATGACTATTACATAACAAGAGATAAGTAAAATGAGTTTCACAAATTATATTTTTGAAAAACTATCAATCCAGACAACATAGAACCAATTACCTAATTTGACTAATAAAAACGTCGTATTGTTATCTACAAAATACCTTACCAAAGTTTACCTTACCTAGATTATTAAAGCTATGAATCGCATCATTCGGACCGATTCATCAATAACAACAAACAAAAAAGTTCACACACCAAAGAGCGGTACTATTGCTTGCCGTGATGTTTCGGTACTACTTTTTCATATCGATCTGCATTGGTACGTAAAACTAAATTATTGATAATGTTGATTCCCACCCCACCAAATTTCACCTTTAAAAAACTTAATTTGGGGAACAGAACCAATTGAAAACAATCGAATGGTCGGTTTATAACTGATTGGTTATGATGTTGCAGTAAATTGTACTTAAGTTTTGTGTATCCATGTTAAGGTTTACATTGGGTTTATTAGTCGTTATATGGCACATTTCTAAGAAGAGTCTTTGTTGAAAATTAGGGTGACTGTCTAAGATAGTCGATGATTGGAAGTCAAACTGGTGTCCAGTTTCGAAGTAATGTCTTGCTAGTCCTGTTTTTGGATTATCTATCTTAGTAATATTACAATCCCTTTTGTGTTCTGATATGCGATTTTTCAGATATTGTTTTGTTTGGCCTACATAGCATACATTGCAGTTATTGCATGGTATTCTATACACTACATTACTGGTGTTATCTTTAGGGGTGGGATGTTTAACTTGGGAAAAAAGATTTTTAACTGTTTTTTTATTGTACATTGCCACTTCAGCGGTCTGTGTACCAAGTTTTTTTCCGAGGGGTTCAGATAGACCTTTATACGTGAAAGGTCTATCTGAACCCCTCGGAAAAAAACTTGGTACACAGACCGCTGAAGTGGCAATGTACAATAAAAAAACAGTTAAAAATCTTTTTTCCCAAGTTAAACATCCCACCCCTAAAGATAACACCAGTAATGTAGTGTATAGAATACCATGCAATAACTGCAATGTATGCTATGTAGGCCAAACAAAACAATATCTGAAAAATCGCATATCAGAACACAAAAGGGATTGTAATATTACTAAGATAGATAATCCAAAAACAGGACTAGCAAGACATTACTTCGAAACTGGACACCAGTTTGACTTCCAATCATCGACTATCTTAGACAGTCACCCTAATTTTCAACAAAGACTCTTCTTAGAAATGTGCCATATAACGACTAATAAACCCAATGTAAACCTTAACATGGATACACAAAACTTAAGTACAATTTACTGCAACATCATAACCAATCAGTTATAAACCGACCATTCGATTGTTTTCAATTGGTTCTGTTCCCCAAATTAAGTTTTTTAAAGGTGAAATTTGGTGGGGTGGGAATCAACATTATCAATAATTTAGTTTTACGTACCAATGCAGATCGATATGAAAAAGTAGTACCGAAACATCACGGCAAGCAATAGTACCGCTCTTTGGTGTGTGAACTTTTTTGTTTGTTGTTATTGATGAATCGGTCCGAATGATGCGATTCATAGCTTTAATAATCTAGGTAAGGTAAACTTTGGTAAGGTATTTTGTAGATAACAATACGACGTTTTTATTAGTCAAATTAGGTAATTGGTTCTATGTTGTCTGGATTGACAGTTTTTCAAAAATATAATTTGTGAAACTCATTTTACTTATCTCTTGTTATGTAATAGTCATTGTTGAAACTTTTTAAATGTTAATTTCTTTTTTATACGTCATTTTTTAATTTATTTTTTAAACCTTTGTAAATGTTTCTTTTTTGTTAAATGTTAATTTATTTTGTCAGTCATTTTTTAAAATGTTAATCGTTGTGAAATGCTTGTAACGTTCTTTGCCTGTTTTCTTTTAGCCTTGAGAATGATGCGGAATGCGTCGAAACGTTGGCTGTTGATTTAGATATTTCATTAAATAAAGTCCAAATAAGCCGAAAACCGACTTTTCATTGAACTATATAATTGATTGAGCTTTATGAGCCTATCTTTTCCAATCTTCTTTTTCTTCACTAGAAGCTACCTCACTAAGTTCATTGCGTTGTATGGCTTCGTGACAGTTTTCCCTTCTTAGCAGAGTTACAATTCTAAAATTGCCAATTGTTGAAATTGTTTGCCTCTAACACTTGTTATTTATCCCAGCTATATATAAATAGTTCACAAAGAATGACTCTGAGCAAAATCGAAAATACACTTTACAGTTTGCAGCTATGTTTCACACACCTTCACTCCTGGGCCCATAACCTCTTGAAGTTAATGGACAAATAAAATACACTGGAAGCGTATTTTATTAGTAGATATAATGTGAAATGTGGAATAACGGGAAAAATTGACTAATAACTATTATTAATTAAAACAAGAGACGATTCATTGCATTAGACAATCTATCAAAAATTAACGTCACTACAAAAACAGTGTTATAAACATTATTATATTCAACATTCCGCAGGTCCAGTAATACTCTCTTCTCTTTTATTGAGATAATTGATCTATCAAACTTCACTTATCACTTATCGCGTTTTCTTAACTATATACAACAATAATAATAATTCTCCTTTTTGAAACTAACTTCCAGCTCTACAAACTACGCGCTTTATATACAAAAATATTCAGTACAGAAATCTCCAGAGACTGAGAAGTTTTGGCTTTTATCTATTGAATTACAGTGTTGAAATTTTATCAATCAACAATAGTTTGCTGTTTCAATATGTTTTCATCATTTTGACGACGGCCATTGAGCAAATCTTAATCAAATCAAAATATTTTGTGGTTTTTATCACATCTTGAATCATGTATGTAGGTACGTACTATAAGAAAAAACGAAAAATGTATCATTTAGGTTGAAAAACGTCCTCACTTTCTGGTAGCCGTATAATAGAATCTGAATAGCTACTAAATCATCTCTTTTCTTCTGAAGTATAGAACTTCTAAACAAAAATTCGTGAATTATCTTAAACCCTTCAACTTTGTAAATCAAACAACTTTAAACGAACTTTTTTGTTTTGTTAATTTTTGAAAGGCTGGTATTCTCGCTTGTTTTCTATACCTCTATTTTTTATTGCAATAACAAATATTCT
This sequence comes from Ceutorhynchus assimilis, assembly GCA_917834065.1. Taxonomy (NCBI): domain Eukaryota; kingdom Metazoa; phylum Arthropoda; class Insecta; order Coleoptera; family Curculionidae; genus Ceutorhynchus; species Ceutorhynchus assimilis. The sequence goes on from OU892286.1 coordinate 19,642,956, forward strand.
TAATGATAAAAAATGTATAAATCCAAGTTATATCCAGTGACAAAATTTGAAAATTTCCAGATTGATTTATTATTTATTTATAATATAAATGATGTGGCTTGGCACATCTGGGTTTTTTGGGAACATTAAAATTATAGTTAACAAAAAATATGTTTAGGATTTAACCTTTAGGTACATACAATGAATGATGAACTATACAATAGGTACCGTATTTATAATTATCAGAATAAATTCCTTTGTTTTTTTGTCAATGAGCTAGAGGCTAAAATAAATTACACAAGGTGTTTGACTTTAACTATAAAATATGAACCATTCAAATTATTGACCATTTTATAATTTGCTTGGTTTTTCTAATATCAACGATACACGTTATGGTAAATTTGTCAATTTTGTACTTACATAATAAACATTTTTGGTAATTTCATTGGTCATGGTGCATGGTGTGTGATCTCGCTTGTAAAATAAAAAATAGACAATATAGAAACAATAAAAATAATTTAGGTATATTTTCAAGGGTTAAAATATTTGTGTTTGAGTACTAAGTACCTACAACTTATACCTACTTATTATGAAAACTATAGGTATAGTTGGTCTTGCTTCATTACCTATGCTGCAACCACAAATTAACAAATAATTATGTAATAATAGGTAGAGGAAATTATTTAAATTTTTCCATTATCCTATTAATAACTCAAAGCTGAAATTTATGATCTTTGATTCAAGCAAAATATGTAATTTGTATTTAGAATTTTTTTAAGCTTCTCAGACTACAATTTGATAGGACTCTGGCATGGATGAAATAATTGTAAAATGACCCCATTTTCATCATCTGTCCAATCCAGAAATGGTTTGGTCAAATTCTGTAAGAAACTGTGTCAATAAAGGATTGTTGTAGAGTACCTAAAAACTAAATCTAAAATAGGTCAAGCTTAAATAAAACCCAGCCCTTAAGCCAACAAAACAAAAAATTACTAAAAAAGTATATTGATAAAGGTCTCATCAATAAAAAAAAAAATATTGCGTTTAGCACTTCCGGTAATTGGTAACTGTTTCCTTTATTATTTTTCTACTTTTCAGATGACTTATCACACAGCATGAAACGGCCATTATCTAATTAAAATAGTACTTTGTTTTATGGAATTGATTGAAATAAATTAAGCGTTAGTTTCACACGCTCTTGTTGCTCTAAAGGACAAAGGTATAATTTATACCTTTGTCCTTCAGAGCAACAGGAGAGGTAATATAGGTAATGAGTTTTATATCTCAATTTATTCGGAAAACTTTCCTGCAAAAAAAAAATAATAAGATTTGAAACCTCTATTATTATCTATTTCGAATTTCGCTTGGAAATTTAGGTACAATTTTTTGAATCAAAAAGTACCTAGTGAGTCTCTTTACAGAATATTTTTTAAAAAATTGTCACTAATTCTAGCAAACATCTGGAAGCTGGAAGGAACTATTATCCAGAGCAGAGAAAAAAATTCAAAACCAGCAAATCGCAGATTTCTCATTTTCGCGTTGCGTGTTTACTTTTCAATGACAAAAAACTTATATCCTATATGCATACCAATGCCTAATTAACTTAAGAAGTTCGTTAAACCAAAAACACATATAACAGGTTTTATTTCAGCAAAGATGTGTGTAGGAAAAAATGAAGAAGACAATTTATGTTCGTAATGTGGTAGAGATCTGGTAGGCGTTTAATGAACACACATATAAATTTATTATAGAAGTAACTCTTTGATTTCGAAATAATTAAATAAAGGTACGCAATGAGCAAAACTGGTCTCCTGGTTAATATAATGATAATGACGTATGAACGTGAATTGAAAATCAAAAAATGTCTTGTAATAATGACGTAGGTATATAATCAAAAGACTTGTTTACAGGAAATACCATGCTGTTTATATAATAATTATTAGAAAGTCTCCAATAATATGTCAATAGAAAATCACTTGAAGTTAAGATAAGTGTAAAAGTCCATTTAGATTAGATTTTGGTTCTCAAGTGGACCACATTATATGAAGACTCAGAATAACTATTATTACTCTCTTATATACACAGATTTCAGATTTTCTCATACGAGTCCCACGCTATATTTTTAACTAAGTAGGTAACAGTGAATCAGTTTCCTTTCAACTTTCAAACGGAGTCCTGATGAGGGCAGATTCACAGAAACACAAAATTCGAGAACTTTACATTAACTTCCTGGATTTTTTTCTTTTTTTTTCTTTCGATCACGGAATAACTCCATTTCATCACTAAAGAGGGAATTTTCATTGGATTACTTGTTATAGGGAATGAATACCTGCGGAACTATCTAAAAATCACTGTTGAAAACCCAAAAGAAGAGAATACGTATGTTCGTGTTTCTAAACTTATATTTACGTGTTATTGACTCGGATAGAAATGTCTATGAGAATTTCATACATCTGTCAAAACTGGTATTCCAACAATAAATTGACATGTTTTGATTGTTGAAAGGGACGGAGCCATGGGGGGGGGGGGGGTTGGGGGGGCAACGCCCCCCCCAAAGTTCTTAAAATATATCGAAAGTTGGGAAAACTTGGATAAAAAATTTAAAGTTGGGAAAAATCGGTAGACAAAAATTTGCGCAGCTTATTTGCGAGGACTACTTAAAATTAACATAGGATCGTGTCATGTACTGGTAGTGGCACGTGGCACTCGTGGCAGTAGTGGCACGAGCGCCACTAGCACTATTCAAGAGTTAATACCAAAGACCCACGTAGTTATATTTATAGCTTGTTGTTGCAAGACAGTGTTTATTTTATTTGATTATATTATTTGTATGTCTGGAATATACACCGTGATTTACGTAGCCCGTGCATTTGAAGTTGTCCAGTTTGCAGGTGGAATAGTAGAAATAGCATCTAATCCACCTGCAGGCTAATGCATGGGCTACGTAAATCACCCTATATACATGTCAAACTTTTTATCAGTTTTTGAAGTGAAACTTCTTGAGCTGGAGTCTCATGCATGCGTTTCCGACTTCCGATGTCCGAAAAACCTTCTATTCTGACATATGTTTATACGATTATGTCAGAATAGAATAAAGTTTTTCGGACATCGGACGTCGGAAAACGGATGCATGAGATTCCGATTTTAGGCGGCGGTCTGATATTTAGACGATAATATGCAGAGTGATTCGAAAAACGCATCACTTAACGTCACGTTTTGGTACATCTCGTTGCACGAGAGACGAGAGAGAAGGAAAATATAACGTAGACTGTAGAGAGGCGGAGAAAGCGAGCCAGCGAGCAGAGGCCTTCGCTACGTCCCTGAATGTTGATTTGAACCAATCAAATTGTAATTACGCGATAATTTGCACTAGTGCAAATTATCAGATAATTGCATACTAACTGGTGCGAAAACTGGTCTTTTGACATTTTTTGACAAAAAATTTAATTTAATTTATGCGTCTGCATGCCACTAAAATTAACACTCTTTAAAAAATTTAAATTTTTGATTTATGAAATTCTCTCATTAAATAGGTACAACTCGTGCAATGGAAATATATTTATAATTTTCGACAAATTTGCACTCATGCGTTTTTAACTGAAAAAGGCACTCGTGCACTACGTGCACTCGTGCTCTTTTTCAACTAAAAATGCATTCGGGCAAATTTCCCAAAAATTATCAATAATTTCCATTGCACTAGTTATATTACTATTGATAATTTAATAACTAAAATCCAGAGTTGTTTCACTTCATTCAGTTAATATTCCGAAACTTGAATTAATAAAAATCAGCAAAATTATCATCGGATTTGTAGCAGTCTGCCCAATGATGGTAAATGGCGAGCGGTCTTATTGATGGTGTTTATTTCCTTGGACAATTAAAATTTTCGAAGGAGTCTATTTGCAACTGAGAGAAGCAACTGCAGCAAGGTTTTCATGCATAAACTTTTATTATATAAAATTGACAGAGCCTTTCTAGAAGTACTAAAAAATCATCATCATCACCCAGCCATTTCCGACCCTGTCGGACATAGGCCTCCTCTAGATATTTCCACTTACCTCTGTTTTGAGCGGTTGCAACCCGATTTGTATTGAGACTTTTCAGATCATCCGTCTTTCTTGTGGGAGGTATTCCTCGGTTTCGCTTGATCTCGTTCTCCACTATAAAACTTTTTTTGTCCATCTACCATCCTTCTGCCTTGCGACCTGAATAGCCCATCTCCATTTAGATTTTGCGATTTCCTCTATTATGTCTCCGGTTCTTCTTCGGATCTCGTTGTGTCTCATTTTGTCTCTCAAAATTATTCCCAGCATCGATCTTACCATCTTGCGTTGTGTGACACGTAGCTTTCTGGCTCATGCTTTTGTGAGTGTTAAGGTCTTTGCTCCATAGGCGAGAGCTGGCAAGACGCACGCAATTTTTGAGGATATGATCTTTGATTATATGTCTGAGTCGACCATGTGCCGCCCAGCAGAGAGTGATACGCCTTAAAAGTTCGCACGTTTGATTGTCTCTGTCAATTCTAATCCCATGTCCCAAACAACAGTATTTTTCCACAAACTCTATATCTGCTCCGTGTATGTATATTTTCTCTGGCGACTAGCTTTGTCATTGCCTTAGTCTTGCCATAATTGATGATGTTTAGACCCACCGTCTGCATTGCCTTTTGAAGTTCTTGTATAGCATTAGTTTTCCTTGTTGTAGGTCGTCTGTGATTCATCCGCAAAAAAGATTATAAATTTTTCTTCTTCTACAGTTATGCCTTTGTTGTATCATTCTAGTGTTTTAAAAACATGTTCTAAAACGGTTGTAAACAATTTTGGTGATATAGTATGTGAGATAATTAGTGTTATTGCTTTAGTTTTAGTCTAGTTAGTTATTGAATGTGTTATGTAGTACATGGTGACAACATCAAGACACCAGGGTACTTATTCTTGAAACAGGGGAGCAGCGTTCCCAGGAGAACAAGTGTTGCGTCTTTGTTACTCATATTATCATTTGCATATCATTGAGAAAGACGGAACACTCGTTCTCCTGGGAACGCTGCTCCCCAGTTTGAAGAATAAGGACCCAGGTCGGATGTCAACCAGTTTTTGTAAAACGTCAGATATTAGATCCACGTTGTCAAATAAGTTCTCGTCTATTATTTCTACTAGTTGTGCTCTATCCTGGAATCACCAGGATATGACATGGTGTCAGGTAGAAGACATCTCGGGCAATCTCGCTTGTTGCACCCTAGAAACTAGTGATCTGTATTGCGCTCGTTGCACCCCATAGTAGACGATCTTCACTCAATATTACCAAAATTGTTGAATTGGTCTAGGAAAAATGGAGAGTTTGTTCCGCCCACCAGAACAACTTGGTTTAGACGGTAATGTAGCTGAGAAATGGAAGCGGTTTGAACAGAAATTCGAAATTTTCTTAACTGTGACTGGGTTAAAGAATAAAGATGAGGAAATTCAAATAGCTGTGTTTCTAAATCTCATTGAAGATGATGGCCTTGAGTTTCATAATAGTTTTTCGTATGCAGATGCAGATGCAGAGAAAAAATCGTTAAAATTAATATTACAAAAATTTAAAAACTTTTGCTCGCCACAGGCCAACATTATCTTTGAGCGATTTAAATTTAATGGCATTGTGCAAAAAGAAGGCCAGTTATTTGTCAGTTTTCTGACAGAGCTGAGAAAAGCTGTAAAAATTACAAGCTACAAGGACCAAGATGACATGGTTAGAGATAGAATTGTGATAGGCGTTGCTGACAAAAATACCCAGGAAAGGCTTTTTAGAGAGAGGAGAGAGTAAGCTTGACTTGATTGAAGCTATAGAAATGTGTCATGCCTCTGAGATTAGCAAAACCCAAGTTAAAGTGCTACAAAGCGAAGCTTCAGCTAGCGCGATAAATAGAGATATAGTGCATTCTAGTTCTGTGTCGTCCTCGTCGTCTAGATCGACTGGAGTACCACAGTCTTCAATCTTGTGCAAGTTTTGTGGATAAAAACACTTGAAAAATGGTAAATGTCCAGCCTGGGGAAAAACTTGTGCGAAATGCCAGAACAGGAATCATTTTGCAGCTTCGTGTACAAATGGAGATAAGTCGCTTATGAAAGTAAAAGAAAATAGAAAATCTAGAAAAAGCTTGAAGAAAAAAGTGCATGATCTAGAGAAAAATGAATCTAATGAAAGTAGTGATGAATCATAAAGTAGTGATGGGCAATTTTATGTAAATTCCGTTAAAATGATTAGTTCATTGAAGAAGAAAGTGCAGAAATTTAATTCACAAGGGAAAGTTTAGAAGCAAAAAGTTTACATAGGTCAAGGGCAAGTAGATTTTAAACTTGATAATGGAGCAGAGGTGAGTGTTTTACCACTGCATATTTTGGAAAAGTTAAATTTTGTTGACTTGAAGTCCACAAAAATAACTCCATATGGTAGCGAAAGCTTTAAGATCAAACCCCTTGGAGAGGTCAGTTTGTTGTGCAGAGTCAATGGCATTGAATCGCTAGCTGATTTCATTGTTGTTGATGCTGAGGACCAACTGCCTTTACTTGGGTTATCAGGTCGTTTATCTCTAAGCTTATTAAAACGTTTAGCCTCGATTAGTGAGGAAGCAAATGTATCTTTTAAATCTTTAGAGAGTGTCATTAAAGCTTATAAATCTTGTTTTGATGGCCTGGGGGAGTTTCCCACAAGCCACCATATAACCTTGAGAAATGACGCAATTCCGCATGTTCAGCCTCCCAGAAGGGTTCCTAAAACACTCCATGACAGATTAAAATGCAAGTTAGAACAACTCGAAGCACAAGGTGTAATTGAAAAAATTGAACGTCCTACTGAGTGGCTGAACCCGCTAGTAATTGTCGAGAAAAAAATCATGACTTGCAACTTTGCTTAGACCCTAAATATTTAAATAATGCGATACAACGCGAACATTTTTTGATTCCTAAAGCTGAAGAAATTGCTGTCAAATTGTGGGACAAAAAATACTTTACAGTTCTTGACATGAAAGATGGTTATTTCCAGGTGAAAATTGATGACCAAAGCGCGGATTATACAACATTTGGTACGCCTTTTGAGCGTTATAGATTTCTTAGGTTGCCTTTTGGCATTTGTTCTGTGCCTGAAGTCTTCCAAAGAAAGATCTTTGAAATATTTGGTGACCTTGGAGGAGTGGGCCTTTACTTTGATGATTTAATTATAACTGGCAGTAATGAGCTTGACCATGACAGAAACCTTCAGTTAGTTATAGAACGTGCTTTAAAATACAACATCAAATTCAATAGTTCAGAAATTCAATTTAAATCAGAATCTGTCAAGTTCATGGGTCAAATTTATTCTAAAAATGGTGTTGAACCCAACAAAAACTATGTAAAAGCTAAAGTCCGACAAATACCATTTTAAAGTCATGTGATACTGGTGGCAAAAAACGTATGTCCATTGATTATGTCGTTCACATCACCTACAAAATGCTACTGGTGATTAATTACTATTGAATTTTAGGATATGTTCCCACTAGCATTTTACAAACGCGTTTCTGAAGTAGTATTGACCAATCAGAGGGCAATTTTAATACTTGCAATTGTTGCGAGACTCACTTTTGTCGTATCTGCTGTCTGTTGTAATACATTCTGAACTTAAACTGGGTACCCGTTTTTTATTTGCTTCTTTTCGAGTTGGAAAAAGGTTAATATAGTCAAAATTATTAGCTGTGTTTGTTCATTGTATTATTTTCGAAAATAACTTTGACAAACTAATTGATGACAGTGACGGATTCTATTTCAGGTAAGAATATTATGAACAATAATTAGACAGCAATTTTTTTGTCAATTTTACTATCACCGCTGTTTGAGATGTATTCAACAAGGATAGAGAAAAATCACGTGACTTTAAAATGGTATTTGTTGGACTATATAATAGATTTGCCAACTCCGGCTGACAAAAATGGAGTTTTAAGAATTTTGGGAATGGCCAAGTTTTTGTGCAAATTTCTACCTAACTTGTCCAAAATTACTATGCCTCTCCGGGAGTTGACAAAGCAAGATGGCACATTCCACTGGTCTACCGAGCAAGAGCAATCACTTTCTCAACTTAAGCATTTCTCAACAACTGCCCCTGTACTAAAATTTTTCGATTCCTCAAAAGATGTCGAAATTGAAACCGATGCTTCAAAAGACGGTCTGGGTGCGTCCTTATTACAAAAAAGGCATCCAATTGCATTTGCTTCGAGAAGCTTATCATCCACAGAACAGAAATATGCTCAAATTGAGAAAGAGATGCTAGCCATAGTATTTGCAGCCAAAAATTTCACTTTTTCATTTACGGTCTAAGAAATGTCAAAATAAACTCTGATCACAAGCCTTTAGACTACTTTAGAGTCCATAATGAAAAAAGATTTAGCTTCAATAACACCTCGCTTGCAAAGAATGCGATTAAGGCTCCTAAATTATGATTTAAGTGTTACTTACAAGCCTGGCAAGTACCTGTATATCGGTGATACATTATCAAGAGCGTTTTTATCGGAATCAGGTTGAACCATAAATGACCTACAAGTAAAAATATAAATAGAATACTGCTTAAATGGGTGGCCAGAAAATAAACAGCAACTGCTAAATTTTAACCAACATTATTTTAAAATCAGGGATAATTTAACTTTAATGATTGATGCGAGTAATCCTAGGGAATCAAACAGCTTCGATATTTCCGAAAGAAATTTTTTTTTAGTCCATGAATTATCTGTAGAAATCGTCACTTTAAATCCAGTGTCGTCTGATGTAGACCATAGCACCCCAAGTGACTTTTGGGTTTCGTCTTAGGGGTATTTTCCTCTATTTTGCTGTTGATCTGTGGAGGAGTGATTACTTGACCATTTTCGTAGATTGAATCCTGCCGATGTCATTATTTGTAATAGTTATTTTTGAATCTTCAAGGCGGATTCCAAATCATCTGCTCCGGAAAGTAAATCGTCAACATAAAAATCATTAAGCATGGTTTTGCTTGCACTGGGATACTTTTCCTTTTTCTCTAAAGCTAATCTTTGTTGAGTGTTCACTGCTAAGTATGAAGCTGATGCTGTTTCATAGGTTACAGTAGTAGGCTCATTTTCGGTCATTGGTTGTAACTTTTCAGTCCTAGCTTCATAAAATCCGTTGAAATTGTTTATCATCATTGTGAATTTTGATTTGAGGGTAAATTCATCAAATACAACTCTTAGTCGTGTAGTTGTACTGGTTTCCTTGATTATAGCTTGATGTGGAATGTAATATCTGCCTCTACTTTCTTGCTCAGATTTGATTCTTTTCATATGTCCTAGATCAATGTATTCTTTTAAGAAGGCTGTGTATTGTTTCTTGAGACCTGCCTCTTGGAGTAGCTTTTTCTCCACGTTAATTAGGCGGACAGCAGCTCTTGGTTTTGATTAGTCGAAGCAGTCTGGATGGATCAAAGGGTCTCGAAACGTTGTTCGGTCGTAAAATTCTTCACAAGCTCGGTCGTCCTCTGTTAGGTAGCACCTTCGTCAAACTCCTGCCTCAATTTCCCAAAATTTTGGGAGTTGTTTGTCCACTTCACATCATGAATTCATACTTATTACATACTTCGATTCACTGCAGTCCAAGATCTCGTTTTGCCAATCAATCAAGAATTTGCAGAAGTTGTGGTGACGTTGTTTTTTCTGCCTCTAGGTACTTATGCTGTTGCTAGCAAGATATGTTCTCCCCGATTTCTTCTTGTATGCTTGCTAGTTGTTGCGTTGTTTTGTTTGTAGAAAATGTGTTGTTGTAGCGAGAATTTCTTTGTTGATTTACCCCCTACAGGATGTCAAGATAGAGTAGTGTATGATGTTGCCGCGGTTACAAAAATTATATTATGCTCGACTGTTGCAAGTCCTGCTTACTTCATGGCTCATGCAATTTGCACATACCTTATTTTCTTGGATGTATTTGTTTCTCTCGTTTATTGAGAGTGCTTTGAGCTTTTGACAGTGATATATAACGTGGGATGTGTATTTGCAAAATTGGCAGTTTTTGATAGTGGTATTGTATTGGTTTTTCTCCTTTGAACTGGTATTAAATTTGTTTCTAGTGATGATTGAAACGTTCTTTCCAAGAATTCCATAAATTCTCTAAAGTTTTGGACTTCATGCGGTTCCTTTAAATTTTGTTCATAGATTTCATTGGTTTCAGAGTCCCATTTGGCGAGAGATTATGCGAGTGAAAATAGGACCTCATGATTTGGTTTCGTAGCCTAAATTACTGATTGCTTGTGCCTTGTATACACTCTTCAGTAACATCGATGAGTTTAGTTACTAATAATCTATTATTCTGGAATCTTTTGTGGAGAAGAGTCCATGCTGATTCGTAGTTGGTCTCTGAGATTGAGATATGCTGTATGATTCTGGATGCTTTCCCAGACATAGCTTTTTGGGAACTGCATTTTCTCTGCATTACTAAGGGATGAATTATCATGAACGACCCTTCGGAATATGTCATAAAAGGAAGGCCAATCTTCATAAGTGTGAGTTTGCATTGGTAGCTACGGGAGGAATCGGCCTGGATATATCGTAGATTTGTTTCTCGGGATTTTATTTGTCGTTCAAAATTGTTATTTTCCTAACAAGTGCGCAAAGTGTTACTTTTCCGCACGCAAACACAGTTATACGAACCGTGTTTGCGTCCGGAAAAGACACTTTGCGCACGTGTTAGGAACAAAATTTTTCCTACGACCTTCATATCAGGTAGGTAACAACAAATTTTTTTTTAAAAAAACGATAATTTGTTCAATTATTTTCAATTAACTTGAAACGAACCTATTCATTTATCAAAAAATTACATAACAAAAAAACAGAAAATTTAAATTCTCGTCAGAACTGTTCATCTCAAGGCGTTTAAATTTGATGCGAAAGAAGTTTGTAGATTCTTGCATGTATATAAATGGAGAACACAAATCTGACGTTAAAGATAATTATATTCAGTGTTTGTATAGATGTTGGCTGATATAGAAATACAGGAGAAATTTGTCATCATGTGTCAAAGTCGACAAGTGCATTTATTGTTGCTTGACAATTATTCTTACTTTTCGGCACTCAGTGCGGATAAGGCCTGTATCCGCACTGAGTGCGGAAAAGTGTAACTTTGAGCCCGGAAATGCGTGCGGAAAAGTACTACTTTGCGCACGCTCGTAGGAAATAGTTATTTTCCTAACAAGTGCGCAAAGTGTTACTTTTCCGCACGCAAACACAGTTATACGAACGACGCGAAGCGGAGTTCGGATACGTGTTTGCGTGCGGAAAAGACACTTTGCGCACGTGTTAGGAACAAAATTTTTCCTACGAGCTTCATATCAGGTAGGTAACAACAAAAATTTAAAAAAAAAACGATAATTTGTTTAATTATTTTTAATTAACTTGAAGGGAACCTATGCATTTATCAAAAAATTACATAACAAAAAAAAAATATAACAGAAAATCATCGTCAGAGCTCTTCATCTTAAAGCGTTTAATGGCGATTTCCATTTGTCATCAGTGCCGCACTGAGTGCATCCGCATCTTTTTCTAAAAGCATGTAACATGTAAGGATAAGGATACATTTTTTTGCCCTGTTTCGACAAATGGAAAATGCTATAAATTTGATGAGAAAGTTTGTAGATGCATATATATAGAAAACAAATCTGACAATGTGTTGAAGTTAATTAAATTTGGTGTTTGTAGGTATAGATGTTAGCTGGAACAGGAACAGAGGAAAAATTTGTCATCATGTGTCAAAGTCGACAGGTGTACTTATTGTTGCTTGACAATTATTTTTACTTTTCGGCACTCAGTGCGGATAAGGCCTGTATCCGCACTGAGTGCGGAAAAGTGCAACTTTGAGAACCGAAATGCGTGCGGAAAAGTACTACTTTGCGCACGCTCGTAGGAAAAATAATTATCGGAGAACGTAATTACCGAGCACCTGCTCGGTAAGAACATGAAGCTCTTGAATTGAATTCCACTGCTTCTGCATTTTCTCTTGTAACAATTTGTAACGATTTTCGGATTTTTCCATAAGTAAATCTGGTCGATTTGGTTTACGGTGGCAGATATTTGCTGAATTTTAAACATCTGAGTTATTCTTTTTTGTGCCACCTTCGTTGTCCTGAGTATTTTCATTTTTGCCAGCCTCAGTGTTTAGGTATACATGTATTCAAATAGTCTTCATATTCTTCATATACTTCCTGCATTTGCTCTAAATAGTTCTTTGTAAAATATTGATGATCTCCCATATCAAGTTGCTTTATCTCGTCGTTGTTCTTTTTTATGGGTTCCCACATTTCTTCGAGTTTTTTATAAGGATCTGCTAGATACCGTTCTGTTTTTCGTTGCTGATTATCTTTTTTGCAATTTGTTAGTGCCTGCATGATCTTTTTCTCCAATTCATGTTGTTGTTGACTAGTTTGTTCATTTTCTCGGTAGATGTAGGCATCTTTGGATGGTAAACCTGACTACTGTTAGTTAATGTGCAGTGTGATTAGACTTGACTTAGAACTGGTATACTGGTGTCGATTATTTGGATGGGGGAGGATAGAAAATTGATGTCTCGTGCCAGATTCGGAAACAAGGGTAGAGTTCAGATTTTCGAGATGATGGAGAACACTGAAAGAAAGGACTTGGATGTGACTGAAAAGTACCACTCCCACGCAAGGTATACTTGGGCACCGCGCAGGCTTGAGAGAATTCTATTTAGTCGCGATACTGCAAGCAGACAAGCCACTTGTGACAGCAAGGAAAGGATTTATGTTTGTGTAGGTGCTTAGACCGGCGTCTAAGCGTTAACTTCGAAGGGCGCGGGTGTATGTGTATATTTGATTATTAACAGGATGTCGGAAGGAGTGTATAGCCAGACAAGGCACTTGCAATAGGGTTGAAGGGTTGTAGAGTGTAAAAAGCGGAATGAGTAACTACACGATTTGGTTGACACTGATTTTATTATATTTAATTTTTTTTTTTACATATGTTAACAATTATTGATCAAGCTAAAATATTCTACAATTAACAATTAACCTCTTTTTAATATTTTCGTTTGGACATAATTAACATATACCTATAGGGGGTAATTTGATATCAGTTTTATTGAGTTAAATTGAATTAAATTAAATTGAACAAATATTATGGATGACCAATTTGATTAGACAATGGGAGTCAACTTGCAAGAGGAAAGTATAATGTCCGACTTTTATAATCTGATACTCCAAAGGAATGTAAGCTGGTGGCTCCTGGTTAGCACGCTAATGCTTACCTGACTTCACACCGGTTTTTGCTGTATTTTTCCTCCCCTCGCTGTGTGAGTGTCAAATTAAAGAGGCTTAACATTACAAATTTCCGCATTTACTTGCTGACTGGCAGTCGAGAGAATAAAAAAAGGTTTTATTGTGAAAATAACGCTGAAAAATCGCCAGACGGTAATCACAGTTTGAAATCTAGTTTTCCGCAACATTCTGTGTACATTTTGAACGGGTAGCAGGCATCGAAACCACTTATATTCTCATCAGCTGACTAGCCACATTCCTCAAAGGCTCAAAATGCCAGATAAAAAAATTACTCCACTAAACAGTCCCTATCTCAGAGTCTATAAGTGTAACCTATTGCTAGTGGGCGATTTTAATTTACCACAAGTTAAATGGGTTAACAATGAGTTTGGTCTAACCAACGAGTGTGCGGGAAATTTCCTAGCTAATGATTTAAACGAGTGTGTGTCTAGATTTTTACAATTTTCGTCAGATAAACGCTATCACGAATAGCAGGAATGCATTACTTGACCTGGTGTTTTCAAATTTGGCCACTGTTGAGATTGACAGAGCCATCGATGTGATTTTGAGTGATAGTGTTCACCACACAGCTATATTTATAAGATTCAGCCATAATGGAGAGTAGAATGCAAACGTTCTGAATATGAGAAGTCCTTTTTTAATTTTGAAAATGACAATTACATATCATTGAATGATTATTTGGCCGGTGTTAATTATTCGTGTTTAATGAATGATTTGACCCTTGAGCAGGCGCTCTATGGTTTTATTAAATACTGTGGGAGGGGACAACTTTATATATTCCAGTAGATAAATTCAGAACTTCTAACTTTTCTATGTGGTTCATCACTGAGCTGCGTAAATTGATGTTGAAAAGAAGAAGCTTCACGGAAAATTTAGAGAAACTAGAGATAATTTGGACTATTTGTTGTTTTCTCAAGTGAGGGATAGGTGCAAGGATTTGAGAGACTCCTCCCACCTGGTCAAAACTGAATCATTTTGGTCAGATTTCAACAATCTTAGAAATAACTTTGTTCATGACTCTACTAGCTGTAGTAGTCAAGGGACTGCAGGCCCGGATTAAGGGGGGTTCTACCGGTTCTATAGAACCGGGCCCAACGTTCCAAGGGGCCCTCGCGAGTTCGAAGATTAGACAAAAAAATTTGAACTTGAATGTACAACAAACATTGTATTGCCAAAATTCCCCTAAAAGCTGGCTTGACAAGATTATAAACCTTCAGCCTATAGCTATGTTGCCATATTGAATCACAACATGGCGCCGTCTCATTTTTGATTGGTTCTTTAAAATCCGATATATTCATAGGGAAAACGCCGCCATTTTGGGGCGTTGACTGCCAAGCCTGATATAAGAATTTAGCCCCAGACGCCCATTATATCCAAGTGATTTTCCTTTATTTTAGTCACAAATAAAATCTGAATAAAATAATTTTTTGATTTTTCTTGTTCACACGGCCGTCAAGTTACTGTTGGACCTTACCCCAGACGCCCAGTACGAGATAATTCGTAGTGGGCTTCTGATTCAAGTAGCTAATTTTAAATATGAATATATAGGAATTAAATGGACATCCATGATAACAAATTGAAAACAACGTATTTGATGTACTCAAGTAATTATAGTCATCGGATACATGTTTCCAATTTTTTATTATACATGTCCATTTAATGGCCGTTTACACCGACCATTTTAAGGAGGCCTTGGCGATAAGTATTCCTGAGGCCCAGTTTCACAATTGGTGGTAACCTGCACTGGTTATCAAACTAAGGGCCAGTTTCACAAACAGCGGTAACCCAACGGTAACTACAACACACTGGTAACCCACAATAGGTATATCTGTTTCATAATATATAGTTAAGCCAAAACTATGGGTCGAGCTATAGAATATTTACCTCAAGACTTATTTTGCAAACTTGTGGTCAACCTGCAACTATTAGTTTAATAGCCACTGGAAGTTCCAACACTTGTAAAACTGGGCCTAATAGTTGCGGTTTAACCACAAGTTCGCATAAATAAGAATTGAGTTAAATAACCTGAACTTTGATCAATGGTTTTGGCTCAACGACACATTTTCAAACCAGATATATTGTGGGTTACCAGTGTCTTGTGGTTAACGCTGTTTGTAAAACTGGCCCTTAAAGGGGATGTGCGCCAAAAAAACAACTTCATCTCAAAAAAAAGAGAAAAAAAATCTAAGAATAACAGTGAAAATCGCACCCCTCTATGACAAATAATACCGAAGATATGGCTCTATGGAGGTATCGAATCTCACCCTATGACGTCACAAAACCTCAAGCGACGCACGAGAAAGTGAAGTAAATTGAATTTACGTATGTTTTTCCTGTGTCACCAATAATCTAAACAAAAACCACTCACGCGTACCGGGAACAATCAGATTAAAGGTTGTCGCTCACTGGAGCGTAGCGCACGGCAGCGCGGCGGAGAGGAATTTTTAAATACATTGTTTTAAACGGGAGTACGCTCACTTGTCGAAAGAGCACCGATCGGCATAGTCCCATTTAAAACAATGTATTATGAAAAATCCTCTCCGCCGCGCTGCCGTGCGCTGCGCTCCAGTGAGCGTCACCCTTAACAATGCGGAGCGCGGTCGGACGAAGCTCTCGTGACGTCACACACACTTTAAAGCGGTATATCTCAGCGATGGTTTATCGTAGATTAACGAGGTTTGAACCGTTATTCTTAGATTTTTTACACTTAAACTTTATTTTCTGGCGCACACCCCCTTTAACATGATATTTTTACCATGGAGAAATGTCACTTTGAGGAATACATTAATCCTCTATATTCATATTTAAAATTAGCAAGAGGTAAGCCCCAAAATGGTTGCGGAACCTCTATTGTCGCCACTGTATGTAAAGGTATATCTGGTCGCTGTAATATTAAATACAGGAAAGACCATATACATACCTATTATACTGACGTATATCACGCCTTTCCTATTTACCTAATGTGCGGATTTTGAAGCAAAGAAAGAGGTATATGATCTCGCATAAGTCTATCTTTGCCAAGCAAAGTAGAACGAGGTCATGAACTGCGCATGCGTTAAATGCTAGATTCTTATTGGCCGGCGGTTGGCATTTTGTAACATACTTTTTGTGCAACGTTGTCACATCAAGTTGAGGATATCATGCGTCATTTTGAGTTGCTGTGTTTCTCTGGTCGTTTCTTTATTTAATTTCTTTATGACAGGCAACCCAGCAATATCAGCTGCTTAAAATTGAGACTTGAATAATTGATGGTGGAATAATTTCATATTAACGCATACGCATTGCGCATTAAAAAACAAAATTCTCCCTAGACAAAGATTGCGTATTTTCATCTCATATTGTTTGCTTCACCAGTTCGAAACAACCCGCGGTATACGTCAGTATGAAGGTTCGATTCCTAAAGCTAATAGGTTGTTGAATATCTGAAAAAATAGGGGCCCCAAAAAATTAATTAGCACCGGGCCCACCAGTGTCTTAATCCGCCTCTGAGGGACTGTAGACTTGTCTGCAGACTTTTTTTCTAGTATTTAATCGAACGGTTCCACTAATCAGGCTCCGGAATATTCATTTTCCAACGTCACTGATGTTTCTGGATACTCTGTTTCTTGTGCTGAGATTATAGAACAAATGAAAAAATTCACCCGATAAGTTGCCATGTGTAGCGGATGGAATTCCCTTGCTCTTCACAAAGAAATGTCAGCTCTGGAAAGTGTTCAGGATAGATTTCTAAAGAGTGACTGTAGATTGGCTACAGATTGGGCTTGGTTTATGATGAGTGTTCATACCTTGCAAAGCAATAGACTTCAGGCGGATCTTCCGTTCCTTTACAAACTTTCGAGATGGTTAATTGACTGCCCAGATCTTTTGGGTCTCGTTTCGTTGAGAGCAGGAGAAAGTAGGGTGAGAGGGTCTGAGCTGTTTTATGTATCATTCCATAATAGGTACTAATTTTGGTATGAATCAGTCAAATAAATTCAGAATAATATGCAGGTACGCCCTTTTATAACAATTACTAATTGCAACACTATTTTCTGTGGTCTTTCCAGAAACCTACTTCATAAAAAAAAATTAAATTGAGTTTTATTTAATTGTACCTTAATTTACTTTAATTTCCAGAAAAGTCTCTTTTTGCATTGTAAGTCCCTGTAAATTAATGCTCCATTTTTCTAGATCATTGCAGATTTATTTCAGAAGATGCCTTCTGCACTGCAGTAATTAGGACTTTTGAATATTACTACTTGCTGACATTCTTCCAGGAAAAATTTACCGTAATGAGAAGGTTACCAGTTATCCCATGTCATTTAATGGCCCATCTTGGTTAAAACTACCTGAAGCTGAAAACTATTGGCGCAAAGATGTTTCTCTTCGAATTGCACCTTCAATAAAGTTACCTGAATTGCACAAGCAAACAACATTGGTAGTACAAACTGAACGAAATAAACTATTTTACTTAATCGGTGATCGGCTGTCAACTCATGCATGTCCCGTCTTTAACGAGTCTTCAGCTATTGTTTTGAGTTTCATTAACAATTGCGGGACTCTGACAAGAAAATTAGAATATTTTTTTCAGAGTTATGTAACTCATCGTCACCTTAACGACTTTCCTGAGAATACATACGGTCCTAGAATTTGTTTCACCTTGCCTGCCCAAGCTACCAACCGCTGAGCATAGCTACTAGACATCATTATGGGCGATCCTTTATTCTGATTAAAAATCGTTATAACTTATCTTTTTTTTTTTAGACAAAATTACTTTTTTTGGTGTACTTACTTATTTAGAAGATTAACTTTTTTTTTTCTATTCTAGGTATGATAATATCAATGCCATTCCTGCTAGCCACTTTTTTGGTATATGCAATACTACCTGACAGAAATCTCCACCAGAGGGCACTGATGTTCTACGTGTTAACGTTGCTTATATCTTACATGCTATTGGTTACGATAAATTTGTCTGAGAATATTAATCGACCATGGTGTGAAATATTTGGTAAGTGAATTTCAACTCTTGTGTTTCTTCATAGGTAGTCTTTTTAATTATATAGATGCGATTTGACTAAATATTCACTCCTAGAGCAATCCATTTTTTTTTTTTTTCATAAAATGTCTTTTATCGAATTTGCATTGTTACAAAAAGCACCTTGATTAATACTCACATTCATTCAGGATAACTTCAAAAATGCTGAAAGAACTAATTTCGTATCTTTCAATTCGACCAAGACTGTATTTTTTTCGACGACTATTGCAGAATTCGCCAGTTTCTTATTACGACATAGCTTTATTCCATTACTTGTTATATGAAATGACACCATGTGGTGCCCTCTAAAAGTTAGATTTAGTTCACTCGCATCTTATTATAGGCCTGTTCGCACAGCAATCACAAACCAGTCAGAGCGCATTTCATTGGTTGAAAACAATCAGAAACAGTCAGAAAACTAGTTTCAACCAATGAGATTCACTCTGACTGGTTTGTGATTTCTCTGCGAACAGACCTATTATTATTCAATTGTTACTCTCAATTCATACATACAGGAAATTTTCAGGATATTTAACACTGTATTTCTTCATGGTCTCCTTCTTCTGGATGAACGTAATCTGTTTCGATATCTGGTACACTTTCAGCGGAGGCAGAGGTTTTGTAGGAAGCAAACGGACCTCGGAAAGAAAAAGGCTTTTGCTTTACAGCCTCTACGCTTTCGGCGTGCCTCTCTTAGTGGCGCTGCTTGTGCTATTGTTGCAAAGCAAAGTTTTATCGGAAAGCTCAGAGCACAATCCCGGAATTGGAATTAATAAATGTTTCCTTGGAGGTAATAGCGCGGCTAGTTAGTATTTTTGAAGTACGGAATTAAAAAACCTTATTTTTAGATGGCTGGCCGAATCTGTGGTATTTCTACTTGGAAGCCGGACTGTTGGTGCTTATGAATATAATATTTTTCACGCTAACTGCTCTTAAAATTAGACAAGTCAAAAAGGAAACTTCAATGTTGAAACATAATGATAGCCAGAGACACTCGTATGAGAAAGACAAACAGAAGTAAGTACCTATACGCAGTTTTTAGTTAATTTGTTATAATAAATACAAATATTATTTTCATCGGTTAATAAAAACAAGAAACGGCACGCTAGGAAATAAATGTTACAAATAAAATATGTTCCATAGTTCATAGATATTTGATTAAAAAAACTCGTGACCATTGTCGCTGTGTAGAATTTTTGGAGCTAGAGATTGTAAAAAAGCTAATTTTCGTCGCCTGCTTACTTTTCAATGCTCTAGAAACTAGACAGATGTAGTTCAGTAAACTTAACTAATTCTCCGACTTCTACTGCAAATCATAGGGATCAATCTGCCAGCGATGATTCGAATTTTTAGATTAACTATGTTTTTCTACTAATTTTTGAGATTTTCGTATCGCCTCTCAGCACATCGCGTCCATCTTTTTAATAATATTTTATTGGAATAGGATATTTTTGTTTTCCCATTCTATTTCTGTCTTCATGGACTAATAAGCAAAGTTTGTTTTTTATTTAAAGATAATTCCTCAAGTCAAAAATTTAGTGACTATGTTGGCAACACATGCCTTTTCTACATAAGAAAATTGATAGCATTGACAATTTTACATTGTATTGCCAACATAATGTCATTTTGACTTTTATCTTTTAAAAAAAAACAGATTTTACCTACACCTTTTCCGACAGTATTTTAGAAATCTTCAATTGTATTTCAGAATAGTCATTTGTATTTGAGAAATCAACACACGAATAATAGCATAAATACTTATATTTCTCTTCGAACAATAAATAATACATTCATTCTTGCTCGATATTAAACCGATTAATGATATGAATTCTACACGCCCCGTGAATGTAAACCGAAATCCACGGCCTACCGACCAACGACCAATCAGATTCTCCGTATTTTCGGAATACACGGGCCGCAACGAGACAATCCCTGCGTTTTTGTTCTCATCAAATTTTACCGATGCATCCACCATTCTATGTCGGTCATTGTCATTTTCCATTCACTAAACAAAGATAGCTAACTCATATAAAAATATTTATATCCTACTGAACTATTATAACCATATAATACCTTGGTTACGATAATCATAAACAGGGTCTTAACTCCCAAGGAAGTTAAGGATTTTCATAACTCCCGCGCGGGAGTTAAGGATATCATAACTCCCAAAGAAGTTAAGGATTTCCATAACTCCCTACCTCGAATAGGTAAAACTTTGTAAACTTCATAAAAATAGTTAAAATACAGTAAATTCAGTAGGATATAAAATTATCTATGTACCACGGGAATTATCAGGTGTTAATACCCACGGGCAATTGGTGTCCCTCGGGCCAGAGGCCCTCGGGACACAAACGTTGCCCTGGGGTATTAACACCCTCATAATTCCCTTGATACATAATAGTTATTTATGTATCAAGGGAATTATAAGGGTGTTAATACCCTAGGGCAAAGTTTGTGTCCCGAGGGCCTTCGGCCCGAGGGACACCAATTGCCCGTGGGTATTAACACCTGATAATTCCCGTGGTACATAGATAATTTTATTTCCTACTGAATTTACTGTATTTTGTCTATTTTTATAAAGAAATAAACCATAAACCAAAATTCCTATTTTTTGTCAAAGTTTCACCTCACCTATTCAAGGTAAAAGCGGGAGTCATGGAAATCCTTAACTCCCTTGGGAGTTATGACATCCTTAACTCCCGCACGGGAGTTATGAAATCCTTAACTCCCTTGGGAGTTAAGACCCTGTTTATGATTATCGTAACCAAGGTATTATATGGTTATAATAGTTCAGTAGGAAATAAATAACTATAATGCGAGGTGAGGATAATTCTTTTTATTTATCATTTGCTTGTTGATGTTCAGTTTATTCTTTTATCTTCAGTTTCTTCTAGTTTTATTATTAAACATCCTTAAATATATTTCTGAGTGAATCATAAATAAAAATTTAGGTTGGTAGAATTGTTTATTATAATTTATGTTGTCAATAAGTTGATCTGGTGTAAAACGAAGTCAAGCCATTGTTAAGCCAACATAAATTGGCAAATGAATTGGCAAACAAAGGACCCCGCACACTTCTTATGGAATTTTGGTTGAACGCGGAATTTAACCAAATTTTAGTATGTTGTATATTTCGACCTCCGGAGTAAAAGTTCTCATGGGTACAAACCGATCCTATGACTAGTTTCGGATATACGGGGGTTTTTCTATATACTACCTCAGGCAACCTGAAAATACTGAATTTCCATCAGTGCCGGTTTAAGGTAGTTTGCCGCCCGGTGCTACAAAAACGCAGCGCCCCCCGCCTGTTTGGAAAAAAACAAAACAATTTTATTTCAAAAAATGTATTCAATTCTTTTATACAGGGTGTCCCAGGGAGAACATAGTCCATCTCGATTTATTGGATTTGGAATGAGAATCTGGAAAAACGCTCAGACACGTCGATTTATGATTTGAGGGGAAACCATTTTTCAGTTTTTTCAACCCCCGTAGCCTCAATCCCTTAGTTGGGGGAGAACAACCCTCCAAATTTGAATAGGGGATAGGGCCAGGGGTTGTGTCGGATCCTACCTCAGGGGCGTGCCGAGTTTCTTGGGGGCCCCCCGCGAGATTTTTCTTGGGGGCCCCGAACAGTTTCGGTAAAAATAAAAGTAAACAAAAAATATCATAAAAAAAATTATTAAAGATCATAACATGAAATAAAAAATAAGAACTACTCTGGTAAAAAAAAACATATATAAAAACTATGAAAAAAATTGTGAAAATAAAAAAATAACAACCAAACTCTGGTTCAAGCAAAACTAAAACAAAGAAATAATAAAGAAAAGTGTAATAAAACCATTTTCTCTAATTATTTTGGTGGTAGAGACTAGCATTTTTTGTGTCGACTAGTAGAACGACTGGATAGAAAATGATCAACTAGTTCATCAATATTTACATCTTTAGCTCTTTCGTGCTCTATTGAGATGAGAGCTAAAGAACTTATGTGACCGTTCCCACAATCTAAGGTTCCCACCGACTAATTTAGGGGAGCCTTAACGATAAGTATTCCTCAAACTGACATTTCTCCATTGAGGACTGTTATTTTAAGGAATACTTATCGTTAAGGCTCCCCTAAATTAGTTGGTGGAAACGGCCATTAGACTTGTTTGAGACATGGTCGACTTAAGGACATTTTTTATTAATTTCAATTTGGAAATTTGGGGGCCCCAAATATCCACTGTCCTACCTCTTTTTAAAAGTCTCATCGAATTCTTTATGGCCCTAGATTTTCGTCTTATTATTTTCATCCGTAACAAAATGACAGCTTGTCAAAATCTTGGAAATAGACTATTGTTTTAGTGGGAGTAAAAGCGATACTTACTTCCTCTTAATAAAAATACTTGAAATTGAAGTTTTTTATCATTATTATTAATCAGGTGAACACGCGAATTGTAAATTGTAAGTATGTTTATTAGGAATGGCAAGAACCACTTTCACTCCTACTAAAACAATACCGTAAAACGGGGATACTTTGTGACAGATTTGGGGGTTTTTTGAAATTCTCAAACATTTCTTTGTCACATAAAATTCTAAAAAAAATACACTATGTATATCCGTTCTTCCGCTACAAAATGGCAGTTCTAGAAAATTGAAAAAAAAAAAAATTATTCAGGTTTTTTTTTAATTTGAAAGTATCACAATTTTACCCCGTGATGCGGGGTAACTTTGTGACAGTGCGTTTTTGTCAATGAAAACATAATGTAACCCCGTCATTTTTAGTCTGAAACGATAGAAAATGTCAAGAAATATATGCTTGATAATTTTCTCATATTAAAAACACCGGTATATACTGATTTAGACATTTTAAACTTTTATTGCATATCATACGATATAGTATTTATAACCCATCCAGAAATTGGGATGAGAACTCCACCCATAGGAAGTCGTCCACATTAGAAGACATGTCGATCCTTTTAGCATTGTTTTAGGTTGAGCATAAGTTTCTCCCATAAGAATTACATGTCACCAGGTTACCCCGGTAGGTTACTCTTTTTTGTTTATTGTTAAAAAAAATGTTTCAAATTGATAAATCGTAAGCGTATTCACGTAGATATCCTGACAAATACAAGTTGAATTAGAAATTCTGACGAATTTTTCTGGGGAGTGTCCAAATTCTGATGTGCAGTAGAAAGTTTGGGCGGTTTGAAAAAGTTGCAAAAACGAGATGCTCCCTTCGAATCAGGCTGCAAGTTACCAAGGGAGCGTACCAGCTTGCCGAACGGTTTTTGTAGCGAGTGAGGTATGTGCTTCCACCAGCCGGTAGAAAAATTTGGCTTCGCGCGCGGAATTTAAAATGTTTGGCTAATTTGAATTGAATTTCACAATGTCACAAAGTTTCCCCCTTGTCACAAAGTATCCCCGTTTTACGGTAGTCGATTTCCAAGATTTTGACAAGCTGTCATTTCGTCGCGGATTCAAAAATAAGACGAATTTCTAGGGCCATAAAGAACCCGATGAGACTATTGAAAAAAGGTGTGACACGACCTCTGCTCTATCCCCTATTCAAATTTGGGGAGTACTGGTTCTCCCCCTAGGGATTCAATCTACGGGGATGAAAAAAACTGGAAAATATTTCACCTTCAAATCGAAAAACGGCGGGTCCGAACGTTTTTCCCGATTTTCATTTTGAATCGAAAAAATCGGGGTGGACTGTTTTCCCAGGGCCACCCTGTATATATTTATTACGCAACGATGCCACCGCCAGACAATATTATTATTATCTTGAAATGAATAATTGAAGTGAGATGCGAGCTGACTGTTGTCTGTTATCGCTGTCGGCTATCGCACGAGTAATACGGTTCCAGGAATTTAAGTAGAGCTGGGCATGGTTATAGAGACGGGCATAATTGTACTTACTTATTACGTATAGATAATAATCCCTAAACTAACTTGTAACTTTTTGCTTTGCTTTTTCGTATTATGGTTCAAGAAATAAAAACTTAATAATAAAGAGGATATATTGAAATTTTAAGGGTCGTTACGCGCTTCGCGCGCCGCCTCTAAGATTTTGCCGCCCGGTGCTACTGCACCCAAAAGACCCCTGGTTAAACCGGCCCTGATTTCCATGCTTTTTGCGTTTGTTTGTGGTAGGTAGCTTTAAAAAATGTTGAATAAGCTTAGACCATTTACAGAAAGTTGCATGTTTTTAGTTAGGTGATATGTGAATGTACGGGGGTATTTTGAAAAGTACTTGTTTGGTGGGCCTTTTTGTGTTTTTAAAACAAACACAAATAGAAGTATGACAAACTATATACTGTATTCTTTCCCAAGATAGATTTTGACTTGACATTGCCAACTTTGAAACATATAAACAATGCCACTTATTGGTCGCAACATGCCATTTGCACCTCATGCATTGTAAAACTGATTACAACCTGCAAGGACACCTCATTTTCCGACCAATCAGGGCCAAGCGTTATTGTTTATGTTTCAAAGTTTTCAATGTCAAAATCCACCTTGAGTTCTCAAGAATAAGATTTTCATATACCGGGTGCCCACGAGATTACTTTCCGGCTGCCATTTTTTTGTTTGTTCATCGATATCAACGAAACTTGGTAGGGTTGATTTTCTAACCAAACGCCATTTTTATGCATCTATGACAAGTTTTCCTGACTTCCGGTTCCACCGGAAATGACCGGAACTTTCGATTTTTTAATGGCACACCCTGTATATTTTATGTTTTTCGGATTCTACAGATCCTTTTACGTCCTAATGTTCCACTTTTAAATCTGGTTTTGTCCAAACTTCGTTTTCAAATTGAATTTTAAGTAGAAAAAAAAATTACCTACATAAAACAAAAATGAACGAAAATTAAGAAAAAAGTCGTAGTGTATTATATCATTGGATTCGCTTTAAAATACTGCATTTAGTAATGTTATGAAAGTGATATGTTTCTATTCCAGTTTTCGAGCTAGGGCAAAAATACTGAAATAATGAAGTTTACAGCCCTCTCTCAAAAAAATTTACAAAGATAAAATTGAGTTTGTATTTTTCTGGAATTGAGTGAAGTATGTAGAGTCATTTTAGGATGATCATGGCACTCTAGTTGAAAAATTAAAATTTAATTTAAAAATAAAATTTGGACAAAAATCGATTCAGCAACAAACTTGAATAAAACCAAGAGAATAATTTTGCCTACATAATTTTTTCTTGAGTGGTATTCAGCTGGACTATTTCACGAGAAAAACAAGTCAAATTTTCATTTGGAAAAATTATTTTCTTTAGGTGACACTTGTCAAACTCAATAGTTTTTTACATTAACCACACAAAATTTTGTCGCTGAAAAACCATCATGTTGGTTTTGTCCAGGTATGAACAGGTAGGAGTTTTGTCAGTAGGAAACCGGCCGTTCCTATGACATTTTGCCAGTGTAAAACACTCTAGTGAAATAGTCATCCTCAAATCCTAACTCGTTTCGACGCTTTACAGCCAATTTACGGACTTCGGCATCTTGCATCTTTCAGTAATAAAACAGTGCGATTTACTCTTACTCTAGTCCTTCATTGCACACGTAACACATTAGATACCTTTCCCGAACTGTCATTTTCACAAGAAAGGTGACAAAAAAGACAATTCGCTTTATTGACAGGGTCTCTGTTTTGGTTTCCATGGTTACCAAGTGAGATATGACATATGAAAAAACAATTTTCATTGCTTTTCTTTCCATGGCTGTTTAGATTTTTCAAACAAATCACCAAGTTTATGTATACCTAATATCTAAACACTTAAACCCTAGGCCAAGGGGTCATGACGCAAAAAGCTTTTAGCACTAGCGTAGCGAGAAGTGGAATTCATTGAGATAGAAAGTCACTTTTATCACAAAACGTAAGTACCTGAGTACCTACGAGTACACAATTTTTCACACTTGAACATTTGTGGTCATTAACTCATTTAGCTTAGAAATAACCATAGTTTTTGAGCGTCCCTGGTATATAAAGGAAGAATTACGAACACCTACTAAACATTTTTAGTTAAGGAAAGATGAAATAAACAACTTTTAAAGCAATACATGTAAGTTTTTTTGCTCTATGTACACTTTATATAGGTACTTAGGTTGCCTAAGGTAGTATTAGAAAACCCCCTGTATATCCGAAACTACTCATAGGTTCGGTTTGTACCCATGAGAACTTTTACTCAGGAGGTCGAAATATACAACATCAACACCAAAATTTGGTTGAATTCCGCGTTCAACCAAAATCCCATAAGAAGTGTGCGGGGTCCAATCAATTTAAATTGTCAGTGTAAAACTAGCATTAGAAATTTTCGATAATACAATTCTTACTTCTAAAATACTTTTGAATATTTCGCAAACACATTTGAAAAATCTTAAATACATAATATGGATTTTTCTGAAATACAAAGGTTTATTCTAAAATATACAAATGAGACTTTCTGTAATCAGAGTGATACTTTTTTAAAAATACTGTTGTAAAAGATGTAGATGTATGCAATTCTAGTTAGTTTTTTTTTGTGTTTTTCATCATCCGCCAATGTTATCAGTTTATCTTATTGTTATTAAACTTTTAAGTCTTGAAAAGAGTTTCGTCCATATCACAGGTCTCATCAGAGTGGCTACGAATTGTCTAACAAGAGAATTGCTAAATGGAGAATCTCATGGTAGTATCTGAAAACAAAAAGCAAGTACAACTTTCACAACAGTATTTAAGAAAGTATCACATTTATTAAGGAAAGTAGATATCATATTTATTAAAGAAAGTATCACATTTATTAAAGAAAGTATTTTAGAAGTGAGAATTCTATTATCGATAATTTCCAATGTATTTTAGAAAAGTCATATGTATTTTAGATTGAAGCAATTGTATTTTAGAAACAATCATTTGACTTTAAGAAACAATAAATTGAACTTTAGATTACATGTATATACCTACAGATATGGACATCTCTTGTCGCAAATTTGGCATAAGAGAGAAATTTCAAAGAAATCAACCCGTATATACAGGGTGTCAATTTGAAAACTTCCCACCCCTATTATCTCGGAGCAGAAAAATTTTCGAAAAAATTCCCTGAAACAGGTCAACTATAATTTGAAGGGGGATGAGTTTTTATGCAAAATTCATCTTCCCTATTTCAACCCCCCAACCCCCAGAGTCACCCACTAGAAAATTTTAAATGGGAAGAGGGGTCAAGTGATACATCATTTTGGAGGGCTTTTAGTTCCATACATTTTGGTACAAAATTTTAATCCCTAAGTTCAACTGTTTTGGAAATATTGACAGTTGAAAATTGACTTTTAGGCAACTTTGACAGGCTGTACAACCTAAACGGTTAATTTTAGAGGAAAACCGATCTTACATTCTTGTCTTAGATTTTTCTAAACTATCATTCGACAGCAACTTCGAATTTAATCTACGATCAAAAATTCCGGCTTAAAATTTAATCTCTGGTTAAATTCAAAAATGTTGTCAAATGATAGTTTATGAAAATCTAAGATAAGAATGTAAGATCGGTTTTCCTCTAAAATTAACCGTTTAGGTTTTACAGCCTATCAAAGTAGCAAAAAAGTCAATTTTTAACTGTCAATATTTCCAAAACAGTTGAACTTAGGGACTAAAATTTCGTACCAAAATGTATGGAATTAAAAACCCTGCGAAATGATGTATCACTTGACCCCCCTTCCCATTTAAAATTTTCTAGGCGGTGGCTCTGGGGGCTGGGGGCTTAAAAGGGGGGAGGTGAATTTTGCACAAAATCTCATCCCCCCTCAAATTATAGTTGACGTGTTTCAGGGATTTTTTCGAAAATTTTTTTACTCCGAGATAATAGGGGTGGGAAGTTTTCAAATTGACACCCTGTATGTAGAGAAAAACTACCTTATTCTAAACTATGATTGAAGATTGAAACTTCCTTAAATACATATATGGTTTGATCTAAAATACAAATGATGATTTCTTAAATATAATTATTTATTCCATTATTCATATGGGGATTTCTTAAATACAAATGAATATTCTAAAATACTGTCGGAAAAGTTGTAGTACTGTCAGACACGTTTTGCGTTTTTAGAGAAAATTACCGGCTACCGAGTCATAACTTATAAATAAGGATATTTTAAGATGGTTATTGGATGTTTTACCGTTATGAATTTCTGATTCTCTCTCTTTATTCCTTTGAAAAGTCGTCGGTAGCCTATATTTCTTATAGCCTAAATGATATTATTTCGGCCTTCTGGATCCGTAGTCGTATCCGAACCTACTTTCCCAAGGTTTTCTTTCTTTGCTTGTCCTTGTCGGATTTTTCTTTTCTACATTTTGTTGGTGATCTATCCGCGGTTTTCCGAATATTGAAAATTGATTCAATGTCTCTCTTCCAATTGATCACTTCCCAGCTGTCCGAAACTATGTTGTGGATCCGCATCAAATCGAAGTTAAAATCTTTCTTACAGAAACACTCTCACGCAGATCAATTCTAGACAGTTCTTGTCTTGATCTGCGTATGCGTATGGATAAGGCAGCTGCGTTGTTGAGCAGTTTATATCAGAACGATGTTTGTTCAGAAAATCGTAACGTTGCCAGTTCTCAATCGAAGGTTAAGAGACATTAGAAAAGCAGGATCTCGATTGTGCTCTACAGTCAAATTTGATATATCGCGTGATTAGCCAATAGCCGTTCTTATTGGTGGTCGATTCTGCGAGTATCTGTTTTCGTTGCACTTTCTGTCGATCACTTGAGCAGCGCATGAACATAGCGCGTGATTGTGTTCACGGTCAGTTCACCTTGGATTTGAATAGACTTATTACAACAATACTCTCATTTAAACTGACTCCTAACTGACCACTACGCGCTAATTATAGCGACATCCTACTCCCGATTTATCAAGTATTGTTTTCTGGAATACAGTAAAACTTCTAGAATAAGCACGCACTCGACGTAAGCAACTGAATTCTTAGAATCTGGCCGGGGTATCGATGCAATTTCGTAACATTTTTATTGCCATTGGTTAATTCGTGTTAGTAGCGACAGCGAAAAGAATAGATGTTGTCGCGGATCCTGGGTTTACTAAAACTCACTTCACCAATAATAACATTTTTTATTAAACAAATTGAGTTTATTTAATTTTTTCCGAGCTATATGGCCGTGGTCCAGTATTTCTACCTAACGTTTCGTCTACTGCTGCGGTAGACATCTTCAGAGGCAGTGTGGTAGAGGACGAAGTGTTCTCTTCCGTGTTTCTCCGATGACTGAATTCGACGTTGTTGGGTCTGCGTTATTTATATCCAAAGTTGTGGGCGTGGCTTGTATTACGCTATTTTCCTTGTCTCGTTCTCGGAATGGAAGGGTCTTTGTTTTTCGGAGAACTGGCAACCAACTTTTGTTGAGGTTCATGCCCTCTTCTTTTCTGTTGAAGTTGTTGTGATGTTTCTGTATCTCTATGGCTTCTCTGTGGAGTTTGGTGTAAAAATGTTTGGTTCTATCCAAAGCATGAGTCTGGTCGAAACGAATGACATGGTTTGTTTGTGTTAGCACGTGTTCGGCGATTGCTGATCTATCAATTTGTCCCTGCTGACAGTTTTGTCTTTTGTGCTCTTTGACCCTCATGTTAATAGAGCGTTTCGTTGTTCCTACATAGACAGGTCCACAGGAGCAGGGAATTCTATAGACGCCAGCCGTTTCAAGAGGTGCCCTAGGATCCTTGGCCGATCTTAGACTTTGCTGAATTGTTCTTGTAGGCTTGTAGATAGGCTCAATGTTGTGTCTCTCTAGCGTTCGTCCTATGCGATCTGTGACATTTTTGATGTAGGGAAGAAAGGCTCTCCCTGCCACCTGTGCTGGTTCCTTGTTATTTGTGCGCTGTTGCTTCGGTCTTATAGCTCTATTTATCTCTTGCTTGGAGTACCCATTTCCTTCAAGTGCTGATTTTAGGTGTTGCATCTCGTCCTGAAGGTATCTGGGTTCACAAATCCGGATTGCCCTGTCAGAGTTTTAATGACTCCTGTCTTTTGCCTAGGATAGTGATTGGATTCCTTGTTGAGGTATCTGTCCGTAGGGCTTCGCAAGACCAAGACCAAGACCAAGACTGGCTAGTCTTGGTCTTGGTCTCGAAAAATAAATGCGGTATTGGTATTGGTCTTGGTCTTGATGTTTCGAGACCAAGACAAGACTGGCTCAGCCTTGGTCTTGGTCTTGATAGTCTTGAAAAAAATTTATACCAAATTTTTAAAATATACATAACATCCAACGACAGAGCAGAGATAATGGGTTTAAGACTTCAAAAATAAAAAATTAACCTCCCTTTCTGAAAAAAATATGCTGACGCTTTGACCATGCATTTGGTCTTCTTCACAGGCTATTTTTATCACCAAAAGTGTTTCATGTCAAAAAATACCTACCTTACCTACCTGAGCATTCAGGCCAGAGAAAGGTTTTTGAGAACCCTCACATAGTCACATACCTCATTTGAATTTTATTATACTATGTTGTATGTTTGTATTTTCAAAACCTATAATACCTTCTCGTGAATTTCAAAAAATAATAAATTCGATAAATTGATTTAATTAAAAGACATTAAGAGAAGATATAGAAATTTGCATATTTTTATAAATATTGAGTCGATTTTTCTTTTCAAGACCAAGACCAAGACGAGAGTCTTGAGAGAGAGTCTTGGTCTTGGTCTTGGTCTTGGTCTTGAACGTCAAGTCTTTGGTCTTGGTCTTGAGAAGATTTATCAGGTCTTGGTCTCGGTCTTGGTCTTGGTCTTGCTACCAAGACCAAGACTAGTCTTGTGGTCTCGCGAAGCCCTATCTGTCCGTATGCGTCGGCTTCTTATATACTCTGTGTTCCAGTTTACCTGAGGGTAATCTTTCTAAGAGGACGTTGAGGAATGCAATTTTGTTGTCCTTCTCAACTTCCATCGTAAACTGTATCCTGGGTTCTATTGAGTTTAGATGATTAAGGAAGTTATCGAGCTCTGCTTCTCCATGGTTCCAAACAAGAAATGTATCATCTACATAGGGAAACCAACAGGTAGGTTTCTTTGTGGCCATTCCCAGTGCCATTTGTTCAAAGTGTTCCATGTAGAAGTTAGCAATAACCGGGCTGAGTGGACTCCCCATTGCGACTCCAGCAGGATAACTTCCTTAATCATCTAAACTCAATAGAACCCAGGATACACTTTACGATGGAAGTTGAGAAAGACAACAAAATTGCATTCCTCGACGTCCTCTTAGAAAGATTACCCTCAGGTCAACTGGGACACAGAGTATATAGGAAGCCGACGCATACTGACAGATACCTCAACAAGGAATCCAATCACCATCCTAGGCAAAAGACAGGAGTCATTAAAACTCTATCTGACAGGGCAATCCGGATTTGTGAACCCAGATACCTTCAGGACGAGATGCAACACCTAAAATCAGCACTTGAAGGAAATGGGAAATGGGTGCTCCAAGCAAGATATAAATAGAGCTATAAGACCGAAGCAACAGCGTACAAATAACAAGGAACCAGCACAGGTGGCAGGGAGAGCCTCTCTTCC
The DNA here is from genome assembly GCA_917834065.1 of Ceutorhynchus assimilis. Taxonomy (NCBI): domain Eukaryota; kingdom Metazoa; phylum Arthropoda; class Insecta; order Coleoptera; family Curculionidae; genus Ceutorhynchus; species Ceutorhynchus assimilis. Next base: position 19,674,778 of record OU892286.1, read on the forward strand.
CTACATCAAAAATGTCACAGATCGCATAGGACGAACGCTAGAGAGACACAACATTAAGCCTATCTACAAGCCTACAAGAACAATTCAGCAAAGTCCTAGGGCACCTCTTGAAACGGCTGGCGTCTATAGAATTTCCTGCTCCTGTGGACCTGTCTATGTAGGAACAACGAAACGCTCTATCAACACCAGGGTCAAAGAGCACAAAAGGAACTGTCAGCAGGGACATCACAACAACTTCAACAGAAAAGAAAAGGGCATGAACCTCAACAAGTTGGTTGCCAGTTCTCCGAAAAAACAAAGACCCTTCCATTCCGAGAACGAGACAATGAAAATAGCGTAATACAAGCCACGCCCACAACCTTGGATATAAATAACGTAGACCCAACAACGTCGAATTCAGTCATCGGAGAAACACGGAAGAGAACACTTCGTCCTCTACCACACCGCCTCTGAAGATGTCTACCGCAGCAGTAGACGAAACGTTAGGTAGAAATACTAATGGACCACGGCATTATAGCCCGGAAAAAACTTTTTCACTAGATTTGACCGGCCGTGAAAGCCTTCATTCTTTAAATGTCTTAATATAAGACCGAGTATGGCTACGCGGTATTTAGAGAAAACTTGTTGACTCGAATACAATAAAAGTTCTCAGAACTCGCCTCGTCCGAAGCGCAAACATCTTTTGTTCATTTGAAGATAAAATGGAATTCCCAGAATAGTCAATCTGTGTCGAAGGTCGAGAAGAGGATAAGACACACTGACGCCATAAGTTGGAATTTCTCCCTAACGTTTCTTTAATCTTTCGGAAGTACTTCCATTTCCGACTTTAGATGCAGACTGACGCGCTCCCGACTCACAATCGAAGTTTGTATTTGAACTTGTGCGGTTTTGAAGACAAGAGCAGGGGTCTGGTGACGATTGTACGGCCCGATCACCGTTCTTCCGATTTTTATTTAATAAGTGGTTCTTGTGTTTCGAAAGATGAGGATGGGATGGGATTCCCAATTTGGTTGAGCTCCCAGTGTTTTTTTTTTTTTTCTTTTTTGTTGAAGTTTTCCGTATGTATGGATTTCTATTGCTTCTCGTACGAGACGACTATGATAGCGTGGCCTCTCGAAAAAGTATTTCAGAAGAGTTTGACTAATATCATCTGGAAAAAATTGTATATCAAAATAAAATCCTGAAATTTCAACAGCGGGACTCTAGTGACTAGGGATAAGACGTCAAAACTGATCAAAATATCTTTCGGCTGGAGATTTGTGTGATAAATTTTCCTGAAGAAGTGAGTCGAGTCCTTGATGTAGGACTCAATGCTTCAAGATGGTTTGCTAGGCTATGCAAGTGACCCTGGTGCAGTCACTATCGGTTAAGCTGGTAAATCAATTTCGTAGATTTTTGCTAGTCCATAGAGCCATGGTGTTACAGCTTCATTTTGGATAATATTTTTTTAAACCGCATATCTGATAGGGTGGATGTAACCAATTTATTAATGTTCCGTAGTCTGGCGTTCGTAGGATCTCTATTCAGCTTCCGGTAACTTGAGGGATCGAAAAGTTTTTGGATCTTCAGACAACAATAAGACAATGGCATTACCGTTGTAAAACTATAATATCTTCAACTGAGTTCAGGTCTCTAACTGCAGCTATTAGCTATTAGATCTTTCTTAGAAAGGTTACTGGTGGGGTAACTAGCACTATTCTTATTTGTTCGAAGCCTCAATCTGCATCTCTTCCGTTTATTTAGGTAGATTTCTGATGGTGATGGTGACTACTTCTGTACTGGCTATAATTTCTTCTGCAAAGTTAGATGCTCAGTTTCAGAAGTAGTTGCTGATCTACTTGTGCCAGATCCTTCCTTGCATGAAGTTGTTCTTAGAATAATGGTTTTTTCATTTCTGGAGTAGATCCGATTAGCTTGGGGTGACTTGAATGTACGTTTCAACTGTAAGAACGCAGTAATGTAATGATGTTGTTACTAAGCTAGCCACTCCTGCTAGTGAAACGTCAGAATGAAATTCCAACTTACGTGAAAGTTTCAATCATCACATTCATTTCACAGGAAATATTTGAGAGTTTTGAAAGGAAACAAAACTTTCTAGATTTCTACAATTTTATTTAAATGATAGTACATGTTTCAGAATTCAAACGTAGGTATATATAAAAGCAATAACAATAATGGAGTAAAGACCCAGGTTAAAAATTATGTTAATCATTTATATTAATTTAACAATTAGGAATAATTATTAGGGTCCCATCGTTCATTCAATAATATACCAGACCTTTTCCTTTTATTTATTTCCATGATCTCAAGATAATTTGATTTCTTGCATTTATTCTCTTCGTGCAAAATTTTAAAGTCTAGAACAAAGTCATAATTTATATGTAGGTAATGCGTAATGTGAAAGTCGAAAGAGTCTTTTTTTTTGTGAATCTAAATTGATGTTCTTCAATTCTTGTTTCGAAAGACCTTCCTGTCTGTCCAATATATACTTTCGGATAACGTTTATAAAGTTAGCAGTGCAAAGTCAGCAGTGCAAAATTTTTATGATTGGAAAAATTAGTGCTTATTAAGTGCTAATTGAATGCCACGTTCAAAAATTTTGTGCTCTTGTAGTTGCCGAGATATGGCCTGCACTGCTAGCTACCCGTTAAAGATAGCACTGCAACATCCAGGAAAATGGTAGGGTGATATAGATGATGAAGAAAATTAAATGCTAATTAAATGCTACGATTTCCATAAACAAAATCTCTATTTTCAGCTTTTTTCGAATATTTTTTGAAAACAAAGCTATGCACTGCTAGCTTTATGCAGTACGTATACTGAGTTTTCATGAGAGAAGGGGTTGGTGGAGTTTTCCACATTGGAATAATTTAGTGCTAATTAAATGCCAAGTTCACAAATTTTGTGGTCTTGTAGCTTCCGATATATGGCCTGCACTGCTAGCTACTCGTTGAAGATAGAAGTGCAACATCCAGGAATGATCCAGTAAAATGGTAGGGTGATATAAATGATGAAGAAAATTAAATGCTAATTGAATGCTATCATTTCCATAAACAAAATCTCTATTTTCAGCTTTTTTTTACATATTTTTTCAAAAACAACGCGGTGCACTGCTAGCTTTATGCAGTACGTATACTGAGTTCTCATGAGAGAAGGGGTTGGTGGAGTTTTCCACATTGGAATAATTTAGTGCTAATTAGGTGCTTATTAAATGCCAGTTAACCAAACTCTGTGCTGTTGTAGATTTCGAAATGTGGCCAGCACTGGCTACCCGTTGAAGATAGCAGTGCACCATCTAGGAAAGTGGTAGGGTGATATAAATGATGAAAAAAATTAAATACTAATTAAATGCTACCATTTCCATAAACAAAATCTCTATATTCAGCTTTTTTTCGCATATTTTTTTTTTAAAAACAACGCGGTGCACTGCTAGCTTTATGCAGTACGTATACCTACGGACTTTTCATGAAAGAAGGGGTTGGTGGTAGTGGCGTAACTACCGAGGGGGCCGTGACCCCCGGGCCCAGAGGCTCTTGGGCCCTATCCGAGGTCCCATGCAAAAGTAATTTTACAGTCAAAAAGCATATTCGTACGATTCTTAGAATAATATCTTATGAAACCTAATTGTAATCGAGAAAATACGAAATTCATTAAAAATTTTGCTGATTGATTGATTTGGTCAATGGCAGCAAGGCAAGGTTTAGTGATTACATGACACTGCAGCTAGTGAGCTTATTGTATTCCTTGCTGTGTGAATTTCTGCTAAAATAAGTATGAACCTTCGCCTCTTTATTGGCGACTTCAGGGGACCCTCCTCCTGGACAGATTCGTCTTCCAAGAGGTGTCGGATTTTTTAGTAGGCGAGTGTAGGCCACTCGAATAAGATGTGTGAGGCTGATTCTTCGTCCTCGTCGCCCAATCTACAGATAGGTTCATCTTGGTAGATTCCCATCTTGTGTAGGTGTTTCCTCAGTGTACAATAACCAGTTAACAGTTCCATCACAATTCTGATCTGGTTCTTCGTGAGCTTTAGGATCTCAGGGGCAAATTTTGTTGTAGGATAGTTTACCATTGCCTTACTGTGATGTTGCCTCGGTATTTGATACCAGTGGTTTTTGTGTTCCTCTCGGATCCACTTGTCCAAGCAGCCACGTATCGAGCTCTTTGATATTCCGAATACGGGCTTAGGGCCCATGAACTACCTTTCTGATCCTTGTCTGGCTAAGGAGTCCGCGTTGTCATTGCCAGCAGCGCCCGTAAGCTCCAACACCCACGCAAGAGTTACCTTGTTATGGCTGGCTAGGATTAAAAGGAGTTGCAGGCAGTTCCACACTAATTTATAGTTCATCTGTTGGCATGCTAGAGCATTAATAGCTGTTTTGCAGTCTGAGAAGATCGTGATATCATTATGCACATATCCCTTTCTCAGATCTTACCGCAGGCATGTCTCTATGTATGTATTTTGGCTTTGAATACGGTGGTGTGCTTCCCCAGTGGAGAATACCATTTTGATCTTGGGGATAGGCCATATACTTCGGCACCCATTCCACTCTCCGTTTTGGAATGATCAGTGTACCATACTAACTTTCCATTCTAAAACAGTGAGTTTTCTGTTTTGTTTTCCCAGTTAATCTGGATTTGAAACGGTTTGTTAGTATTTTTTCTCGGGGTCATGATGTCACTTCTCATCTCAAAGAGTGACTTTGTAACAGTGTTTGATATCCTGGTATGTCCAGATGTTCTACTTGTATTCCAGTTCTGGCTACAATTGAATCTGTAAGCCCCCATTCTTCCCTCAGCTTTGATAATGATATCAAATCGCGGGAGGTTTAATATGGTTTCCATAGCAGCAAATGGAGTGCTTTTTATTGTACCCATTATGCAGAGACAGTCTTTGAAGTTTGGATCGCTCCATAATTGCTTTGCTTTGTTCGACTTTTAGCCACCAGACTATTGATCCGTAGGTTATTCTGGGTCTTACCACTACTGTATAGATCCAATATACTATGCAGGGTAGAAATCCCCATGTTTTTCCAACTGCTCCTTTGGTGGCCATAAGCGCCATTTTACCTTTGTTGGTGGCGAATTCAAATTAGGCGTTCCAGGTTAGTTTTGCATTCAGGACGAATTGTAATTGTTTTCTAAAGAAGATGGGAGGGACTAGATCGTCCAGTTTTCTTCCTTTCGTGAAGGGGATTACAACTGTTTTCTCAGGGATGATACTCAGGTTTGCCCTTTGCCTCTTTGTCCCAGTCTTCCACAATTTTAAGCGCTTTTTGCATTTTCGCAGAAGTAGTTTGTAGGTTTTTCCCCATATGACTATGGTTACTACATCATCTGAGTAACCCTGGGTATTAATATTTCTGTTATTAAGATCTACTAGGATTTCGTCTACGACCAAGTCGTACAGTAGCAGAAATAGGACGTCACCCTGTGGGGAGCCTTTTGATACCGACATCTCCATTATATCATTATTTAGAGTAGTCTGAACTTGTCTTCCACGAAGCATGTGGAAGGCCAGGTCAGGCTACTCTAAATAATGATACAATGGAGATGTCGGTAGTGTATCATATTCAGAAATTTTGCTGACTTACGTATCTATTTAATATTCACATTTATTTGGAAAATATAGGTATTCCGCAGAAAATAAAATCACAGTCGGTAGTGTTAGCTCTTAGCGTGGAAGATGGTGGGTGGTTTCTGCAAAAGAATTATTTCCGGGTGCTTATATGTAAGGGCCAGTTTATTCACCTTCTATTAAACTGCAAGGTATGCAATCTGACGGATAGAAACGAGGATAGAAACGCAATATGTGTAATCCGCGAATAACTGGCCGACCAATGAGCCAGTTATTCGCCGACCAGAATTAAAGAACGGCCAATTTATCTTGCAGATAGTCAATTTTTAGTTTTACCAACAAGATAAATTTGTCAATGACGTTACCAGTGGATCCATAATTTGGCCCTTAGACAAACAAAATATTGCATACACCACTGCAATATTGTAATTGGGCCTCGCCAAACTACTCTGCCCCCAGTTCCAAAATCTGAAGTTACGCCACTGGTTGGTGGAGTTTTCTTCATTGAAATAATTTAGTGCTAATTAGGTGCTAATTAAATCCCAGTTAACCAAGCTTTGTGCTCTTGTAGATTTCGAAATGTGGCCTGCACTGCTAGCTACCCGTTGAAGTGCACCATCTAGGAAAGTGGTAGGGAGATATAAATGATGAAGAAAATTGAATGCTAATTAAATGCTACCAGTTCCATGAACAAAGTCTCTATTTTCAGGTTTGTTTGCATATTTTTTTTAAAAACAACGCGGTGCAGTGCTAGCTTTATGCAGTACAGATATTGAGTTTTTATGAAAGAAGGGGTTAGTTAAGATTTCGACATTGGAATAATTTAGTGCTAATAAGGTGCTAATCAAATGCCAAGTTACCAAATTTTTTGCTCTTGTATTTTCCGAGATATGGCCTGCACTGCTAGCTACCCGTTAAAGATAGCAGTGCACTGCGTTGTTTTTAAAAAATATATGGAAACTTGCTGAAAATAGAGATTTTGTTAATGGAAATGCGAAGGTTCAACCACTTTCCGAAATACGTGTACACTTGGCCCGATTTACTTCCGAAATACTTCGAAGTACCTAGAAATACCGTGAAGTACCTCGAGATACCAGGTATTCCTGTCGAAGTAAGCGAAATCCCATGGAATTACTGTCGGGCAATTTTTGACTTTCCCTGTATTTTTGAGAAAACCCAAAATTGCCAATTGGAATATTTTTTTTTCTGGAGAATTTAAAAATGGTACTAAAAAATCGTTTGAACCAAACACTAAAGAGTTACGCCATGCATGAACTGTTACTCAAATAGAACGCCATGTTTTTTGTATGATTTTTGGAAAAGTCTTATTTCTTACGTCTATTCTGTTGAACATATTTGATATTCCTATAGCTGTTGTTATTTTATTTTAATGTATTATACATACTTTATAATTTCAGCTATATCTGTTGGATTTAATTGGTTCATAGGTGATAAAGGTATAATCTTTGTATTTTATTGCCATGTATCAAACAGGTAAAGTCAAAATTAATAAGAATAAAACATTAAAATAAAATAAAACCAGTTATCGGAATATCAAATATTTTCAACATAGATATAGGTAAAAATATGCACCTTCTCTAAAAATCATACAAAAAAAGGGTGTTCAATTAAAAAAACATCATCCATGGCGTAACTCATTGGTTTTTGGTTTAAAAAAATTTTTTGGTACCATTTTTAAGTTCTCTAGAAAAAAAATGTTTCAATTGGCTATTTTGAATTTTCTCAAAAATACAGATGAAAGTTGGAAATAATCTCCTGTTTAGTCCTCGTTGGATGACCCTGTACTATTAACTAACTGACATTGAATACGTAGACATATCAGGTGGTATATATTTCCATTTGTTCCAATTATTCTGCAGTATATCCAAATTATGTCAACATATTTAGCCTGTTCGAAGATGGACTATAATTTTAATTCCATAATATTCCAATTTTATGTGATAAAGAATTAATTGTTATCGGTACATAAAAAAAACTACTTTTAAATAGCTCGAAATACCTCAGCTTACCGCGAAACACTTCGAATTACTTCAAAAAACTTCGAAATACTTCAAATTACCTCGAAATACTTCGAATTACCTCCAAATACTTCAGAGTACTTGGCAATATCACAATAAAACTAGGTTCGAATTACCACCACCGAATGATTTGAAATTAGCGAAATATTTGTGAAATACCGACATTTTCGCAATACGTGTACACATTTTCACATAGTGGTTGACCTTTCGTGGAAATGGTAGCATTTAATTAGCATTTAATTTTCTTCGTCATTTTTATCACCCTGCCACTCCCCTGAATAATTCCTGGGTAGTGCTCTGGCAATGCTATGTCCAAAGAGCAGCTAGCAGTGCATTCCACATCTCGGAAACTACAAGAGCACCAAATTTGGTAACTTGGGATTTAATTAGCACCTAATAAAATAAGCACTAAATTATTCCAATGTCGAAATCTCCACTAATCCCTTCTTTCATAAAAACTCAATATGTGTACTGCATAAAGCTAGCAGTGCACCACGTTGTTTTAAAAAAAATAGGCGAAGAAAGCTGAAAATAGAAATTTTGTTAATGAAAATGGTACCCACTGTGTAAAGCTAGCAGTGCACCGCTTGTTTTTAAAAAATATGCGAAAAAAATCTGAAAATAGAGATTTTGTTCATAGAAATGGTAGCATTTAATTAGCATTTAATTTTCTTCATCATTTATATCACCCTATCACTTTCCGGGATCATTTCTGGATGGTGCACTGCTATCTTTAACAGGTAGCTAGCAGTGCAGGCCATATCTCGGAAACTACAAGAGCACAAAATTTGTGAACTTGGCATTTAATTAGCACTTAATTACCACTAATTTTTTCAGTCATAAAAATTTTGCACTGCTGACTTTGCACTGCTAACTTTATATATGTTTTTGGACAAGTAGGTACCACCAAAATCTTTTTAATAAGTGAACTCCTGATTTGGATAGTTTATTCGATCTAAATTTATTTTTAATGAGTTTACCTAAGTTGTTATTGATTCTAAAAGCAGTCGTTATCTTGTTTTTGGAGAAATTTTTGAAAATAGTATAGTACCTACATAACTGTAAATGTAATAAGTAGATTTATATTTTTGGTCGGATATATTATTGGATGATGGATAGGCCAAGTTAATTGCCATTTGATAACGTTTTTTCTCCACTAAATTATCTACCAAACTAAATTTAAATCTGTTATTGACTGCAACCTTTTTAATAAAATTGAGTTTTTTCTTGTGATTGTCTGTTAGTTTGTTGATACATTGAAAAGCCTGTCTACAGATGAATTGAACGCTGTTATTTTATGGATGATAGGAATAATTATGTATAACTGTATAAGTGTATGGTGGCTTATGAAAAATAGAAAATTCGTGATATCGTTTTCATTATATAGTTATGATTAAATCTAAAAAGTTAATGGAATTATTATCCTCTAATTAGGCAGTGAATTGGATTTTAAAGTGAAGGATGTTGATGAATGACAGAAATTGAGTTAAATCAGTCTATCAGTGCCTGGAAACAATTATTGATAATGAAATCTTGGACTTGGTGGTTAGTTGAATACCTACCTATTTGTTTTTCCAAATAATTTAACAAAATTTCAGCCAATTAGGCAATCCAACGACCTGTCCAAATGGCGTCTGGTTGGCAAACAAAAAACATATGTTTTTTTTTTTGGCAAGATTAAGCCTAGTACTCATAACAGCGAAATTCGCTCTTTTTCGACATTGCTTCGACAATTTGACGTTTTTTGCATGAATCAAACTTCAAATTGTCGAAGCAATGTCAAAAAAGAGCGAATTTCGCGGCTATGAGTACCTACTAGGCTTTATCAATACACGGGGCGAGTACTCAAATCTGACACTTTTCTGACATCGTTGACCCGTATTCTAACCTCATAAAAATTTCAAAATGCCGGCTGGTTGGCAAAAGTCACGTGGTTTGGATTCCCTAATAACGGACTCAGAGGATAAAAAATTCGAAATAATGTTGATCCAAGCAAACCCAGAGAGAAACTATTACTTTGTTTAATGATTATGTTAACTTCATTTTTTATTAAGAGTGTGTTGATTAGTTCGATCACTTCATTAGATGGGACACTGGGAAGCAAATTTTAAGCATCGAAAGATAATAGCATTTTCCGGAATTTTTACATTTTTAATTTTGACAATAAGTTCATAATATGAATATTTAGTGCTGAAGGGAGAAAAATTACAGTATTGTAATGAGATGTTTATCAACTTTTTTGAAAGTTTTGGTGAAGGAGCATTAAAGGATACAACTGGTCTAATAGGGTCGTATCCCTCTGTGGAATTTTATCAAAGAATAAAGGGCGCTTGAGGATTCATTACTATATTAAATTTTGTTTTTCAAAATCATTAAAAATTGAAGATTCTTTGATAGTCATCCTACAGCCGTCATCCTAATCATCTTTTGGATCGAACTCTATTTGCTGAACATTGTTGCAGTCGGATTCTAAGGATTCTAAAGTTTTCTGAACATATATTAATTAGGTATGGCTACAGCAGAGTTTCCCTTATCTGCTTTGGTAAAGATGATGTTATATTTTCTTCAGTTTTATTTTGAATTAATTTAAAAACGTTAATCTCTCTGGATAAATGCCTTGATGGCATTTCTGATGGATCTTTTTCAATGATTTGAGAAATCAAAAATGTGACTCTGAGTTGTCATTACCATTCAGTGCAAGTTCACATTCAACTCCGAGATATTCTCTTCTCTCTTGTATTTAGAAAACCCTTTATTTAAAAGATGAATTTCATCTCTAGGAAAATCAACTTCCGTCAAATTTTGCAAAACGGTCAAAAAACTTATATTTACTTACGAAGCTCAGTGGCAGTTACAGAATTGTTAATATTTAATGTTTTGATAAGTTCGGAAAGTTTATATTGAAGAATTTGAAATGATCAGTTAGCGGTTTTAGGGTGACTTTTTTTTTCACAAATATCAGAGAATCCTGGAACATATTCCTCCAGTTCAAGAGCTAAATTGAATATTGCGATTTAATACCTAGCATAAATATTCAATTTTCCTTAATACATGTATAAATAAATACTTTAATAATTGTGAAAGTTGCGTTAGTCACTGCATTTATGTATATTTAGGTATTTTGTCTCATTATAATGTATTTTCTTTTTAGATTTAATTTATACGTCAAACTATTATTCGCAATGGGTGTGAATTGGAGCATGGAAGTGATCTCGTGGTTGGTCAATTGGCGGACTGGTAACAACATACAGTATATCTGGTGGGCCACCGATTTTTTCAATGCCGTTTATGGCGTTTTCATATTTTTCATGTTTGTGTTCAAGAAGAAAATCTGGAAACTATTACAGAGACGGTAAGTCAGAATCTATCTTAACATATAGAGTATCAATAATCTTTAATCACTTGTCACTAAACATTAGAATGAGTTGAGGTTGAGGCATATGCCTAAAATGGGCAAGATTTGACAAAAATTCTTTATGAATGTGAGTCATGGAACATTATCAAAGTCAATTTCTAAAATAGAAGATTCCAAAAAGAGTCAATCTTTGACACAAATAAGAAGATTTTATTGAAAGATTTTGTCCTATAGCTATATGCATATTAGTAGGCAATTGTGTCAAAAATTAGACTTCATATGTTATTTTTTTTTATAAATTATTTCTGTTTAGTGACAAGAGTGTGATTTTTGAATTTCGCTAAAAACTTTAGCTCAACTTTTTAGCCTACTGTTTTGTTTGTTAATTTTTTTTTTTGTGTGGTGGTGGATAGAGTTGACCACTATTTTTTTTGGGGGCCTTTCAATTTATTAAAAAAAAAAAACAGTGATGGCTATAATAATTGAACCAAGTGATTAAATAATGATTATTTTTTCACAACGGTTCACTAGCTTCTAGCCGTTTTCATTGTTTCGTGCCCAACGTTTTTTTAGTTTTTTGGGTCAACTCTTGTCGATAAGTAAATAAGGAGTCTACATGTCTAAAGTTATGCTGTTCCATGTTTGTGTTGTCCGAATTTTAGATTTAATTGGAAAAAGTCGCAGGAAACCGTGCTCACAGGCACCTCGCCGGCACCTAGCACTAGTAACCTGTATAACAATAAAATCGCAATGAATTAATTAGATTTATTGTGCCCAATCTCATCGACAGCCGTAAGTCTATAGTAGAACAGAAAAACAATCAGTTATGGTAGTAGGTTGGATATGGTAACCTCTATACATGCATGAGAACCAACTGTGTGCTTTGACAAAAATTAGAAATCATGAAACACAAGCTTATGATAATTTTTTGAGAATTATTAGACTTTTCAATTTTTGTTGGAGCAAACCTGTACGTAAATGCAGTTGCTTTCCGAAAATACTTTAGTACAATTTGAAAACGTGTTAACAATAATTCATCTATAACACACGACAAGATGTCTGAAAAACTTAGCAAATTAGATATTTCACAGTTTTTTTGACACATCTTGTAAGCAATAGCTACACGTATACGATGTAAGTATGGAAATGGTGACATATTTCAGAAACAGCTTCAGATATCCTCTAAAATATTTTCAGGAGCCATGATATTTAGATGGGCCAGTTTACATTATGTAGGTATACCTAAACAAAGCCTAGTGGGTAATTGGCTAAACTATATCCAGTTAACATTCTCTGAAGCTAAGCTTTGGTGTCCAAAGAAAATATTTGATTTAATTTAAACTTTCTCATTACATTATTATTTGAGGACGTTTTGTTTTTTGAGAAAATTTTGTATAGGTATTTTATCTATTTGATTTGATACCCCAATTCCTTCAGGATTTCATTTCTCTCAAACCGTTTCAAATTTCCATTTTCTATTTGAGAATAAGATTTTTGATAACATATTGTAGCAAAACGCCCCAAGTACTCTATGTAATTAGTTAGATGGTACATGGCGAGCGGTATATTGATGGTGTTTATTTCCTTGGAGCTGCTACCTATAAAATTGTGGAAGGGTCTATTTGCAAGAGAGAGAAACAAACTATTGAGGTTTACTAAATTATATTTTATTATACATAAAACCCAAAATTTTAAATCAGCAAAATATCTTCCAATTCTGACAGCCTCATCTATTTTTCTAAATTCAATTACTTCTCATCCGTTCAAAATGTCATTATTACGGACCACTGAAATATCCCTACTAATAAAGAAACGCCGATTCCTAATGACTCATAAGTTTATTCATTTCAACACTTCCGATTCATTCCTATCAAACAACCCTTCACCTATTTCTATAAATTCTTTAAAAATTTTAAGTCCTTTACTAACTGCTTATGAAAACCCCAAAATAATTACCTATTTGTTTATTAATATAGGTATTACTAACTTATTCTTATTAAACCTTACAATAATTTCTACATGAAATTTAAAACCCTAATTCAAAATTCATTTCATGAACAATAAGTTTCCTTTAACAACTTTCCAATATTTTAAGACAATTCTATTTCATGAACATCAAGTTTCTTTTGAAAATTTCCTATTCCATTTAATAGTTTATTTAATCAGAACAAATTCTATTATACGTTTCCTTTAACAACTTTCCAATATTTTAAGACAATTCTATTTCATGAACATCAAGTTTCTTTTCAAAATTTCCTATTCCATTCAATAGTTTATTTAATCAGAACAAATTCTATTATAAGTTTCCTTTAGGAACTTTCCAATATTTTAAGACAATTCTATTTCATGAACATCAAGTTTCCTTTCAAAATTTCCTATTCCATTCAATAGTTTATTTAATCAGAACAAATTCTATTATAAGTTTCTTTTAACAACTTTCCAATATTTTAAGACAATTCTATTTCATGAACATCAAGTTTCCTTTCAAAATTTCCTATTCCATTTAATAGTTTATTTAATCAGAACAAATTCTATTTTCGGATTCATATGCCTAGCTAATAAACCCAACTGTTTAATTCATAATTCCTACTCAAAATTGTATATTGTTAAGTGCATTATAAATTCCTTTCATATTTTCTTTGCACAATTAAATTAGAATGTCATTATATCTGAAGGCAATTGAAGTTATGCAATAAAGTTCCAAAGTTAATTATAAAGTCAAAAAGTTTTTCTAGTAAAAATTATTCAAGTTTTTAGGCATTAAAACTCATTGGTAATTTACTTCTTATAATTCAGAATCATTGATAAAAGTCAGAAAGTTTTTCTAGTCAAAATCACTCAAGTTTTTAGGCATTAAAATTCAAAGTTTAATCACACAAAGTCATATGTTCATCATTATATTCAAGATAAATCTTGTCACTATAGAGTACTTACATTTTGTCCATAAAACACAAAACTAATCTAATTTAATTCTTTTGATTACTTAGAGCCCGCACATAAGTTGAACGAATTTTAAATGTTATTTCTTTCACAATTTTCCGGACTTTTTCTAAGTTAAATCCAACGCGTTTTTCCCCCGATGCCTTAATAAGAACTTTCCGCGAATTTCAACCCGACTGACTCATTAGGTACTGTATACTTTACAGGGCCGCAACTAGGGGGTGGCGAAGGCGCCTAATTTAATCCATCCATATTTTACAATCCAAAAAAATCCAACGGTTTTACGCGTCATTTATCGTGGCACGGAAATTGATTTTGTTTTTGTTACATCTCTCTTTGTCAACCATCAACAATACGAATATCGATAGTAATCATATAAATTATGTCAAACCAGTGCGCGTGCAAAATGCAGCAGCAAATTGCAATGTCTGTGATAAATTCAAGTATTGATGACGTAGCGTCCAACATTCGTTAGCCAGAGATTAGCTTCGAGTCGAGCTTTGATCCGACCAAACTGAGCAAGAGCACTGTGGGCGACGTGGGCGCCCTCTGCATGATGCATGCATTATCTCTTTTGACTATTTTATATTTAGTCGTTTACGGAACGTTACGGAACTATAATCGGGTTAACCCGATCAGCAGCTGAATGTTTTCTATTTTTCCTTAATAAATACGATTGAAAAAAGACAAAATACTTCTGCTGACGATCGAGTTAACCCGATCATAGTTTCCGTAAACAGGTTTTACTTTTACAATAGCTTCGTTCGCGGTAAGGATTCTGAACTGGTTCGAAACTATTTCGTATGCGCAGTTCAAGTAATGGCGTTGGCGGATCACAAAATTCCGAACTTTTAGTTACGGATCTGGATTCGATCAACCAGAATCGGTTCGGAACCGTTTCTGAACCAGTTCTAGCGGTCCTAGGAATTTAGCAAGAACTTCAGGATTGACGCATAACGTTCGTTCACGTATAGACAGTCTGGAGAACTCGTTTCAAAACTGTTCGCGATAAAATAAATTCTGAACCAATCCGATTCCAGAGCGACAGTCCTCAATTAGTTCCAGACTGGTTCGGAATCGGTTCAAAATATGAGCCTATGTTGTTGCGTTTCGTTTTGCGTGGTTTGTGAATTGTGATAGACCGACAGACGATAGACCAAAAGTTAGTCAATATAATAAATTATCTACTTGTTTTACGCTAGTGTCCCTTCGTCGTGCTTAAGTGTAATTTCGCGGCTCATTAGTTAATTGATTCCTTTATACTTATCTATCATTCTTACCTATAACAAGAACCTACTATGAATTGAAACCCAATAAAAAATCTGTCTATCTGTTTCATTCATATCTATTGATTTTTTTAAAAATAAATGTTAAAAATTCTCCGCAGTGTGTTTTTTTAATACTTAGTACCATCAAACGAGGTTAAGTGAATCAAAAATTACGGTTTTTTGTTGATATCCTCGAAGTTCGAAACCATCAGAACGAAAAATATGCGAAAAATACTGTATGTTCTAGCACCCTTCCTAAAGGATTCAACAACATATTGGCCCTTTTTGAGTATGAGAACCGCCCTTTTTTCTGGGTCAAAGGTTGGTTCACTTTACCCACCATTGTGGGGTAAAGTGAATCACCTGTTTAAATTTGCGTTTTATTCACTTTAGACTAATAATGGGTAAAGCGAACCAGTTCACAAGGTTGAAAGAAGTGCATTTTTGTTCAAAAAATTGGTTTTACTCAAAAAAAGAACATTCTCCGCTAATTTAACGGTGAGTTTTGGACGTCGTTCCATAAATAACTCAAACCAGTCGTCCAATCGAGTCCTGGAAGATTGTCTTTGAATCTTTTTTCGGTCAGTCCCAACTTGTTGCTCAGTTTCCCTGATATCATTTGATTTTAGAGGAAACCCCCACTGTGTGCACTGTGCATATTTGAAGAGAGTCCTTGATGCGAGCTTCTTGTTCCTCGTTTAGCACAGGTTGGCGACCGTTTTTCAAAGAGTGGATTCGGTAAATAGTGCTAAACAGCACTCCAGATTGCTTAGAGGTTTTGCGCATGGACAAGCTTCCCCGTCAGACCGCCGCTACTGCTTTACGTAAATTTTGTCGTAATTGTATTTGCCCTGAGGCTCCAACTTTTTTTTGTAGTTTCTAGGCATTTTAAAAGAAGGGAGGAAATAGGGACTGTTTTCATTGTGGTCTCTATCACAGTTATTCCAAATTTCCGATAAAATTAAAACAATTTACTCTTCTGTTCATTCTTGTTTATTTTTGTTTCATTTTGCAGCTGATTCATTTTAACCCCTGTCCTGTTGTGTTCATTTTAGGTTGAAAAAATCATAATCATGCGACCATATATGTAAAATAAAAAAAAACTTTCGGGAATATGTTGCCAACATGACTGGGCTACACTTGTTATCAGTCATATATCCGGAACACATACCCCTTGCTCCTACAACTAAACCTTTTCTACTTTTTCCCAAACCACAAAAAAAACTGCGTTCGAAATACGTTCATGCTGACTCTCATATTTTCGAAACCGACGGCATATTACCTAACCAACATCAGTAAATAACAGTAACGTATGAATATCATGCGAGCACCAGAAAGGGCTATAAGGATTCTGCGCAGTAGAATTTGACAACCCATCCGGGTGATTCACTTTACTCATATACTAATTCACTTAACCGCGTTTGACGGTACCTACTACCTAGTACGCAAATATTTTTGATTTAATGTTTCTAAATTATATATTTCGAAAATGTATTTAAAAAAATTTCAAACAAAAACCAAAGCATCAAAAAATATATTTATTATTACTTTTGAGAAGGCGGTGGAGGCCGTGGAGGGGCGCCAAAATCTGAACTTGCCTTGGGCGCCGAGGGTTCTAGTTGCGGCCCTGATACTTTAACTCAAACTGGACAGGACTGCGAACTCATCTCTCAACTGACTTCCACTTCTAAAACCCCGGTATTTATATTTAATCGATCCCCTCGCAAAGTATTATTATTTATCCCCCAAAATCGTCAATAGGCGGTCGTTTGACCATCAATCAGAAAATCCCATTGGCCGACCTAAATATTATTAAAAATAATGATGCAATTTCCTTGAAATTTTTATCATTCTTAGTTTAAAAAAATCGAATAATTATGACGCAATATCCTGATTGATCGGGGTCAAATACATTGGTTCAAGAATGCCATAAATCATTCGATTTAATTATTATGGCCTCGTTAAAAAAAGTTCATTGATCGGATGTTAGGATGACATCACGCTGGGGAATTAATATAATTTCGAATGTATTTAGAGTCACATTAATTTTTTCCATTTTTAATTTATCGATACTGATTTGGAAATACCGGAAATTCAGTTTTTGATTATTTGATATTATTTAATTTTTACAGTAAAGACATTGTTGATATCGGGACTATTTTTCCCGGATCATTACAATATTTGGAAGTTCATAACGATATCTGGGAAAAAAGTCCTCGTGATTAATCACGATCATGAATAGACCTATCTATTTTACCAGACAAAGAGGTAATAATACGAGAACTTTATTAGATAGAAAAAGACGCAGAACGCTTATTGCGCAAGACGAGGCAAAACGTACCAAATTATGTTAGACTTACGTATAGCAATCCGCTCTTATTATTTGCACGGGATAAAAAAAGAAGAAGGAAAATCGCGTGACGTGCAACGTACTTGTCAATCAACAACACAAACAATTGAAAATCGATCACTTGTCAAGCAACGTCAAGTTGAATATCAAGCATAATTTTATCCTTGTCAGACCACGGGCAATGAACAAGGACAAGAAGATGCCCAGCGTGCAAAAGGATTACTTCACACCTGTACTAGTTAGCCAATAAAAATGCATTGCCTCGTGTTGCGCGCGCATACAGGTAAAAATAGATAGGTCTATTAGGTATTTATAATTGCCTAAATTCCAACTATACTGGAAATAGAATTTTGTGGTACCAGAGAAAGAAAAATTTTAAATTAAAATAAAAAATTTAAAAAAAATTAAAATTATCTCTTACATTCAATATTCAAAACAATTGGAAATAAGTGCGTAATAAAATAAATAATAAATAATTGAAGTAAAATCTGTTTTTTTTTAATGATAAAAGTCAAAATAACATTATGTTGGCAATACAATGTAAAATTGTCAATGCTTTCAAATTTTTCATGTAGAGATGGCTGGTGTTGCCAACATAGT
The DNA here is from genome assembly GCA_917834065.1 of Ceutorhynchus assimilis. NCBI lineage: Eukaryota > Metazoa > Arthropoda > Insecta > Coleoptera > Curculionidae > Ceutorhynchus > Ceutorhynchus assimilis. Next base: position 19,692,908 of record OU892286.1, read on the forward strand.
TACTAAATTTATGACTTGGGGAATTATCTTTAAAAAAAAAAAACAGAGTTTAGTTTCCCTTTTTGTTACGCTATTTCACTAGAAGGAAACGCTGTCGCAGTTAAAGAAAACATATTTCACATTGAAGAGACGGAATATAAAATAATAGAAATTCAAGCTAATATCCGTCGATGTTAATCTCATACTCCAAAGGAATGTGAGCTGATGGCTCCCTACATTAGAACGTCAATGGTCACCTGACGTCACACCTGTTTTTGCCATAAGCTTCACCCTCTCTTGCTCCTCATACGGAAAGTGTCGGATTAAAAACAATGAACAATACAGCAGTAAAGGTACGGTTTGTTAGGGCAGTGCGTGACGCACAACTCACATTCTTTCGAACGCCGCATACGTCTGCTGAAATCAACCTACTGTAAATTATATAGACCGGTTTGTTGGCTTTGCGCAGGTGAGCGCGACGTACAGCGTCAGCAGTGTGTCAACATCATGCTAAACAGATTCTGCTGACGTTTACGTTGTGAGTTGTGCGTTGCGCAGTGTCCTAACAAACCGTACCTTAAGTGTGAAAACAAAAGCATACACATTAACCATATGTGCTGCCTATATACTACCGAAGCAAAATCAATGTCTTGATTTTCTCAGAAAGTTTGGAAATCGATTTAAAGTTGAAGATGTCCCCCAAAAGCTCCAGTATATTACCTAATTTCTGGGGATATAATTTTGACTTTGGAAAGTTGTAGAAGATGAGGGAAAAGTCTGTTCCGCAGTTTTCCTCGATGTAGCTCAAGCACTTGATCAAGTTTGACATAAAGGACTAAACTATAAATTGAAACTGTTTCTGCCAAAACAATATTTTGATATTTTGGAATCATAAATTGTAATAGACATTTCAGAGTCAAACTAGGAAAATTTTCAGTCATTTTTACGAAAAATAAAATCAAGTTTACCTCAGAATAGTGTGCTAGGCCCCTATAGTTACCTATATTTATCATTTACTTGCGACAGCCCAAAAGCAGAACATTGTCATTCAGCAACATTCGCCGATGATACTGGTTTAATTACAGTGGAAAAAACTATTGAACAATCAACAGAAAAACTGCAGAACACTGTTATTGAACCACTGAAGTTCAAATTGGGGACAAAAAATGGCGAATAAAATTAAATGAAACCAAAGGTTGATTTCACAAACAAAAACAATAATTACATACAAATCACGATTAATAACACTCCTATACCATATTCAAATCAAGCAAAAAATCTTGATATGACGCTTGATGCAAAATTTGGAAAGCACGTGTTAAAAAAAAGAAGGGAAGAGCTTGAATTGAAGTACAGAAAAATGTACTGGTTAATTGGAATTTGGAACGAAGTCCAATTTAACCATACATAAGTTACTGCTTTATAGGCGAATACTGAAACCAGTAGATATGGGCATAGGTATGGTATTCAACTTTGGGTTTGTACTAAAAGAGAGTAACATACAAGTTGTAGTGACTATAGAAATTTTAATCAAGAATAACAAGGACTTACCAAATAACCATCCCAGGAGAGATCATCACTTAGACAGCACAACCAGAAACTTCAATTAAAAATTATCTGAACATCAATATCCAGAAATTATTGAAAGCCGATACTCTATACCTATTGACTAATACATTGGAATGTGAATAAAGCAAAAGTTCATGGACCTTTTTTGAAGTGCTTTCAACAATTAACATTCCAAAGGAGCCGAAAAATTTCTAAAAGGATCAATAAACCATGCACGAGCCTATATGATGATACTCACTTAACAAACCACTTAGCGACGCCCTTGATAATTAATTAAAAGGGGACCAAATATACTAATTGATCGGATGATTCAACCACGAAAAATCGAGGTCAGAAACAATAAAGAATTTCAAGACATTGGAGGGACCAATGATATAAAAAGGCAACTTTGGCAGGAGAAAACTAGTGTTCGAGAAAACCAGTGTTCGTGAAAGATCAGTGTCGGTTGAGTAATCAAGAAACAAGTAGTAATCGAGAATCGAGAGACCTGTGTCCAGAAAGTCAGAACTACGGCGTGAAATATTTGTCGAATTAACCGAGAGAAGAAGCACGACGTGAAATAACAGCGCGAAAATATTCGAGTTTTCTATTAAGTGTTCATAGTTAAAGTAAATTCCTTCGACCATTAAGATTTCCATGTAATTAGGTGTGGCCAGCAGTAAATATAAACTGGTGGACAGTTGCTTTGCAACATGGAAAATTTTACCCAAATTCAAATCTCGATATTTTCGGAACGGAAAGAGATATCGAGTTGCGGTATCCGGGAGATTATTCACCAACTCTTTGAAAGCACGTTACAGTACGACCAGTATATTTCTTTCATTTATCCACTTATACAGGGTGAGCAAAGGAAGGCATGTTTTTTAAGCAAAGTTTGGGGCTATGTCAGATTCTCAATTTTTGACCTTGGAAATTTTTCTATGCATCTTTTTGATCTTTGGACTATCCTAAAATAGTATATTGTGTATTTAGGTGGAAAAGTGACACATTCTTGGCCGACGGTGTAAGTTGACGGGCGAGGCGTAGCCGAGACCGGCAAACACCGAAGGCCGAGAATGTGCTTTTCCTACGAAATACACATAGGTACTATTTTTTCTGCGATCGCTTATATATCTGTTAAATGATTGTCTTTTTGATCCAATTATTCGGCAGTACGAGAATCACTTTCCCGACCTAGGCCGGAAAAGTTATTCCCGTATTGTTATTCATTGATTCCTTAGCAACTATTGAAACATAATTAAAATACCAGAATATTGAGCTTTGCAACCTGTCAACCGGTCAAAAATGCTGACATTTCTTGACAATCGCAGAAAAAAAGTAATTTCTCAAATTTTTGGCTATAACTTAAATTACCAAATTTTTAAAAAAGGGTTACATTTATCCCCAAAAAAGGGACCTTTTCAGTTTTCGGGGTTTCTCTTGGGAATGGGTTTTTTTTCTCGTACTGTTGCATAAAGTGGAATTTCTTGGGCCCGAGAAAAGATTGAAGCACTTATCGAACGTTATTGCCTGCACTGATATGCAGAAAAAATTTGCTACTTTACATTATGTAATTTAAACCGAATTTATCAATCATTAAGCTGATTAATTGCATAATTAATTGTATTATGCAATTAATCAGCTTAATGAACAAATCCAAGTTACTACTCTTGATACAGGGGTGTATTCCAGTGGCGTAACACCAAGACCATTTTTTGGTTTGGTAAGAAGTGCTGATAACTTGAAAATTGTTATTTTTTTAAATGCTATGATGATGGCCAACACTGGCTGCTTACGAACTAACCATTTTCTGACCTAACTTGAAGAGAAATAACTGAGTTGCACGTACGATTTGACACAACTAAGTAAGAATCTTACCTCCCTCTTTATCCCTGCTAAGACACCCGTATTTTCGACTGAGATATCTTTGTTGTTGTCAAATTTTACAACTTTGACATTTCAGTAGGTATATTTTGGTCAGCTTATTGCGCGTACGATCAAACAACTTATTTGCCTTTCAGATATTATTGGCGTAGCATTATCCATGGAAATTTGGCAGGTTGAACCTCGTTTAATAATGACAGTATATGTCAAATTCCAGACAGTTTTAAGTGTATTTCACATAATTTCGTAAGTGTCGCAGTATTTAAATTCTCTGGCCTATCTGGCCAATCAAATTTGACACATTTGTCAATATATTTTTCAATAGTGCAATATACAGTGTCATTACTTAAGTGTGCAAAATATGGGATTTTTTTTTAGTAATAGCACAATCAAAATACAAACAAGGCCAAAAGTTGGTGCATGTCTGATAATCATATTAGGTGCACTTAGAATGGTTGCAAGTCAAACAGCATACAGGGTGGCTCAAAAAATATCAAAATTCTACTAATATCTACTTAAATAAAATAAAACTTTTGCACTTCAAGGAGAGTTTTTTTAATATGGCTATTATCATTAGTAATGTTTTAACTTGTTGAAAAAAAAAGTTGCGACATTTCAAAGTTGTGTTGAATATCATTGCAACAAACATGAATTTTGTGATTCCATAAAAAATTAAAAATCTCAGTTAATTTTACAAATATGCTTGAATTTGAACAAAGTTTTGTAAAATTGATTTGATTTTAATTGATTTTTGAAAGTATTAAGGGCGGAAATAAAAAATAAAAAAAATATAGAAATTATAGATTCTTTTCGAAGGAAAATAAAAAAAATCTTAGGAGGTTATGTTTTGGTATTAAGGCATAACTTTTAATTCCAAACAACTTTTCTTTATAACATTTTGCTGAATTTTCTAAAATAAGGGTACTTTACAGTACAGCTTTGATATTGTTTGAGCTACCCTGTATACTGTTTGACTTGCAACCATTCTAAGTACACCTTATATTATTATCAGACATGCACCAACTTTTGGCCTTGTTTGTATTTGGGTTGTGCTATTACTAAAAAAAATGCTAATTGCTAATTTATCCATTTCAAAAATTGCAGCTTCATGCAAATATAGGCAAAAGTATCTTTCTAACAATCATGTTTATTCTTCGATAATGTCATCCAAATTGCTGAATTTCTTTGTATATAAACTTGAAATTTGCTGGAGTACCACATATCCAACAATATACATACTCACTGCAGTTTATTAAATGCTGCCCATCAAACTCAGAATTTAATGTCAAAAAATTATAGAACCCGTTTCTGAAATACAATACCTACCATTTCCATACAACCTTGTGAAAATTACTAACCCTTGCATGTATAGAAAATTAGTTAAATGTTTACAGTACCATAATTCGTTGCTTGTTCGGTTGAGGTTTATTAAATGGTTTTGGCACTCACTGTCTTTTTAAGGCAGAAGAAAACACATTACAAAAACATAACTAATACAATTTTATACGTAATTTTTCAGGTACTACACTTTTGTTGGAAAACCTCATCTGGCCCATACCATGACGACAACCAACGCCACTCGCACCAGTCACTATTCTTCCACAAACTATTCGACAACGGACACAGCCGTAACGGACAGGACAAACGTGAGCAATGGCAATGGACGAGGAAGACCCGAGGAAATGGCTTTGAGAACTGTGACATGAATTTATTAAATATACATTTCGGGTACTTAGTTTGTAGCCAATCGAAATCGCTGCAAATGCTGTTAAAATTAAAATGGATTATTTTAAAAGGATTTTACTCAACATTCATTTTGAAAATATAATATACTAACACTATAAAACTGACTAACACTAACCCATGCAAAAGCCAAGAGAACATGGTTGCTTGCCATGGTTGTTACTTGCTGGACAGAAAAAAAAACAAACTTTATTCCATATGGGCATTTCGATTGGCTAAATCACATCGCCCGTTATTAAGAGGCTTGTTAATTTCTGATTTGAATCATGGGGGTATAAATCTTGATATTTTTTCAATACCAAGATAAGAATGTTGGCCATTTAACGTTTGAAAACAAGCTTTGACGAGGAGAAATCCTTCTGAAGAAAATGTGCTGAAACATGGCTTTAAATACTTAAAAATTGTAGAAATTTAGAAACTTTTTTTGTTCCCTTTAAGATGTATTCATTGATTTGTTTGCTTCCTTCTAAAAATTTGATTTTTCATGATCTAATGTGAGTATACCTATTTACACCTACTTTTTGTAAAAATTATGTTTTTATTAGCCAACATTCTTAATTCTTATTCTAACCCTGAAGATCTGTCATTGGAACTTTATCAAGATTTGATGAGAAAACTGAAAAGAAATGTACCTCATCAAGTACATAATACATGTTTCTAATTAATCACTTCTAATTATTTGTTAAATTTCAAGTCCCTTGAGCCTTGAATGCAAATGAGGCCCGACGAGACAGTCAGAGTATAGAAATGAAAAACTTTGATCATTTGCTGTGAAATTTTGAAGCAATCCATTAGCTTTTAGGACATAATGAATGCATAAATATTATGGTATTGGATTAATTGTTCTTAATCAATGGAGCGTCATATATAAAGCCTTATTAACAATCAAGCTCAAGTGAGTTTGCAGCTTTGAAGCTCTACACGTTACATACAAAAAACGGAGCCTAAATTTGAAAGCCTACAATAATAACTTCTAAAAAGAGTTCAAATTCTAGTCAACAGATTGTTGTTTTCGTACTTAATTTTTTTTTTAAATTCAAAGTATTTTTTTAGTATTAGTCTTTGGTATTATTTAATTTGTTTTATGAAACTTCCAGTTGCCATAATAAAATGTATTATAGGGTACTAGTGTGTTGCCCGATTATTTTTAATTTACCTAATTGCTTCGATGGAAATGCATAGTTGTGGTTGCAAACAATAGACTTTCTTGTATTTGCCATTTTTATCCTTTAAACTTTGTCTATGTATATAATGACCTTATACCCAATAATTTTAAACGCATTTTATTATTTGTTAGCTTTTGTTTAAATAATATTTAAGCTGTAAATAAGCTTGCCTTATATCAGTTTGGATATCTTAGAATTGATAATCATAAATTATGTGAATGTTTCTTATCTTAAAGGGCTTCAGACTACATAATAATATAAGTTACATATATTTTTGAGAATGTATTTAATTTCTATTGTTGAATGGGTAATAACCCTGAAAATGAAAACAGCTTAATCAAAAGTGAAGCTAGACGTAACCGGAGACTGCAGAATAATTCCATTCATCAATCCTAAGATATCATCAAATATAATGAGCTTGTATTCATGCAATATCTAAGCTTAGTATAATAATAATTTAGTTCTAATATAAATTATAATCCAGTATTGTATTTTTGTTTGTTCCACTTTATATTGTATGTTTCTGCTCTCTTTCACCCATTATATTGAATAATTCATCACAAAATTTCACGTATCATTGATTAGAATTAAGTAATTTACAAGATCAATGTGATGTATATGTTAATCTTACGCTTAATAAAAATCATAATCTTTAGTGATGTTTTTTTTTTATGGGATCAAATAACAACAAAATTTCTTTTTGTTTTATTTCAATCCTTTATTGAATACCAATTTACATCTTAAAATTTAAAAAAAGTAGTGGTTATCAATGGAACTAATTACTAACAAAAAGTATTTACAAATTTTAAAATGCCTAATAATAAACCCTACACCTACTCAAGCAAATGAATTTTCGCCGTCTGCACCTGCTCCATCAGCGTCCTCTAAAGACGAAAAGTTTAAGAAATGTGCAGGTCTGTGTACTTCATGGTAGAACTCCTTGGGGTTTGACAGTTGAAGTTCGTACTTCATGCTGGCATCGTGTCTCACACCTAAAATTTCATTTATATTGATTGAAAATCCAAATAAAATACAACAATTTTGCAATTCTGTATACAAATTTCAAGAATTGATGTTCTCATTAATTATTTTAGGACAAATTTGTATGCACTGTGATGCATACATTCTTTTTAAAATAACAATTTTCAAATTACGGATGAGCTTAGAAATGTTTTCATTGACTGTTGAAAAATCACTAAAATTGGTCAACAAATGAAGAACTTACAATATTAGGGGTTTGTATATACTCACCCATAAAGTTATAATTCCAAGGACCTTGAGATGGAACCATAAAGAACCCTGTAAATCTGTCCGACAGCAACATCTGAACCTTTTCATAATGGCTTGGCAAATAACCTTTAGGATTATTACCCTTATCAGTATTCTGTCTGCCCCACTCAAAACCAGATGGTGTTAGCTTGTAAGCAGTCAACGAACAAGAGCCTGGAGTAAACGAGCAAGTAATTATGATAGTCTTTTCCCCGTCCCAAGCCGGGTTGTCGGTCATCAATTTAGCATGGGTAGTGATATCCTGGGGAGAAAGTTGGGGCAATTCGTTGGGTTGGGTGTGGATCCACCCTAAAGGTTCCATATCTTTTAGGAAGGGATGGTTTGGTGGAGTGTTGGGTAAGTGGACAGTTTGATGGGTTCCCCATTGTGGAGCGAGTACCAAGCATCTTAATTCTTTAACTTGGGGATTATCTGGAGGACTGACACCGTAGAGGAATGCGCAAATCTGGAAATAAAACAAAAACGACACTTGTTATACCTAGTAGAAATATTTTGAAGTTAAAATGATGATTATCAAGTTTTTTCGATTTTTGGTATTCAGCTCTGTGCAGTTAGGGACATTTGACTTTAAAATTTACGTTGAAATAATTTTAATAAATAGGTACCTATTTACTTCTAAGATTAATAGATTGGTGTGAAGTGATAACTCCTAATTAGGGAGAAAATTAATTGAAATTATTTTCCATTTCACATTGGGTAACATTGTTTTTTAAAAATATCCAATAAAAAAAGTTTGTCTCTTTGGATTTGGAAGAAAAAGGTTACGGGTGAATAGGTCGTGTTTCAATACGTTTCGGAATTTCAATAATTTCTTTGTGTAATTTCTTCTTCTCTTCTTCAAGCCTTGTCATTTACGAACGTTGGCAATCATCAGCGCTATCTGTACATTATGAACTTGAGACTTCTCAAGCTCATAATCAAGGGAAAAATACCTACTTAGGTATTTTTATCATTCCTGAGTATGTGTCCGAGTATTCTAACTTTCACTTTGTGAGCGTAAACATAACTTCAAAATATAGCTTTTTACACATTGCGTCTGTCCATATGAGGAGCGACGTCAGGTGACCATTGGCGTTTTAATGTAAGGTGCCACCAGCTCACATTCCTTTCGAGTATCAGATTAAAATCGACGGACTTTAAGAGAGAATATTGAAGATGTAGCAACGTAGTACTCGAGTGCGAACAGAGAGAGCGAGAGACCTCGACTACACAACACGGACTTCATGGTTACAAATGACGCTCCGGCTTGTTCAATCCTGGCACAAACCTCCTGCATGTTATCCCATGCAGTCTTCATTAACCTGACATCCTATGTATCTGTATGATTGAACCCGATCGACGATCTGCTGGTTCTGTACCTGAAGAACACGTTCTCCAATTTGGTTCTTACTAATCGCCATCCATTTAATTTCTTTGGCGTTCAATTTTAATCCAAATTCTCCACATCCACGTACATCTCTTCAGTGTCAACTGGATGTTTGCTACAAGCGAATTGCGATCCGAATTTATATCTGCGCCAGGGTAATTCTTTGCAGCTTTGATGCAATTCCTGTAGCGTTTATTTATCAGCACGAACTCAATTTGGTTTCTGACAATTCTGCCTGGCGTATGAGCGACTAAGGAGTGTAGCTAAAGACGTCCTGGTGGAAATTGGAAAAAAATGTTTGAAATCACAAAACCCATTTGAAATTTGAATGATTTCTCGACTTTTGCCGCCAATCGTATAGACATTTTCGCTAAACCAACCGAACAAGACACGTTTACTAACATGGTATTACCAGAACGCGCAGGGGATAAGGACAAAGCTCAAGGAACTTTCCTAAGCATTGCTGTTGGATGAATATGGTGTTGATAAGCTCTCAGAGACCTGGCTCTATGTCGATATTTTGAGTGATGAATTCAAATTTAATAATTATCATGTGTTTAGATGTGATAGCTCGACTAGCACTTTTGAATAAGGAGGTATTCTTATTGCAGTGGATAAAGCCTTTTCAGCCGTGTGATTACATACTTCTATTAATTATTTGGAAGAACTGTCTGTTCATCAATTGAGGAAGTTCAACTGAGATAGGATCTGTTTGTGTCGTGACTTCAAATCTTCCTGAAATTAAGTGAATGTGTGATGACAGGGGTGTCTCAGTGTTGAATGTTATCTGTGAATGTTATTTCGCCCCAGGCCTCTGTTATTGTTGATTTTATGGTCTACTTAAATTTATTTCAAATGAATAATATTTCAAATGCTTTGGGATCTGTGCTGGACCTTGTTTTTTATAACTCTCAAAATTTAATGATTGATATTTGTAGTAGTCCACAATTACCATGTGATAAGTATCACCGAGCTCTATTATTTGAACTAGACATGTCTGTGACCAATGGTGATAGTAGGTATGTCTTTTGATCATAAGTATTTTGATTTTCAGCATGCAAATTATATCGAACCCAGGGGTCAACAGCTGTGGATTTCTAGTGTACACTCGTGTAGATTTCCATGGATTTCTATAATTCTTGTGGATGTCTAGAGATTTCAATAAATATTCGTGGATCTCGTTGGATTTCTGTGGATGTCCATGTATATTTGTGGATTTCAGTAGATTTCTGCTATCAAAATCTGCCCTTCATTGTCTCGCTGTTTTTGGACAAATAATAGGTTTGATTCCAACAATGTCTCAAAACGATGGGAACATAATATGAAAGAAAACTAGGAGAGGGGGGGGTATAAACTTACTAGATTTCTCCAGTGATGGCGATACTCGTTTATCGAAAGCAATGCGCCAGCATACTTCACTCCCACCAGCGCTTCAAACACAGACTAATGGCAGCACAAGGTATATACAGGATATGCAGGATAAGATAGGAATAATTTTTCAATTCTTAATCCCAAAACGGTTGTAACAATGGGAACATACAGTGCGGCCGTAAAGTAAGGAATAAATTCAATAATTATTCTTCTGAGCAATTTTTTTCAAAATCCTCGAACACGTCAATTTTATTTTTTGTCGAGCATTTTTTATAAAATAAAATTATTATACAGGGTGGTCGCAGATAAGCTGAACAGGTAATAGCTTAATTTTTTTAAATGGACACCCCTAATTTTTTTTACATTTTCGGATTTCTGATAAAATTCTAAGTGTTTTTCATGAAATCTGTGCTATACCTATCTTCAACTGTTTCGGAAATATTGACAGTTGAAAATTGACTTTACTGCAACTTTGACAGGCAGTAAAACCTAAACGGGTAATTTTAGAGGAAAACCGATTTTACATTCCTGTTTTAGATTTTTATAAACTATCATTTGACACCAGCTTTGAATTTATCCGGAGATTAAATCTATGGTGAGTGGGCTAAAGAGTACAAGTCAAAATTAGACAAATCAAGAAAAATGCTTTCGAAATATTAGACTTTAAAATAATCGGATTTTTTGTGGCTGTTTCGGACGAATCAAATTTTTAACTTTACAAAGGTGTTTTTTTATTAGAGATAATCTATTTTTTTATTTTTTTTTTGTTCTGTTTTTTTTTTATTACAAAAAAAATGGACTTATACTCTTTTGACCAGACCTATAGATGACATATATTATTATGAAATAAGATAATATGACTTATAATAGTTTGACCTGACCTAAGAAATGACTTATACTAGTTTTGCTCAACCCAAAATTTAATATTTGCAAAAAACTGGAAAAGAAGGCCAACTCTTTTTCACAAAACACTTTTTTTTTGCTGATAACATAACCTCTTTGGTCACCAAATGGTACTAAAAGTATAAGTCGACCGACAAAATCAGAATAGGAATAGTATAAGTCTACTTGTACTATTTGAATTTTATTATTAGTGTATAATCTATATAGTACAATTCAACTTATACTGATATGCCAACAGAATAAAATTCCTTTTAAGTTAAACTATGTGGATTGAAATTAAAAGTAAAGTATTTCAAATAAATTGACTAATACTGTTTGGACCAGTCGATGTAGGAACCGAAAATATATACCAAAATGACTTAAACTCATTTTCGCAAAATTTTGACTTGTACTCGTTAGCTCACCCACCATAGAAATATAACTGGAAATTTTAATCATAGATTAAATTCAAAATTGGTGTCAAATGATAGTTTATGAAAATCTAAGACAGGAATGTAAAATCGGTTTTCCTCTAAAATTACCCGTTTAGGTTTTACTGCCTGTCAAAGTTACAAAAAGTCAATTTTCAATTGTCAATATTTCCGAAACAGTTGAAGATAGGTATAGGACATGTTTCATGAAAAACACTTAGAATTTAAGCAGAAATCCGAAAATGTAAAAAAAATTAGGGGTGTCAATTTAAAAAAATTAAGTTACTACCTGTTCAGCTTTTCTACGATCACCCTGTATAATTATTTTATTTTATAAAAAATGCTCGACAAAAAATAAAATTGACGTGTTCAAGGATTTTAAAAAAAATTGCTTGGAAGAATAACTATTCAACTTATTCCTTACTTTACGTATGTACCTACTGTATTTTGCAAAACCTGCGCATATGGACCAGCTAATCTCATATTTTTCAAAAGACAAAAATTTGTTAACAGCCTCAGATTTAAAAGGCGAAGATAAGATGTGCTTCAAGTCTGCGGGAAAGATGTGTTCTGAATTAGTAAATTAGTTGCTCAGAAGTATTCCAGGACATGATAATCAGGCCTATGATGTATCATTTTCTGTTATTTTAACAGCAACGTTAAGTTATCTGTCACTGTTTATTATTCTACACCTAGAAATAGAGACAGGTATAGATTTTGAGCTATAACACAACTGTTAAAATGCTGGACAGGATATATCATAGGCCTGAATAAGGCAATTTGAATTATCATCTTACTTGGACCCTGCGTTAGATGTACAAGACCGGCTTCTCAAAATATGGTTTTTTGTATTTTTTTTTGCGGATTTGGCGCAGATGGCTAACTGATCAGCCATGCCTCAAGACTGGTGATAACTTTATCACCTCAAATTGTAACCTATGTAGCTCATGCTCTTATCAATATTTCCACTAATTTCTTTGAAAATCCAAATCTGATACGGATGGTCGGATGGATACGTTATCACCATACCTGACACTAGAGGATTTCTCACTAAGGCTGATGCCAGAAGAAAGAGATACCGTTTTTGAAAAAGTACGAGTAACAATATCCCACAGGAAGTTGACCGTCTTTTAAAAAATCTTCATTATGTTGGCTATGGCTATGGCGAAGAATTTTCTCAACAAAGTCAGAAACGCTAAGAAAAAGCACTATTCATGGTTCTATTAAGCCCAAAAAAAAGATTTTACCAAATAGAACAAAGATTACAAAGAAAGCGCGACTGTGCTCATCTATTCGTCGCAGGAAGACAAATAAAAAATCAACTAACTCCAAAACTTCAGACAATGACCAAATGAGTGTCAAATACGATGACAGCACAGACACTAAATCTTTTTCTGATGAAACCAGTGAAACAAATAATAGCCGATTGGAATGTCTTTCACAAATCTTCCTGCAACAAATATGACATCTTCGACTGTTTAACCTGAGGTTAAAACCTATATTAATGCTGTTCAGCCTGAATGTAGGAAATTGTATACCATATATTATGAACAGCATTGGTATTTAGGCTTGATCACAAATATTGTCGATAATGAATTAGTCAACCATCCAAGGACCTTTTTTTTCAGTTATACATGTAAACCCCATACTTTGTGAGTGGCTTGCTTACATCAAGTCCTACAACTTTTCCTCTACGACTTTTCTCGGAAATGGCACGTATGCGCGCAGGCGACTCGCAAACATGTCGATCTGACGTAGCTATGTTTCCTGATACATGTAGGTAAATCTAATTTTACGAATACTGTTTGATTTTTATGTCTAAATCACGGAAATCAACTTGGCCGACAAAAATAATGGCAAATTGGGGGAGTCCGATACCCCCAAAATGTCGATCTGACGTGGTTATGTTTCTTGATACATGAAAATCTAATTTCACGAATAATGTTTGATTTTTATTTCTAAATCACGGAAATCAACTTGGTCGACAAAAATAATGGCAAATTGGGGGAGTCCGATACCCCTAAAATGTTTGCGAGTCGCCTGCGCGCATACGTGCCATTTCCGAGAAAAGTCGTAGAGGAAAAGTTGTAGGACTTGATGTAAGCAAGCCACTCACAAAGTATGGGGTTTACATGTATAACTGAAAAAAAAGGTCCTTGGATGGTTGACTATATGTTGTGAAGTTTTTGAAAAAAAAAGAAGAGTGAAAAAAAAAAAAATGTGTCCTAAACCAGATGATATTTCTAAAGTGTCAGCAGAATTAATTTTCATTAATTTAATTTAATGAGAAAAAGTCTGAAGTACTGTTGCAACTGAGTGACCTACAGTTAAAAGGCAATAATGAAAGATACAAACTAATGCAATCTACATTTAAAAAATCAATTCTCTCGATAACTATTTGAGAAGCTGAAAAATATCTTCATCATCTCAAAATATGATAGAAAATCATAGTTAAACTATATTCTTTAGGCTCCTAAAATTAGTGCCTGAGACATAATATACAATTTGTGTTACCAGTTTTAAGCTTCGGCAGCTTTTAAATGTCAAAAAATGGACGCTGAAATACCATGTTGTTGGTATTGTCCAGGTAGCCATATTGTCAGCTGAATACCGAATTTATTGTTGAATGTAATACCACAAGAGGTTTCAGGATTACCGGAAAATACTTTTACCTGTCACGAAACGCGTTACGTAGGTAAAAGTATTAGATAATCCTGAAACATCGAGTGGTATTCAAAAGGTTATACAACGAAATAAACTTTGACACTTTATTGATTTTTATTATTATTAATAGCAAATGAAAAATATTGCCACCAAGCGCGATAATCCCAAAAGGCTTATCACTTATTAAGCCTCTCGTGTCATATGGGAATAATGTACAGTGAGTTGTATAACCGGTGTAATACACTCTAGTGAAATAGTCATATGAATTATATTAGGAATAAAGCAATGAAAATGTTAGGCTTTGTAAATAGAACACTGAATGATTTTCGTGACGTCACGTGCTTTAGAACACTGTATTGTAGTTTTGTAAGTATTGGAGTATGCTAGTCCAGCCTATTCTGCATATTATAATGTTTATACAGGGTGTCCCACTAAGGTCGGCCAGGTACGATATTATGGAGACCATAGACCTTACGTAACTTGAAAACTAATGCAGATATTGAATTGCGGTTTGCGCCAAAATGTAGATATTTTTTTGCTCTTTAAGCACAGCAATACAAAAATAATATTATGCCATTTGGATTTTTCATGAAAATTAGAAAAAACTGGATCTTGAATAAACAGCGCCCTCTAGAAGACGCGGTGGAAACTATCGACCTCGAACGAAGTGGTGTTCTTAATAACAATGAAATTCTCTTCCAAATAAACCCAAATTGAATGAGTTTGAATGAGGGGTATGGAAGATACAGCAAACAGCAATTTCTAAAAAAAAAATTTCACCAGCTTCCCCCACCCTTATTACTGGAGATACGAAAAAAAGCCTAATAACCAAACTGGCGCAAAAATTAATGAACTTTTGATTTCTGTTGTTAAAAAAGTATCTTAATATAGCGATTTCTTGAGAAAAGTTGAATTTTTAGCTATATCATCGTAATTGCGTCCCCTAGCGGTCATCCTAGAAACTTGAAAATAATTTCCATCAATTTCTCTTGGCCGATTTAGTGAAGAAAAAAAAAATCCCGAAGCCGTAAGGTCTGCAGAAACAGACCTTTACACGACTGGTATACCAGGTACCAGGTGTCCCACTAAGGTCGGCCAGGTATGATATTATGGAAACCATAGACCTTACGGCTTCGGGATTTTTTTTTTCTTCACTAAATCGGCCAAGAGAAATTGATGGAAATAATTTTCAAGTTACTAGGATGACCGCTAGGAGGCGCAATTACGATGATATGTATAGCTAAAAATTCAACTTTTCTCAAGAAATCGCTATATTAAGATACTGTTTTACAGCAGAAATCAAAAGTTCATTAATTTTTGCGCCAGTTTGGTTATTAGGCTTTTTTTCGTATCTTCAGTAATAAGGGTGGGGGAAGCTGGTGAAATAGTTATTTATGCAACAAGTGTGTAAAGTGAACCTTTTTTCACGAATGTGAATTTTGACGCACGAGCCGAAGGCGAGTGCGACAATCACATGAGTGAAAAAAGGTGCTTTACGCACGTATTGCATACAAAATTTTTTCTACTACCAACCATGTTTTGAATGGAACAATCTTTTCTTGAGAATTGTCAATCCAAAGCTAGGGTGGATCTTACCTATTTGGTTTTCAATCCAGCAGAGGACTCCATATGTGGCTTTGTTCAATTTAATAAATGGCTTCTTGGAGAAAAATAAACATACTTTTGCATTTATACAAAACTTCAAATAAAATTGTTATTTATTATAATATTGATAAATATCAAAAGAATTAATTCTGAAATTGACAAATATAAATAGAATTAATCCTAACTTCTTAACTTTTTAACATGTTGCACTCTGCAAATATTTCGCTTTCTGTATGCAATGGGAATTTAGGTTGAGGTTGGAAGGCGATACTGGGAAACTTCACAAAACAGTGCTCTTTTCAATCATGGGGTAATTCTTCGTGCAATTAGGGCCAATTGGGTGTTGTGCATTTTGCGCAGCTTTCGCCTTCAGTGAAAGCGTTGGGAGCCTTTTCAAAAACTTCTTACTTTTTTTTATTAATTTTTATACTCTGGTTAACAACGAATCAACAACGGGCTATAGTAACTAGAAAAACAAAAAAATCGCCGAAAAACACCAGCATGACCATCCACGCCATGCTTGTTTTTTCGTGACAGAATGCAAAGAACGTAATGAAAATACAAACGTGAACGCCCTCTATTACTAGGAAAGAAAATTATGCAATGGCATCTTCTTTTTCAAATATTTCAAAATAGTTGCGGATGTTTCCGCAACATACTCCCGCACTTTGGAGTCACCAACTTCAAACAATTCAAAAATTCAACAAGAACAACATTCGATGATGATAACATCAGACTCATCAGAACTCAGAACCATATCAGCCATATGATATAAAAACAAACTACATAAGAACAAGAACTAATTCTTTACAAACTATAAGCAAGTATGTTATTT
>OU892286.1:19710171-19785958 GCA_917834065.1 Ceutorhynchus assimilis
TCGCGGCCGCTATTATACATAAGTAGGTGTCAAAATTCAATTTCGCGGCTGCCACACCTGACGTGCAAAATGTGTCAAATCCATACAGTTTTTCTGCAACTTTACATAATTTTTATAGTTGCACAAAAAATAGCCTATAATACCATGGCCGCGAAACTTTATCAGTGCAGTGTAGGATCCACAACGAATACCAGAACCAGTTTACCAGGTCAATTATCATTCACTTTACTACTGTTGGTGCATTATGCATTATGTAAGCACCAAGCACTAAGTATGATCCACTTAAATCCACTATGTATTGTAAATCAGCTAGAATCCATAGTAGGTATTCAATGTTTAGCCGATATTTTTTTAATATCAATTCATCTATTTACTTATTTTCGATTTTTGTAATACTCCAACGTCAAAAATAATGAGAGCTGAACGAATGATATAAAATATTACCCAAGTCTTGCAAGACACTTAAAAGTTTGGCTAGTCTAATTTGGGCGAAAGAAATTCCAAGCCTCAAAATGTTCGTGGATTTGGACAACTTTTTTTTTTGTTTTTTTTTTTGATTTTCTGTATATTTTTTTGATTACGTGTATTTTCTAGGTATTTGTTTTACATCTTCAATTCGTCCCAAGTATCTTTCATGACTTTCCATGATAACATACTTTTACGAACCTATAGAAAACGTTTTTTAATTGTTCCTACCAGAGGTTTCTGAAGAAAACAACGAGAAAACTTCAACCAAAGATCTAAAAAGAACGACCTTTTTGCTGAAATATTAAAAGTATTCTTATGCAGTGATACAAGAAATTTAGTCGACTCCCCTAGTATAGGTTCCGCATAAATTTAGAAATGCCCAGAATAAATGAATGGACTTTTTTCTATAGAAACCTGTTCAAAAGTAAAAATCAGAATTCGTAAAAGTCAATAATTGGTAGTGGTTTCCAAGGCAATACGTAAAACATTGTAGGTCAGCTTGATGAATTATGAATTAAATAGAGCGGGCTAGCACTTTAAGTTATTTTCCCTACGAGCGTGCGGTAAAGTGCACTTTACCGTACGTATTTGCAAATGGAAAGTATCACTTTACCGCACACTATGCGGTAAAGTGCACTTTACCGCATAGTGTGCGGTAAAGTAGAATTTGATATTTATAATCAAAAATCCTCTCTTTTTCAGAAAATGGATTTTTGATCATTTCTTAATCTTATCTAATTTCATTAATTAATCTGATTCATTAATTAATTTTATCAATGCCTTTTTTTTGGAGATTTAGATGCTCATAGGTAAAATTTTGTACCTAACACATGCGGAAAGTGCCTTTACCGCCCTTAACGGCTTGACCGAACTCCGCTTCGCGTCGTTCGGTCAACTTCCGTTGCGTGCGGTAAAGTATCACTTTCCGCATTTGTTAGGTAAATAACTATTTCAAGTGCCTGAGTATTCGCATAGTTATTCAGAAATTCTATCTTAATCTGCTAGTTAAGTATCACAGTTATCAATGTTTTGATGAGTTTCTGATGGTATTAAAATTCATCAAATACGTACTTTGTCTTTAGGTATTTCTCTTTGATAAATTGCCAAACACGATTACAAACTACCCTCAAATAAAGTTCAAATTTATACCTTTCTGCCATAATATTATCACATTCATCTTGTCCCGGTAACGACATCACATGAGGTATCAGAACTTGATCATTGTTTCCCTCCATTTTGATTACAACAGCAGGCGCGGAATTCGGGGGTGCCACCCCCCTTTCTAGCGTTCCTTCGGGAGTGTGCATTTTCGTCGATCAGGACTGAAACAAACCAAAAATGTATTTGTATTTTCAATTATTAAAACTTTGTTTCATAAAATGTAGCCAATTAAAGCTGTTTAAAACATCTGATCTAAATTCAATCGATCAAAAGTTGTTTTTCCTGTTTTGTCCTTTACATCATTTGAACAGCCAACGTTAATATTGCAATAACCGTCTACTTATTAGTTGCAACAATTTGGTTTTGCAATATTATTGTCTGATGTGCATCATCTACTATATTGATTTATTAGGGGATTTTTTATGTATAAGCAAGATTATTAGGGAAAATTAAAAAAACGCTAAAAAACAAAAAAATTGAGTAGGAGTCAAAATTATATAGTTGATGTAAGTATTTTGATTTGCCGGGAATTGTTTTTTCTCCAAATTAAGATTTCAATGACCTTTTCATTTTAATTAAAAAAATAGTTCTGAATATTGCTTAAAATTATTATTTTTTTCATAAAAATCACACAGACCTTTAAACTTCAAATCAATTTTTAGTTAAACTTCGTCATTGCAAGAACGTGCCAAAGAAGGTAATCCATTTGCGAGCACTAACTTTTACCAACAAAAAAAATATTGCACTTTCACGACACCCGCCTATTCATTCAGACACACAAAACACAGGTTCATTCTAACATAGTCAAAAAATCACTTCACCCTCCGCAAAAATATACGGCTCCAAGGACCAAAATCAAAAACGGGAAAAGAAAAAGGACGATCTCCGGACGGCGCAAACGAATATAGCGCACGCTTCCCAGAATACTCCTCGTTCGATACTAAATCGTGGTCCCACACACCATGATGGCCGACGTCCATCGGACCAAGAAGAAGTTCGTTCGATTCGACAATCTAGCTAACCCAAGAGCAGTTGTATCTAAGAAATCATATAACATTTTAACAATCCAACTCGGGCTTTTGTGTTAAACGAACGCGATCTTTTTATAAGGTAGGGGCCACTGGACTGAAAAGAGATGGTTAAGATAAAAGAGTGAATACGGAGCTGTGCGTACTATGGGACTAATGGGTGGATGGTAGGGTTTCTTTTGTTCGTGGTATAAATGGTTGGATTGCTACAAACAAACTTTACATTACGGTTTTCATTATTGGTTTTGATTTGACACGCTTATGATGATGTCAAATCTTAATACACAAGGCTTCGAGAAAAGACTCTTTTCTCGAAGCCTTGTCCGAAGGACCATTATAAAAAAAACGGGACCAGTGTATTTCTATCATCTGAATTAAAAAGGGAGAATTTTTATTTTATTTTTTTCATAGGCTCAAACAAGAAGTAGGTTCAAAGAGAAACAAATATTAACAGAATTATTATAAGATTTTAGGATAATAATTGTAGGAGTGCTATAAATACAAATTATACATATACATACACTACGTTCTTTTTCGTCGGTTTTCATCGCCGCGATGAAACACGTCGTTCCAAAACCGAAGTGTGTGGTAGAAAAACACGACGGTTTTCTACCACACACTTCGGTTTTGGAACGACGTGTTTCATCGTGGCGATGAAAACCGACGAGAAAGAACGTAGTGTATGGGGCCCTTAAGTGATACTGACAGGGCTATAGACACTAATGTGAAATTTTTTTGGAACTTTATTCGTTCCCAAATCCCAATCTAATCAGGGTACTATTCCTAGTCTTTAGGACCTGATGCTATTCCTAACAGAGTACTAAAATCTTGTTCTAAGATTTTGTATTTCCCTCTAGTTAATATTTTCAACAAATCCTTAACTTCTGGAATTTTTCCAGAAACGTGGAAGCTCTCTTATGTTTGTCCTATTCACAAGTCAGGCAGCAAGAATAATGTAACACATTACAGACCTATCAGCATCCTGTAATCCTATTTGCAATTCCTATACATTACTTGAGCAGGTAATGCGTTGAAAAAATCCTTTCAAAAAGACTTAAGTAGATAGAGCCTTTGATATAGTAAACCACAACATCCTCTTCTTTTAAAGCTCTCAAGTTATGGTATTTCTGAACTTTTACTTTCCTACTTACTATTCAGTCCTGTTGATAGAATATCTGCCATGTAAATAAGTTGTATGAGGGTCTTGACGTCATTGGTCTTGACGTCATTGGTCTTGACTTCCTTTGCTTATCTCAAGATAAATTTAAGACACAGGCCAAGAGAATTTTTTTAGATCATTTTAGATTTAAATTCTGTACAACTTCGAATGTATCACACTTCATATGCGTAGGTGCGCGAATTGGAACCTATTTATCGTCTTTTTAGTTAAAGTCAGCATCTCCGTACCTTAAAAGTCTAGGGGTCTGTCAGCACAGGTAGGACAGTCTGAACGAAGAGTTTTCTTTTTGAACATAATTCGTAAATCAGGTCTAATGATATTTGTTCTAAATTTCCAAATGCTGCCCAATTAACTGTTAAGCTCAACCGTCCTTTGAAACTCACTGGTTTCATTGTCTCAACTCAAACGCGAATTTTCTATCCTAGTTATTTATTTATTTATTTTAAGTGTACAACTTCTTCTTTTTCAGCCATTTCCTATCCACTCCTAAACAAAGGCCTCTTTCATTTGTTTCCATGCTGTTCTGTCTTCCGCTGTATGGTACCAACTTCCTCCTGCTATTCTTTTAATATCATCCAACCATCTCTTCTGTGGCCTGCCGACGATCTTCTTTGTATGACGTGGTTTCCAGTGTACAAGTTTTGCTATCCATCTGTCCACACCCAGTCTGGCAACATGCCCAACCCATTGCCACTTAAGCTCAGCGATTCGCTGTATTATGTCCACTACCTTCGTCCTCCTTCTTATTTCTTCGTTACGAATTTTATCTGGTAAACTAACGCCAAGCATTGCCCGTTCCATGTTCCTTTGCATTGTCCTAAGGTTGTTGGTGTACTTCTGGGTTAAAGCCTCTGTCTCAAAACCATATGTTGCGACAGGCAGGATGCATATGTTAAAGACTTTTCGTTTAAGGTTTATAGGGATGTCAGAATTTCTCACTATATGACTCAGTTTTCCAAATGATCCATGTCAGTTTTATTCTTCGTTCTATCTCCGCCGTTTGGTTTTCCTTTCCCATTTTAATGACATGACCCAGATATTCACCAACATTATCCAAAGTTTTGTCTGCTATTCTTATGTTTTCCTTAGACCTGCTCATTATTTTTGTTTTTGATAATTTCATTTTTGATCCGACGTTATTTGAAACTTCGTTAGTTCTAACATGTTCTTAAGCTACTGGATATCTGAACAATAATAAGCACTATGTCATCGGCAAAGCGTAAATGGTTTAAAAACGTACCATCAACGTTGACACCTTTATCTTCCCACGGAAGCATTTTAAAAACGTCTTCCAAGGCCAACGTAAAAAGTTTTGGAAATATAGAATCACCCTGGCAAACTCTCCTGTTAATTGAAATTTTTTCGGTTCTCAGAGGTCTTCCGAAATTTTCACACGGAAAGTTGCGTTTCTGTATACCTATATTCTCAAGAAGGGTAGAATATCTTGGATCAATCCTTGCTCCATCCATCGCACACAGGACAGTTCATGTTTCAGTAGAGTCAAATGCCTTATGAAAGTCTATAAAGGCGAAATGAAGTGGTATATTGTATTCTGTTGTTTTCTCTATTAACATTTGAATGGTCTGTAGACTGTAGGTGATCCATAGTGCTGTATCCCTTTCGAAATCCTGCCTGCTCCACTGGTTGATAGGCATCTAATTTAGTTGTCAGTCGGTTTGTAAGGATCCTTGTTACTAGTTTGTAAAGGTGGGTTAGAAGGTTGATACATCGATAATTTTCAATGTCCGTGATGTTGCCTTTTTTAAAAAGCAGAATAACTTCTGCGTTGTGCCATGTTTCAGGGATATTGCCTTCAGATAAACATTTATTAAAGAACAACTGTAGAATTTGTTCCATAAAGTCTTCGCCCATTTTTAGCATTTCACAGGTTATTCTGTCTTCCCTAAGTGATTTACGGTTCTTCATTTGTCCTAGTGCCACGTTATTTCCTCTTTGGTAAGGTATATCAGGAATTACTTCTGAGCCTACATTGCAAACGGTAACTTTCTGAGTATTAGGATCCCGCACAACAGAGGTGTATAGACGAGAATAAAAGATTTCTATATGTTTAGAGATTTCGTCTGTTCCAGTCAATTTATGGTTATTCTCATCCTTCATTTTAAAATTCTGCTTTTTCCGAGCGAAAGTCTCGATCTAAGAACTTTCATGTTAAAGTTATCCTCAATTCCGGTTTGAATTGTTCTGGTATTATAGGATCTCACATCCCTCTGTATTCTCTTGTTGAGCTCCCGGTACTCAGTTGCATCTCTGGAAGTTGTTTTCCTTTCTTTAATAAGTTTTAGTGTGTTTGGCATTATCTTATTGTCTCTTGGTGTTTTAACTTTAGGAGAAATTTTCTTAGTTATTGTGTGGATGTCATTGCTTATTTTCTCGGCGAGATGATTCAAGCTCCATGTATATGGATGGGCTTAAATTTCTTCTCCAACTCTTTTCAAAAAGCCTCTTTATGGACGTTTTCGTTTGCAGTTGGAAAAATATGCCTATTGAAAAGTTTTGCTCTTTCAATTCTCAGGTTTAGGGAAATTGTAGCTCAATCAAGGAACATGTCACCGCGTTCGTTGCGTCTTCCTAAACCGAACCTTCCAATATTATCTGGATCTCCCTCCATTTTCTCTCCGAGTTTTTAGACTGTGAGATAGAGGCTGTTTAGTGGAGTCATTTTTTTTTGTCTGGCATTTTGAGGGCTGAATGTGGCTACTAAGCTGATGAGAATATGAGTGATTTTAATGCCTGCTTCCCGTTCGAAAATTTGCAGAAGAAAAAAATTGATTTACATGAGGAATTTTTTTCAATGATCTCAAATTTTTTGGCTTCTAAATAAAAGATTGACATTGATAAATAATTCACCCATAAAAAATACCCTATCTCAGGGTCTATTTGCGTCGCCGATGATCATTCTAAAATGTGTTTTTTCTTTATTCAGTGCGTTTGTTATGTCTTCCAAAAATGTTTCCATTTCTTTCTCTTCTGATGAACTTGTCGGTACGTATCAGTGGACTATTTGTAAGCTTTATCTTTTCTTTAGTCGGAGCAACACGTGAATAATAGCTCTTTTTAAGACCAACGGGACAACTTTTTTATCAACAAGAATGGCGATACCTCCAACCCCGCGATTACTGTCTGAGTTGTTTTTAGTTTTGATAAAGCAGATGGCCTGATCTCAATAGAGTGCTTTTCTCTCCCTGTAGCAGTGTCTCGCTCGAACCAAGTATAACCCATTTGATATATTCAAGTTCTTTCTTTAAATGCTCAAGACGTTCAGTACTCATTATTCTTACATTATATGATGCTATATATAGTTTGGTTTGGTTGTGACTCTGTTTGCTTTTATCGCTTTTATCGGAAAAATCGAATTTTTGCCTTCCTCAGAATCCACGAGGCAACCTGAATTATCTTCAGCATGAGATTCTGTGCAAGAAGTACTACTCACCTTAGGTATTATCGTATTTAAATTCGAAATCAGAATTTTAACTTTAAAAGGTTTTGGCATTTAAAACGCCGCGCTTGCCTAACGTGTTGGCGAGTGGGATTGAGTCTTGCATTTCCTCAACTATCCGTTTATACAGTAAGACCGCTGTTACTCAATCGTCAGAGCCTCGTTGGTTTTCTAGCAGGATGCACTGGATAGCCAGATAGCTACTACACGAGCAGGTGAGGTTGACATTTGGCCAGGTTTCTTCTTTACCTTCGACCCTTACACCCTTTGAAATTTCTAAATTACTTAAAACTAAAATAAAAAAGAACAAAAAAAAGTCAAAAAGCTATAGCTTTCTTAACTGAATTCAGAGTTGTAGTGAAAAGGTCCAAATGGAAGAAATGAGTATTATAATTGTGGGTCGTCTAGTCATCAGACAGTTTTGCCCATAATTTGTTCTGCGGACTGATTGGGAAAAAAGTTGCCTTTGTCTAGTTCTTCTGCCAGCGACGAGGAAATGGATTTTTTTTAAAAGTTCAGCTGAATAATACCTACCACACATCAGCTTATACAAAAAGATCACTTGAGCATTCTGACGTTTATTCTCAAGAGAAGTTAAGCCACACCACAGTACCTAAACGAATGTTGTCCACGTTCTGATAAGGAAATCTTAGTTTGTATAACAAGTATTTAACAAATTTATTCTGAACCCTTTCGATCCTTTGGATGTGAAAGATGGAGTTAATATCCGAATATGTTAGTTTGTGATTCTTCAATCCGCCTTTCCGTTTAAATTTTGCTTTGCAAGTGTCACATTCAAAAGGATAAATATCCGAGTGTGTCAATATGTGAGCCTAAACGCCTTTGAGGTTAAATTTTGCTTTGCAAGTGTTACATTCAAAAAAATAAATATGCAAGTGTGTCAGTTTGTGACTTTTCAAATCGCCTTCTCGTTTAAATTTTGTTTTGCAAGTGTCACATTCAAAAGAATAAATATCCGAATGTGTTAGTTTGTGATTCTTCAATCCGCCTTTCCGTTTAAATTTTGTTTTGCAAGTGTCACATTCAAAAGGATAAATATCCGAGTGTATTAGTCCAAATTATACTGCAGTATTCCAATGTAGACCTTATCAAACTATAGTAAAGTGTGGTTATTGCTTTGACATCATATATATCTCTGGTATTTCTCTTGATAAAGCCGAGCAGTCGAAACTCTTAAGCACAACGTTATCGATATGTTTGCTGAAAGACAGATCTTTTTGAAATATATGACTCCCAAGTCTTTAATGGTATTAACAATCTTTAATTTACAAGAAAGTATGTGTGCAGTAATGGATTCACTGTTTCTTAAAAACTGTGCTTGCATTTCTTAGGGAGGTTTTAATTGGGTATAATGTTACACTAGTTAGCAAGTCTATTTAGGAAACATTACCTGGAGACTGAAAAAATCGATATCCATCACTCAAAGGAACTTTTGCCACTTATTACGACGTTTATCATAAATTGTGTTTTCCAGGTGTCAATGTTTACTTCGACTTTTCTAGATGCTACCTGGACTTTCCAGCATCTTTGTGGCCTTGTCAGACATATCCGAGATTAGAATGATAGTGTCAATATGTATAGATTTGTTAAATTTTCGCCGTTTATGTTCTTTCCCAGATCATCCGAATTTCTCACTTAGAACGAACATATTTTATATCCAAATTCAAGCATACCTACCTTTTCAAGAATATCCCTATAAAGAGGACGCGCGTCCTTATAAACGGTGTTCTTGATGCAAAAGTAGGTCGAGTAAGAACTGAAAAACATTAGATTTGTTGACCGTGAAGAGAAAAATGAAACAGGAGAGAAACTCTGTACAGCTGGCTTAAATCATTCTTTAATAATAGGTGTCAAACTAATAAATCGGTGGCTCTTATTTTTCCTCACGGAGTGCCCCAAGGTTCAGTTTTAGGACCACTACTCTTCCTTCTATACAGGCTGTCCCATGACGTTTTTCCCAGGTAATAACTTCGGAACGCGTCATCCAATATAATTGCAATTTTGAGGATGTGGGTAACTTTTTATGCTGCTTCAACCATTGTCATTCAATTTCACTACCTTCGCTTCAATTTCGGTCAAGTGACGTCAACTTTCGAATTTTAAATGTAGCTCATGGTATATTATGGCATTTTACGTTAGAAAATTAAATTACAAAATCGGGATTGCTATATTTGTTAAGGCTTTGTTAAAGAAAATGATAAAAAATTATACAGTGGAACATACGATGATGCGTTCCGAAGTTATCATTTGGGAAAAACCTCGTGGGACACCCTGAATATAAATGGCCTGACTAACATGGATAATAATGGAAATCAGACCTTGTTTGCCAATGACACCACTATTTTATGGATTAAACCTGGGTCGCCACTCGCAAAAGAGTGGCGGCGTAATGCAAACTGTTTCAATTATCGAAAGAACAGATATTATGTTCTTAAGCTTGATGATGTGGCAATGCACAGTGACAATATTGTAACAAAATCATGTACGAAATATCTGGGAATTACTATTGACTCGTGATTTAGTTTTTCTGATCACATAACTGCACTTAATGAAAAGCTTTCTGCGAGTTGGTATGCAACGCGGTGATTAGCAAATAGTTAAATAATTCAATTGTAATTCTCCATATTATCCGTTCACAATCCGATGTCCACAGGTAGGTACAGGTAAAATCACCTTTCAATGCTATTTGATAGGGAAAGGTGATACATTTACCTGCACCTGTGGACATCGGATTGTGAACAGGATATAATTGACTCAAACCGCTCTACATATTATAATATGGAGTTTTGGAAATTGAAGAAAAATAGATAAAATAGTCAACGTCACAAAAACTGTAAAGAAATAGATATTAACAAAGGATACCTACAGACAAGACAAGTGGAAACCCTGGATGACTGATAAGATCTTGAAATTGAGAAAAGAAGAAAATAGATAAAGACATATGGGTAGATCCATCAATACCCAAACAAGAAGAGACGTAAAAAACAGAAACTCAAAGGATAAATGCATAAAGATTGACACATTACAGGCTAAACTTGACACATTTGGGACACACAAAACATGAAAGAAATGACCGGTGAATTCAAGAAAAAAACCTGTGGGAAGAATGGAGAAATTATCGTAGTCATAGAACAGATAAAATTACCAGGAAATAATTACGTAGGGATCTTTTCTTAGACTAAAGAGCAGAACAACAGATAAGTAGCGAACACGACTGGCCCAGACATGAGTGAGGTTGATGCAGCAATTCTGCCAATTCTGTCCATCAAATCGAAAAGGTCTGCTGGCCCAGATGAAGTGCAGTCAAAGTCCTCGATGAATATTTCAAGAAAGAATTAACTATCATATTAAAGGAAATATAGGTACAACAGTGAAAATTTTCTAAAGAATGATTGCGATCAGAATTTGAGATAGGTCCTAAAAATATTTTCAAAAATTACACAGGAGGCTGTACAAAATCTGCGAAAAACAAGTATCATTCTAGATATACCTAAGTATATGTTTATTAATATTGTATGTTCGCTGTATGTGTGTTTTCCAAGTGCCTAATAGCTATTTGAGGGTCAGTCTGTAATCAATTCAAAATTTAATTACTGGAAACTGAAACTGCCAAAATTCCTCACCATCAACCAAAGAAAGTGGCGTCTGTTTGATTCTTTTACAACCAAACCATCAAGAGATAGGTCCATGACTGCTGACATTTTTGTTGTGTTGGTGCAGTCGACTCAGAACCGTTGCAAACGAGAAAAGTAAATTACACCGTCTTCCTTTATGATGGGTTCCCGACCCAACGACGCTTCCTCTGAAACAGGTAAAAGTTTTTATACCTGAGAGAGAATATTATGTCTGTAGGTTTTTGGGGCTCTATTTTTAAAAGTTAATTAGTTTTGGAACACTTTTTTTGTGTGCGATTTTTTGGGTTCTATTACCTGATATTTACATATTTAGAAACGTATATGGCTTGTTTTTTTTTGCAACTATAACTAAAACTTACTCAAGTAGTCAAGAAGGGAGGTACCTATAAATAATTACTTTGTGCTCAAAACACAAATACATTTAAATTTGATTTGGAACTATTGATAATGTATTGATATCACTCGCACTACTCGCAGAAAGAATTGTATAATGTATAGTGGGTACTGCAGTCTGCAGGATCTGTCTTTAAATTCTTCCATCTCCGAAAATGTGAGTTTAAACAATTTGGAGGTTGAAAAAGTAGGTGTGGGAAAGTTTGATACTCAAAACTTTTCATAAAGGTTCGCTTGTAACTTTTTTGACAATAACTACATCTACATCTTTCCAATTTATCCACAAAACTCGTAAAATAGCAAACTTGAGGATCATACCCAAAACGAGGGTAAATTTAGTTTTCTGGTAGTAAACTGTTTGCGATAAAATTGTTATAAAGAATGAAGATATTCTCTTGAATGTTTAGACGAAACTCTTATATGTGTGTGTAGCTTTATTATTGGTGGTGGTTTAGATAAATCAAATCCGTCGTTGTTTCTGAGGCAATATTAGGAAAATGTTGATATATTTTCGTTTAGTTTGGGAAAACTGAGCTCGTTTTCCTGGCACATAGGTCAGGAGCCAGAACATACATCAATACTACTGGATAAAGAAAGTTTCATCACTCATCAAAATAATATGTTAATTTGACCATAGTAGCACGACGTTGGAGATTGTGATGGTTAGGGTTAGGTCTCCAATCTTAAATCTTGTCAGGGTGATACCCAATTGACTAGTTAGATATGTTGCCTTTTTGATATTCATAGTCATAGTCATAGTCAATCAAACTTTATTATCCAAGAAAAAATATTCTATTGACAAAGCATTAGCTTAAAAGTAAAACAGAAAAAAAAATCACCAATAGTACAACAATGTAAATACAAACAAGTTATAAATAATTTGACAAATAGGACGGTGATCCAAGCAATATTACATATAGGTACTTAAAACTATACTAAAATGATAAAATGTAAATAAAAGACAAAAGTACTCAAAAACATATCCTTATACACTCCCAGGAAATAGTTTGTAGTTTCTAATGGTCTTAAGTTCATAACTTAGATGGTTGAACATTTTTTTTCTCTCATAGAATATTGAGTGTTTTGCTAAAGCAGACTTTGGTATAGGTAAGCCGGTAAGCCTATATTAGTTTTCGAACTTACTCTAGTCTTGTACCCAATATCCCGAGTTTCTAAACCTGAATATTTCCTGTGCACAAAACACACAGTTTCTGAAACGAATAGACATAGTACAGTTTAAAAAATTTCGTCCTGGGTGGCTGGGTTAGTGATTGGTAAAAGGGGAATTTGGTGAGGGCCCTCGTGATTTTCTGTAATTCTCAAAAATTATTACCAAGGCAGCAATTTAACATTTAAATAGTAAAAAACTTCATATGTAGGTGCAGACTGATTCAATAAATCTAAAGAGCTCGGATAGTTTCGGACAAAATTGGATAATTTTAGGTTGGAAGGAGAATCTTTTTTTTTTATCTAATAACGACTCTATATAACTCTTTTTTCTACTTTGCCTAATTTTACAAAAATTATTGGTTGAAACTCGCTCAAGTTATACCAAAACTTGCATGAGAGATTTCAGTTGATCAGCTCTTCAAAATCAAACAACCGGTATTATCATCGAAAACGTGTTTCTTATGAATGACTCATTCCTCTAAAAAACATTGCTCCACCCTGTATACGAGACCACCTGTCACGCAACGTCAGGTCGAAACAAGTCAGGCACCGAACGGTAGGTAAGGTGGCAAGCAATCTATTATAAAGAAGGGCCGATGACTCACACACACTTCTTTACCTTCGCAGTTAGCAGGTGCGTTTGTATTAGGTAGGGTAGGTAATATTTTCTTTCAAAGGTTTTTAATTTTTATGGTCATCGGCTCACGTTTCGCTAGGGCCAAAATTATTGTCTAATTTGTATTCAAGTATTGCGCCCTAGTGGGATTCCAGGAAGCGTGACGTAGCTTTACGTAATCGCGTTTGCATCCCACGCGAGTGGAAAATGAGCCGTACTGCGCACTTCAGCTTATTGATCAATCGATTGTCGGAAATTCGCCCTAGCCTAGATTGCGTCCCTTCTCTAAGGTCCAGAATAGTACAGTGGTGTACGAGAGACTGCGATACAGGATGCTAATGTTAAACTCATACATAATATTGTATACCTGATCATCCATCAAAAAAATCGTTACAAAACATTATTATTGAAGGTGGCAATTTTTTTTAAATAAAAAACAATTTACCCCTTATAATCCTTCTATACCCGCCTCTAAATGGGAACGTGTTAGGGTAGATACATTATCCTAAAGGGGGTGTGACCCAAAAATTAAAGTTTTAGTGCAAAAAAACCAAAGAATAAGTATTTAAACCGCATCTTGGCTACGATGGTCCGTTTTCGAGTTAGAGCGGTTTAAAGTTATAACTATTAGGTGTTTGTGACGTCACACCGAATTATCAGGCACCGTATTAACACTTGTAAAATTTTCCAAAACAAAAGGCAATTGTCACACTAGAGCGCATTGCAACCAATCAAAGTATGGGGTACGGTTCACTGACCACTGAACGAACAGAAGACTGCGATTTCGGTGGTTGTGACATCACAAGTTCCTGCATAATTTATCTTCACAGTGCATTTTCTCGGTGACTATTTTGAATGTAGGACTGCGGTTTTCACGAGAGATCTTAGATATTTTTTCTTGATTTAAGTAGCTTAAGTCGTTTTTTAGGGTCACACCTCCTTTAAGAAATTTTGAATTTGCCTAAATAGGTACCTACCTATTGTATTCAAAATATTGGGTGGGTCCTTTTTCCTCAATATGATTATTCAAAGGAGAGATTAAAACAAAAACAGTAATTGAAGAGTCAGAAATGCATCAAAATGATATTGCAACATTTAATTTTAATGCAACCAGAGTAGACTTAAACCTAATTACATTCAGTTCCCACAATTTTTAGTGCACATAAAATATAGTCAATTACATAGAAATTACGTTTTTAAGGAACCATTTTGTTCTTTGATATGGTTTAAGGAATACATGGGAATAGAAAGGAATACATATGAAAATACATGTGGTGAGAATACATAGGGAATGCATATTAAATAGTTAATTAATAGTTCTTAAAATCTATGGTAGGTAGGTGAATGTTAATTTTTTTATATACCCACACAATACATATGTTTCTGAGCTTCTGGCCCAGCACTACATTAATTTCTGTTAGACCTTTAGTGGTGTTATTTATTTGTTTTAAATTAATCTAATCTAATCACTGATTTTTCATAAAACAGATCACTTTCTTCGTAAATTGATTCAAGTTCATATAAAATGTGGGGTCCTGGACCATCTCAGACAAAAATTGGATAACATAATTGACTTGGGAAACTATACATTCTAGAGTGATTCTAGAAATATCGCTTACTCATCAATTAATAAAATTTTCAATCTTCCACATTTTTCTGTCACAGTCTCAACAGCTTTTTTCCCAGCGAAAGTTTAGTCAATGATGATCTCTAAACATTAATAAAAGATTTCTACTACTTTTACTTAATTTCTTCCTGGCGTTTTGTTAGCACGAGGTTTCTTTAGAGGAGCTTCCATTTATGATTCCGACTCCAGATGCAGAGAGGGGCAGTGGTTCTATTGATGTTTATTGGAGAAATTTTCGTGTTTCGAAAGATGGAGTTCCAAATTTGGTTGAGCTTCTGTGAATCTTCTTTCCTGTTAAAGTCATCTTTATGTTTATGTCGTACGAGGCGAATATGGTATCCAGAAAGTACGTCGTTATTTGTTTCGCTGAGCGCCAGTTCTGAAAGAGCCGATTTGTCTTGTCCAATTTTTTCCACTATAGGCATTTTTTTCGATGTTCCTTTATTCTGGAGTACAATAGACTAGCTCTTCCAGATGTTGCTCGCAAATTCTCCGAGCAAGCTCCGTTAATGTTATAAGTCCAAGCTTATTTAGACTAGGGGGATGGTTAAAATGCATGCAGATACCTATCAGCCTGTGTTTACGATAAACTATGGAGCTTAGTTTCCAGCTAGAATTCCTTATTAAAACATTGGAAAAGGCCATTTGTTTGTAGCGTTCTGCTTCGCAAATCTTCTTCGCAGGTGCTTGGACTACAGCCCAAGACGAAGATGTTTAAGGTCGAAAGAATCGATTGCTGTTTTCTTGCAATAGAAGTTGGCAATCACTGGGCTAAGTGGGCATCCCATTGCCATACAATCTGTTCCTGAAAATCACCAATCCTGATTCCACAGAAAGTGGCTTCCTGTTAGCCATGTTCGAAAGAGCTTGACTTATCGTCTGGGAAGATTTTTAGCCTGTCATAGGTCTTAGCAGTAAATCAACGACGTGGATTATGGGTAATCCATTGACCTTAGGTGGATACAGCTTCAGTTTTGGCTTGATAGGGTGGGATGATTAGACCAATGTGTTGATATTCCATAGTCTAAACAGTTTTCGGTAACATGATGGATTAAGAAGTTCTCGAATTTTTCGTTTGTAATCTACCGTATTCCATGTATAGTCATTTGTAGTTACGTCATCAAGAGAAAAAACGTATCGTGTTACCTATTATAACTGATCGACAGTGGCAGAAAAATATAAAGGATGATTACCTTTTTGAAATGACCAATGCTCAGACACCCACTTTTTTTTATTTTTCTTGAACGCATAGAGTTGGTAACAATGTTCCAATTTTTTGGATATGTCATGTAGGTATCACTCATCACTTTTATAACATTAATTATTAATGTCTAATGCATGCAATGCTTTTTCGAGGACTTGAATATATTGTAGTCAAAAAGACTGCCCTTAAAATCGTACCCCAATAATTCTATATTAAAGTGAGATCTGGGCTGTTTGGTGGCCATTTGATATTCCCATATATCTTCCGATTCATCTAGGACATTTATCATTCAAATAACTTCAATATTATGTGGAGGAATTTCTTCCAAACATCCTTCAATTTCGTTGGTTAGAAATTATAGGAATCTTTCACCCGTCAAACTTCGTTCATAAACTAAAGTTTCTAAAATATGTACAATTATTAATTTCTTATAAGTAATTAACACCAAACGTTGATCAAAATTGTATTTTGTTCCAGCTCTCCTGTAGCATACCTATATACCCAAAATTCCGATCTTTCCCGCCTATTGTTTTCGCTCAAAAACTGGACCTTTGTAAATTTAAAAGTTCGCAATTTCTATTTTTTAGCGTAGGTATGTACATATACCATATACCTATATGTACATATTTTGTATTTTCCAGTCTCTCATAACTAAAGTTTCACTAGCAGTGGAAATTGAATGCGTGGGATTATCTACAAATAAATTATAATTAGGCTATATGCTTGAGATCTTTTAAAAGGAGTTTCTGTTTTTTCTTTCAAATTTCGAGAAAGGGAGGATAGAAAGTTTTAAACAAAAATTAACTGTCCATGAAAAGGAAATTTATATGTTTTGCATTTTAAACCACTCGAGTTGTGCAATACTACAAAATATATCAACGCCCCTGCTTTCGAGCCAATTCCACGAATTCCAGGGCTGCAATCCAGAAAGGTCAAGGGCCACGAAATTTTCTATCTAAGCGCCCTCATTCATTCAGTGGATTCTGGATGGGGTGATGTTTTTCCGAGAATTTGACCTTTTACTGAGAGTTTTAGTTAGGAGGGAAAACATAAAATAGCTATGAGATGTTATCTAATAATTTAGTAATTATTTTTCTCAAATTTTGAGCTTATAGAGACCATTGCTGACAGTATTTTGGCATTTTTAGTTAGACTTTCGATGGTGTGATTGTCATCGATATATGAACACTTGAACACGTCCGGCTTTTTTGTTTTCCCACTAGCGCGAGTTTACTGTAATTTAGGTGTAGGTAATGAGTAATTTCTCAAGCATATATTTTTGTCGCATTATCCTAATAGTCCTATGTAAATTATGTAATCTTATTAGATAACCTTTTTGAAAATTTTATTTCTATGTAAATTGAAAATGTAAACACTTGTCTTGATGCCCGAGACAGGAGATAAAAATGCCTTCAGGTTCCGATATGACTCACCTGTTTAAAATTCACACTGGGGCACACGAACCGAACATAAACCTGAATGTTGGATCCGTGATTATTACAAGAGTTGGAGCTTGAACAGGTATTGGGTCGAAGAGAAGAAATTAATTGGCTTTTTAACAACAGAAAAATATGAGTTTCTGTTCTCGTTTCTGAAGGATAAAATTACCCATGCAAATAATTTGTAAAATTTTTAAGCAACAAAATAAATTATGCAATAAAAAATAAAAAATAAACCCACAGTTGGTGGCACTGATACACCCTTCCAGTGTAATGTACACCCAAAACTAGGCTTAATAAATCGGCAGCTATAAAGGTATTAAAGAACCCAATGGTTTAGGGGTGAATCGAACATGATGACCAGATCAGCGACGTCCACCTAGGCAAAGTTTACACCTAGGTATACTATTTTTGTCGAATCAGGATCAACAATAGGCATCATAATGTCCAGGCTCTTTTTTTATAAAGGAGATACACTAAACGAATAAATTAAATGTCATATCAGTAGTTAAACAAAGCGGGTTCTACGATATAACGTTATTGTAATGGTAATCAGGCCTATGATGTATCCAGTCCAGTTATTTTAACGGCTGTGTTATGGCTCAACATCTATTGCTGTCTCTATTTTGACGTATAGAATAAACAGTGACAGATAACTTAACGTTGCTGTTAAAATAACAGAGAATGAATGATATATCATAGGCCTGGCCTGATTAGCGTTAGGGTACGTAAAGTGTGCCATCTGACTGTGGGCTTGGGTGGTAGGTAGTACAGGTATCAATGGCGGCTTCATGTGTCACTCTCTGACAGCAGCAGGCAAAGCTGATAGTCTGTTTCTCAGTAATAACGGGGCACCTGAGCCTGGGAATTTTTTCGATACCGTGGGAAAATCTCTAGATTGGCGTTACCTTTGATCTGAAATTTCGGGAGTTTGACCCAGGCCAACCCCAAATTTTGTAGGGTTTTCCCGGAATTTGACCGCAGCTACTTATCTCATGGTGTCATCTTCAAACCGTAGTTATTATCGATTCGGAGCGTCGTCGTCATCTTCTCGTCAAGACTGCATAACTGTTGGGTGAATGTAATAATAACCAGTAAAATTTTATAAATATATCTTTATTCCAATAAAATTCTAATAAGACGAAACTCTCACAATATAATTATGTATTTTATAAACATTAACGATACTACATGAACACCAACTCAGTTTATGATGTCTACAGTTAGTTAAATTTTCGTGCAAATTGGGTATTCTACCTTCTGAAAGTGAATTTTCTAAATTGATGATATTCGGCGGCGTTTGATTTATCTTAGTTAGAATAATATTGAAGTAAAAAGTCTTTTTTGATATGTCCTTAAACAACATAAATGGTATCAATATCCTTCAGTTCAAGCAGAAGTATCCGATTATGTTATCTCAATCCACATTACCAGTATTGTATTGAATCTCATGGATGTTATGAAACGCATACTTGACAGCCTTCCTATCAGATTCTGATAAAGTTCTATATAGCGTATTTGGTAAATTTGGTTTAAAGAGCCACACAATTCACAATTTTTCCCTCGATTTTTCCATCATATATTGCTAATTCTTTAACCTCAAATTTAGGTGTAAAATATCCTTGACAATCTAGCACTAGGAACTTCATTTTGCAGCAGCAGCAGTCCAATAATAAATGTTTGAATAAGGTTCCTCACATTGCCTGATAAAGGTAGGTAGGTATTCTTAAACTCGATCATGCACGATGAGACAATAGGCCCGGGTATCATTGGAAAAACTCTCAGAGCTTTGAAACTCTAGTTTTACATAAACGGTATGCATCAAAACATTCTGCCACCTAATCTAGCCATAGCCCGGAAACCTGACCAATCAAATTCGATGTGGCTATTTAGGGTGGCCTAATGTTACTACATGCGCTGAATCAGGGGTCAGATTGTCGAGACGATGATGGAGCTATTCAAAGGGTCAGAATGTTATTGCATGGGCTAGATTCAGGGTCAGAATGTTACAGGCGATAAAGCATTAGTATTAAATTTAACAATGTTTGATGTTGAGAAATCTATAACAGTAGATAGTCAAAGCGGGTCTCACTACCAAATTCCGACCATAACCTCAATCTTTCATTCTTGACACGTGGTGGATGCGCCGCCGTTGACACGAAGGTGGATGCATCGTCGGCGCCATCTTGTCAAACGTCATGGCGCCATCTAGCGTACATAGTGTGAAGTTCGTAATACAGGATGCTGTAGTTGGGACCCGTAGGGCTCCGCCCCCCAAAAAGGGGGCCCGCAGGGCTCCGCCCCCCGAAAAGGGGCCCCCGGATTTTATTATGGGTACCAGAAAAAGGGGTGGGGGAAATGTTTTCCCGCCATCATGTCAACCGTCACCTGTCAAACGTCATCTGTCAAACGTCACCGGTCAAACGTCACCTGTCAAACGTCACCTGTCAAACGTCACCTGTCAAACGTCATCTGTCAAACGTCATCTGTCACCTGTGATGACGTCATACCGGGTTATTGCAGTGAATTCTTGCAATTGATCGACAGGAATGGTTCGGGGAATTACAGGTTCCTGTAATATGGAGTGTGCGTGGAAGGGATTGCTCCGAGTCGTTTCGAAATCGCTACGTATATTTAATTATGGTTCGGGTTCTGTGATGACGTCATAGCGACCTGGGTCACGTGGGTTACGTCAGTGCGGGTCCGTGGCGCCATTTAGAGTACATAGTGTCAAGTTTTTTGTGTCGTATAACAGGATGCTGTCGGAAAAATAAAAATCAAATACAATAATTATTGAACTGTTTATTAAAACATTATAGATTATTAAAATAGATACAATTATTAGTAACCTTATTGATTAATTGATATAATATATACATAATATGAGTTAGAAAGAGATAGATTAATACATAATTTCAAATATACAATTATTAGTGACCTTATCGATTGATTAACATAATATATACATAGTACGAGTTAGAGATAGATAGATTAATACATTATTTCAAATATACAATTATTATTAGTGACCTTATTAATTAATTAACATAATATATACATTATACGAGTTAGAGAGAGAGAGAGAGATAAAATGATACATTATTCCAAATATACAAACAATTATTAATATTGACCTTATAAATTAATTGACATAATACATACATATACGCGTTAGAGAGAGAGAGAAAGAGAGAAAACATATTGATGCTCAACATTACTATACTTTTAATTCGTCACCAACATCAAGACTATAATGCCCCCAGGGAAGAGTATTGAAGGAATTGGGCACTAAGAAACGTTTATCGTCAGCTGGACTTAGTGCAATTTTTGATTGTTCAATGCTGAACACATTATGTTGAAAAGACCGAATGGTTCTCTGCGTTACGGTACTTTCTTTGAAATTTTTCAAACAATCAACGTAATCTTCAAATGCAATTTTATATTTGACTATATTTTTTTTGACGCCTTTCGATTTTTTCACAACTTTTCCCTTAAGGGTCTTGAAGCTGTACATTTTGGATCTAAGGCCTACTTGGTGAGTCATGATATCACCATTCAGTTCATCTTTCATTAAACCTAAAACCTTTTTATTGACCTGCGGTATGTTATAGGGGTTATCTGGAGGGTAGTCTGATGTATCGAATTTAGACAAGTCGGCCTTGATGACTTCTTCATATACATCATCGGTTTCGATGTCATATATGAAGCTGTCGGTGTCCATATATTGAATGTGACATTTTTCTGAATCTAATTTAGACAACATGTAGTCGTAGTGAAATGAATACATGAATATTTTCGAAATATCTAAAATCGACATGCCTACATACAATGGTTTGTTGAAAAATAGTTCGGCTTTTTTCAATTCAACCAACAATAAATCATCATCTAAAATGGTTCTGCTATGAAATCTTGGACTAGATATTAAATTTTTCGCACCATACCGCCCTTCCCACGTCTTTACAAATTTCACAACCCTATGATTTCGTATGTTTTCCATAGTCTTTCCGAACACCGCGTTATTGAACAATTTAAAAAGATTTTTGTCAAAGTCATTCTTACTCTGTTTACGTAAGTTATTGTTATGCTCGATATAGGGCTTGAGCCACATTGACTGCTTGAATTTTAAAATCTTGCGAATTTTCTTCAGTACTAGGCCATGTTTCAGTGCCTGTTTTAAATTTCGATAATGTATAACATAGTTTTTCTTGTCGTACAGCGTGGTCATTAATTTCGGTAACTTTGAATTTGGCGGCTTACGATGTTCTGCCGCGAATGGTAAATCTTTATGCAAATCATGTAAGTGTCTAGGATATTCCAAATCAACTTCCAGGATGTAGCCCTCTGGAGAATCGTCTTCCACTGCCATAACATCAAAATTTTTAAGGTCGTCGTCGTCTCCGTCCACCCACTCAAAACCACCGTAGGGTAAGGGCTCGGTCATTGCTTTTCCATATAAATTATTCATGTCGAGATAGAGCAAATACCTTGATTCTTTTGACTCATCATATGTATCCATATATTTGTTATTGGCCTCAGCATAACGATTCACGCATACGGAAATGCCTCCACGAATTCCCTGCTCCACAAACATTATCTGATCAATGTCCCGAAGAATATCTAAACGACATTTTGTAAATTGGAGCATGCTGTCCCAAGTATAACCAGGCATGCTGTGATACCACGCTGGATCTAGTTTGTGTGTAGCTATACAGTTTTTACGAAAATTTTCAAAAACATCGGCCAAAAGTAAAATGTCAGTTTTCAAATAGAGATCCGAATATTCACCTAAATTTTGAATTTTGAATAAATGCCAGACATTTTGGGCGTGAGCGAACTTTTCATCGCTTAAATGTTCATCATTTAACTTGTTGTAGAATTTATCGATGGAAGGTAGAGAAGTTTCGTTTAATATTGAAAAATCATTGATATAATCATAACAAAAGACACCTTTCTGAGTTAATAGTTGAAATTTTGACGGCTCCAAGTCTGAAAATTCTTTTTTCAATATCAGCAAGTCCTTTTTGTTCAAGGTGGAGACAAGTTCATCCAAAGAGGCACCCAAAAATCTTAGTGAATCAATGAATCTGAAACGCAGCCCATTATTAGGTTCCCTGTAGGTGATCGAAATGTATTTTTCTTTGTTGACGGGTAGGACGCTCACGTGACCATGCTTAGCAAGCTCTCGGATTACGAAATGAATATCGTAGCCGGAGAGATTATGGAAAACTACTGGAACTATAAAATGCTTACGATAGTTTAGATTGCAGGATTGGTGCGCAAAATTACGAAATTTCCCCGTAAAATGATCATGATCACGAACAATCTTATCGCTGTTTGTAAAAGGTTTCTCACAAATATGACAATGTGTCGACGACACATTGGACAAGCTTATAGTTTCACTAGCAATAAGAGGTACAATATGTTTGAATTTTGAATAAATAAATTTTGACATTTGAGACACTTGTTCAACAAACCATTGCATGCAGTCTACACCTCGATAACTTTTGAAATACGATAGGGAATCATCATACCCACATTTGAGGTAGTATCCAGCACTAAATGGAACATGTTTCTGATATTTACGAGTTTTTTCCGAAATTTTACTGTTGTTTAAATTTTGAAGTATGCTTTCGAAATCAGCATAGATGACAAAAGGTGTGTGTTGTTTGTAAGTAAAATTTCGAAATTCAACGTGTTCATAATTGGGGAAAGAAATCTTGTAATCATTTAATTTGGAGCACAAATTTTCATGTTCAATTAGGCGCTGTTCCGATACAAAATAATTTAAACACCTATCACAAATAAATTGCTTACTTTTATGTTTACTAAGCTGCGAGGATACAAGTCCAGACAAGTTGCTAATATAGCAATAATGATACCTAATTTCCTCATCTTGTAGCTCTGCTGGTTGTTCAAAATCATAATCGTCTACTTTTGGATAATATTTGTTTTGAACAATCAGCAAATTGACGTGTTTATTTAGTTTTTGTTTTGTTAATCTAACCGGTGCTACTGTGTAAAATTGTTTATTATTGGCGACATTCAGTTCCAAACCGTAAACGTTAATCGAAACATTATTTAACTTTTCAAAATTTTGAATTTGATTGAGGGGCATTGGGATAGGTAGATTTTGCATATTCAAAACAGCCCTATAATATGGGTATGCTGATGTTCGCTCCTTATGGTTAGAGGAAGGAAAGAGACCACATACCACAGACCAATAGAAACAAGCTTCATCAGAATTCTTAATGTTGATGCAAGCCCGTTTCTTTGAAATTTCAATAGGTAATTTAATGTAAGATGACCCGTTTCCAATTTCCATTTTATTTATATTAATTTCCAAATAAAGTATTCTACGTAATGCAAAGCCCGAATCGCGCTCCTGAAATTCCGAAAGCTTGTTCAAAATTTCATCTCGTACATGATCATTGAACCAATCAAAAATATCTGTTCCAACATCAATGATGACATTTTTGGTATTGAAATATTTAACGTCACAAACATCTCGATCATTTTTTGCTTTAAGAAATTCACCACAAAATGTTGTATTGACTTTAATTAATGGAAACTGGCGTAAAATTTCAGTGACTTTTTTCTGAAATATCCTAAATGCATCATTCAAAAACTGATCGACATCCTTGTGAATTAAATTGATGATAATCCCAGTTCGTACCCTTCCCTGAAAACAAGATATAACATTTTCCCATAAAACCCTCTTTGAAAGTGGTGGTGGTGGTGTTGTTGCTGCTGCTGAACCACTCAAACCTGTTCCTACATGTTGGTGTTGTTTTGAAATTAGTTTTCTAATCAATTTAAGCTGTTGAATAATTGTTTGCAGTTTTCGTTGGAGACCAACTGAGAGTTTTGTAGCATTACGAACAACTTTATTGCACGAGCAAATTTTTCTAGTTAAACGTTTGCACCAAATTGTTTTGTCTCTTTGTGAAAAATTATCAAAAATAATTTTACGCAACTTTTGAAATACCAAAATCAACTTTTGAGACTCTTTAATGACCTTTGAAGCATTCATAGTGTACGTATATGTATGTAACTAAAGATCAATCAATTTATTTACAAAGTTGAAACTTACCCTCTCTCTCTCTCGAATCCTTCCGTAGCACGTTGGCGTAACACAAAGACAATCGCCAATTCCAGCAACAGCACGCTTTTGCCAAACTTGTTTTGCACTGCTGTGACAAGATCTGTTGTGGTTTCAGGCAACTCGTGTAGTTTGGCTACTGCTGGCTGCTGCTGCAACAACAGAAACGCTACGTTCAAAGATACATCCATAACCAACAAACAAATCATTAGATTAAATAAATAAATGATAAGAAATTGAAAAATATTTTTACAAATAAAAATTTCCGAAAAACTAATCACCTTTGAATAGTGTATGTAATTGAAACTTACCTTATCTCTCTCTCTGGTAAGCAGAGAACTTAATTGCCCTGCACAATTTGGAAATCACACACTAGATTCGGCACACCGGGTATTGCTTTCTGGCCCCTGTATATCACGCTGTAAGCTCCGGTTTCGAACTGTTCAATAACCGCCTTGAAAGCTTCTGTGGCACGCTTTGGCAGGAACACAACCTTTTCAGTCAGCTCCAATAGCACGCTTTTACCAAATTTGGTTTG
Organism: Ceutorhynchus assimilis; assembly: GCA_917834065.1. Classification (NCBI taxonomy): domain Eukaryota; kingdom Metazoa; phylum Arthropoda; class Insecta; order Coleoptera; family Curculionidae; genus Ceutorhynchus; species Ceutorhynchus assimilis. Next base: position 19,735,208 of record OU892286.1, read on the forward strand.
CACCAGTTTGGCCGATAGGATCTGTTGTGGCGTATTTTGCGGCAGGTCCTGTAGTTTTGCAACCGGTTTCCTGTTGTCAGCTGTAACAACAGAACATGCAACGTTCAATTTTTTTAGATCCATCTATAACCAAAAAACAAAATTTATTTAATCTACGCGAAAAATTAAAAATTCACTTACGATTTTAGAGTACACAAACAGACACTCACTATCACTGTTTTTGTTTTTGTTGTTGTTGTTGGTGTTGTTGTTGTTGATAGGCGGCAAAAGTGTGAACTAACAATTGGGAAGCGTCGTTGGCTCTTATATAGGCAGAATTTTCTGAGTCGCCAATAGAGAGTTATCGCAAAACAGTTCTACGTAAAAGTTGCCTGTTTGCTTACGCTATTTTATAACCTTATCTACTTGTACCTTGTTGTGATTTGTGTTGTTTATGATCGTCGTCAAGGTCAGAGAGGATTTGAAATTTAAATGCTAATCTTTATTATTATAACCTTTTTAAGCAATGGAGCTACTCAATTGGACACAACAAAACTAAACATGACCTATATTACCTGCCTATTTCAGTCTTTTCAGGCATAGATTTAATGTTAAAATAACGTGGGCACTAATACTGCATGATGCTCTTTGCGATATCTCTCTATCCCGTGTGCACACGGCACTACAGCTTTCGACCAAAAACTGCTTGATTCGCATTTTCCGTAGAATAACGGCGACAGAGTTCTTGAAATTATTTTCATCTGCGGTACCACGAAAATAAAGATAACGTTGTTGACGGGAAACTGAAACCCGATACTATGAAAAACAAAGAAATATTTCGACGCAATAAAGACAATGGTCTTGCAATGACAAATTATTATAATTTATTTCAACTCGATTTATTCAATAATAATAATTAAAACCATTAGAGTAATTTTCAAAAATCCTATTTATTTTTATTTTTTGGTAAAAGGCTTACAATATAATCGTACAGAGTAAATGCATTATTAACACTACAAATACACAAGTCTAAGCTATGAAAAGTACAGTGTATAGGTTGTTTCTTATCTAACTTTGGTACATTATTAGCAGCACTAGTAAATTCTAAATTAACAATATGAGAAGGAGGCAGGCGTTTTGTTTCAATTTCGGATAAAAGTTTGGCTAGAAACTCATGCTTTGAGTGGCCCTTGACATAGATGACGTCAACATCTCGTAGATTCTCATAGACAATGGAATAAATTTCTTGATAGTCCAGTTCGCCATTATTATAGTAGATACCATGATGATTTCCACATAGATATTTCACTTGCCTTTTATAGTCTTGTTTGAGCTCATGGAACGGAATTGCAGGTTTGAACATGTAGCTTTGCATATTTTTACCATCGTAGATGGCTAGTTCTTTGGCGTAAAATTCAGGTGTGCAGAAACCTTGCAGGTCGACGACTACAAATTTCATCTTGACAAGGCGTACAGGTGACGGTAACTGACTAAATCAAGCTACGGACAGTGCCTGATAAAGGCAAATACTCCAAAACTCTGTCATGTACAATGATGCAATAGGCTCGAGTATCTCTTGGAAAATTTTCAGAACTGTGCAGCTCGAGCTTAACATCGACTGTGCTACTTTTCAAAGCTTCATTCTGTTTCGAACAGTCTATTACAAACAAACATTGATTTGCAAACGAGCTGAAATCCAGTAACGGTTCAGCATAGGTCTTTCCCATATAGGATTTCTGGAATTCGGTGTACATGCGATACGCTTCGGCATATTGTCTGTTGTCGAAATTCAGATTCAAAGATTCGTAGGGGTAACTTCAGAGTTTAGGAATAGTTTGATATCGGTAATGTTGACATTATCGAAATATGTGACGTCTTTCTGATAGTTGTCTTTGCGGGCAGTTTGGAAAAATACGATAACGTATCGAGCTCTCTCCGACATTGATTTCACAGTCCAAACATCTTTCTTTGTGTTTCTCATTGCGGACAATTCGTGAATTTCCCAATCACGGAACCCGAAAAAGATTGGTTTATTTCGGGAAATTTCCTCCAACAATTGCAGTTTTAGGACATCGTTGGGATAAATATGTTTAACTCGCAACTCAATCGTCGATATTGATATAGTAGCCTTTTTATCGCCTGTAGAGTTTACGTAGCAATTGTCATCATTTCTAGCTCGAACAAGTTTCAGCTTCTGTTTTCCCATAACTGCACTAGTGTAATCGGCGAAAACACCCAGTAGAAAATTTAACGGTATTAGCAAATTAAAGTCTTTTGTGGTTTCATTCAGGGTTTTGAGCGGCGTACCCCATCCTGCGACGTCTAGTGCTTTGCTTTCGTGTTCATTAAAGCATAGCAAACTTTTTATCGTGCTTGTCAGTCCAGGATCTCGAACTTTCTCAATTTCTCTTCCGTTCAATTCATAAGTTATGGTCTCGAACAGAAAGGCTCCCACATTATTTGTTAACGAACATGTTCCTGTCGTCCCACCACCACCACCAGCACCTGCCACTGTATTATCCTCCTTAAAGTTGGCTTCAATGTAAAGCTCAGCTTGACTAATGTCAATAAAGACATCTTGCTGGTTGATAACTATCTCAATCACATCACTGTAGTTGAATGATTTTGTAAATGGATGATATGTATGCCATTCTTCTCGAGAAATGGATTCATCCACGTTGACCGGGTGAAATATTTGAAGTTTTTCCGATACGAAAACCATATTTGTGCGATAAAGAGTGTAAATAAATCAGACTCTTGCGTGTGAGTGCCTGCTGCTGCTGCTGCTGATGTTTCGTCGGTGTCTGACTACAGACTGGAGAGGACTGAACGTATCCACTACTTATATGTCGTTGCTGCTGCTGATTAAAAACTAAAACCATGTTTCTTGAGTTCCAATTTTACAACGATTTCTTCGCCTCTAAAATTGACAGGTCTTGCTTCCTGATCCAAAATACTTATGGTGATGTTATCGATGCTGGTTCTATTCACCGGAAGATAAATCAGATTTCTCGGCTCAATAATTATACTATATCCTGGATCAACGGCCGGCGTGAATTCGTATAATGTATGCGAAGGATTGTTTGTATAATAGGATCCGGAGATAATGTTGCACTCAATTCGTATAGTAGTCACTTGTATAATCTCAACTGGAATATCGGATTCGTGTAGCGTGTTTGCATCTAGGATGAGTGGTGAGAAGCCCAGCAATTGTCCGATACTATCTTGGGGCTCAAAGTCTATATCGTAAACACTCTTGAGCTCGCACTTTAAAGTGTTATTGTTCGGTTTTAAAGACAGTAAATTATCACCACTAGTAGCAGCACCACCACCACCACTATTCGCAGCCAATTGCTTTTGAAGGTAGCTTTCGATATCGGCAATTTCGTACGACCCTGTTGGAATTTCGATTACTCGCTCCTGCTCGTCGTCTTTGCCACTCGCGTAGTAGTAGTAAAACTTGTTTCGTCCAGACTCGATGTTTGGAATAGAATTCCAGGTACTCAAGGAAATTAGGGCTAGCGAATAACTGTATCTAGAGTCTAATTCTATTGGTGGATTAATGTCAACAGTTAAACAACTGGAGCGACCTTTCAACGTGAACGTCTGAGACATGACTAATGCTTCTACTAAACACACACTTGATTTTATAATTATTTTATTATCATCAATTATTGAATAAAAAACTTAATGCTAAATGTCCACAATTGTATGTATCGAACGTTTGATACTGATCGTGATTGTAGAAAATTTCACAATTCCTAAAATAGCGAACAACTTCTTTCGGCGGATTCAAGTTGCCAAAACTGTCGAAATATTCAACCAGGTTTCCGCGTTTCTTGTAAGCTACCCAATGTGTTCCAGATCCGCTGATTGTGTCCAAATTAATCACGCCACATTCGATTTTTCTCGGTCTAGACGGCAATGTATCACGCATAAACACTCCACGGAAATTGGCTATTTTCAATTTGGATGTCAGATATCTAATGTCTTTATCGCTTAGCGCTCGTTTGGGTAGCTTCACTGGTAGTTTTTTGGCATTTTTTTCAAAAACAATCCATGTCCGGTCTTGTGCTTAGCCAGATATAAACCGCTCCCCTTCCTACCCAAGGCAATGGCTTCCATGGCCCGATTATGTCTTTGAGATTCTTTGAGCTTGTCGGCTGCTGCTCGGGCATCATTTACGGCTTTCGCAATCCCCGCTGCCCCTCCGCTCAATGCACCCATCGCACTGAGACCAGCAAATATGGGAATTAAAGGTAAAACTCCTCCAACTTTGGGCACTTTGATAACTCGAGGTACTTTCACTTTTTTTCGACCACCAATTTGCTTGATTGTCATGCGGGCAGCTTTCAGTGCCAATTTTATGTTTTCCTTTGTTGGTATTTCTCCTCCTGGACCGCCTCCTACATTGCCATACTGTTTTACATGTTTTTTAATTTTGTTCAAGATGCACGATTTGAACGGTTTAGTTTGTTGTCGTCGTCGACGCATGCCCATACCGAGTTTACGTTTGGCTTTCAACACGTTTGTCACCAGCCAAGCTGCACTCTTCTCACCGAAACTAGAATCTTTGGCTTTAACTTGTTCCCAAGCCCTGTTCTCCAACACCTTATCGGCTTGATGTCTTTTGTGTAAATCCTCCCTGTTTTCAGAGTATGCAATGTCGTGTTCTCGGCAAGCTGCGTCCAACTTGTTTTTCGGCTGATCACCTCGGGCTAAACGTTCAGCAAGTTTCGTACCAGGTCCACAATAGGAATAGCCTGGCAGATGGAGCTCGAACGGTAGCTTGTTGATACCACTATTTAAGAGACCTTTACCCTTCAGTGTCTCCATTGCTACTGAGGCAGTGGTCAAGTAAACACTGTTTTATACAAGATGCGTGCAGAAAAACAGAAACTCACCATCAGAGTTGATTTTAATTTCGATTTGCCTGAAAAAGGAATGAGTGAGCAGAGGAATAGACATAGTGAGCTTTTGCCAAATACAATTAGAGCAATTATTTGTGTTCCTAGTAATTCGGGGAAAACCAATGTGATGCTGAGTCTGCTAACCGACCCGAACGGACTCAGATTCGAGAATGTCTACGTTTATTCAAAGTCACTATATCAGGAGAAATACAAGTTCCTCGAGCAAGTGCTGAAAAATGTTCCAGGTGTAACCTTTCAGGCTTTCAGTGATAATGAAATGGTGTTGGATCCGGAGAATACGAAACCAGATTCTGTATTTATATTCGACGATGTGGCTTGCGAGAAACAGGACAAGATACGAAACTACTTTTGCATGGGTCGACATAATGCAGTCGATTCATTCTACCTGTGTCAAACGTATTCCAAAGTGCCCAAACAATTGGTGCGAGATAACGCAAACGTGTTGATTTTATTCAAGCAAGACGATATGAATCTGAAACATGTCTACGATGATCACGTGAATACAGATATGTCGCTGGAAAAATTCAAAATGCTCTGTTCAGAGTGCTGGAAAGAGAAATATGGATTTCTGGTTATTGTCAAGGATTGCGATATGTGCAAAGGACGCTACAGGAGCCAGTTTGATACCTTTATAATTCCCTAAGTGATTACACCAGCTTCAGTGTTACTAAAGACGTTATCGCATACAGACCTGTCTCGAAAAAGCTGTCTGTGTAGACTGACCTGTCTCGAAAAAGCTGTCTGTGTAGAGAGACCTGTCCTAAAAGAAGCTGTCTGCGTAGACTGACCTGTCTCGAAAAGCTGTCTGTGTAGACTGACCTGTCCTAAAAGAAGCTGTCTGCGTAGACTGACCTGTCTCGAAAAAGCTGTCTGCGTAGACTGACCTGTCCCGAAAAGCTGTCTGTGTAGACTGACCTGTCTCGAAAAAGCTGTCTGTGTAGACTGACCTGTCTCGAAAAGCTGTCTGTGTAGACAGACCTGTCTCGAAAAGCTGTCTGTGTAGACAGACCTGTCTTGAAAAAGCTGTCTGTGTAGACTGACCTGTCTCGTAAAAGCTGTCTGTGTAGACTGACCTGTATCAAGACCTGTAATAGAGTTGTTGCAATGACTCCGCCTGTTTTGAGTAAAGCTGACAGAGATGTCAAGAAACGAATTAATACTGTTGCAAGAAACATACGGAAGAAATATTTTTCTCTGAAGCTGGAGAAAAGTAACAAAGATGAAGCATTGGATAGACTTTTGAACCCCATAACCGCTCCTCTAAATAAACTTGTGGAAAAATCTAAGAAGCCAGCAAAAAATGAGGATGACGTGTTGTTTGTTGAGAAGCCAATAGAAAACGACGACGACGACGATTTACAACAATTGTAAAGGAAGGAAGGTTAAGGCCAACAAAACACAATTTGTTGAAGGGCAAACGTCTTTTATTATCACCAAACAAACTGAAAAAAAATAGGGAAATCATTTTTCGTAGAACCATTTGTAAGGATTGTAAGATTTAGAGCATCAATTAATAAATTCTTGGCATAATTATTAATCTTATAAAGTATGAAAGATTGAAGAAAATACAAAATCAACAATCAGCCTCGAATACACAATAAAGCAAAATTAGATACATACCTGACACTTAGTTAAATTCAGGTTTGATTTTGTAATAAAAAGGAAACCCACGAACTTTCAAACTACACAGTTGTCTGTTTGAAAGGCGCAAATAAAAGAAATTAGAATATCGATTTAGTCAAGATTCCTGAATGCAAAATTGAAAACGCAGCAAAAAAAACAGCTTTGGAATGCGGGTTTCAGGAACCAAAAAAAAATATATAATTTTAAGAATAATTTTAAAATAAGTAGGTCCCTCTGTTAGGCAGAGGACGAATTTTAATTGTTGTTAATAAGTTTATATTAGAGAAAAGTTTATGTTTAATTAACTTTAGGTATACCAGGGAAAAATTCATACAGAGGACGCTACTGAGGCCAAGAATAAATATTCATCAATGATTATTATTACTGTTAAAGTGACGTAGGCACTTTATCAAATGGTTCCCTATTAGATTCCGTTACATCTGCCCCCTCTTAGTTTTCACCAGGAAAATATTTCCGCAGAGGAAACTACATACACAAAAAAAAACGGTTTAACTATCCTGTTTCCGAGAAAAATGTTTCAGAAGATTAGCATGAAAATTTCCCCGTTCAGTTTTTCCATCCAATGAGGACAAAATAAAAGTCGAGAAACTGATTTGTTTTTTAATTTTATAGGGGCCTTCGAAAAGCAGAAGAAACTTTTTTGTTTCCGCTTTCAGAGCAGAAGAGTAATTATTAGCTCTGAGTAAGACTAGATCCCCTTCCTTAAAACGGTCATAAGGCCTAGCAGGGAATTGAGCGGCTCGACGAGCGGCTTTGCTCATTAGCGTCTCCTTGGCCAAGATTAATTTGGATTCGACAGGAACAAACACCTGAGTTGGAGGCTGTAAAGACTTCGGTAGTAATTTGGGACGTGATTCAGCGAAATGCAGCTCATTGGGAGTGAAGCCAGTGGATTCATGAACCACATTATTTAACAACTCAGTCAGCCGGTTAATCTCAAACGCCCACCTTGAGTGCTTCTCAGAGCAAAACGTGCGGAATAATCTTCCCAGCTCCCTCATTACTCTTTCAGAGGAATTGGCTTGAGCATGCCTCACCGAAGTGAACACTACTTTAACATCCAAAGCCTCCAAAGTGCTTCTCCAGGAACGAGAAGTGAATTGCGTACCATGATCACTAAGGAGCCGAGACGGTTTTCCCGCTCTCGGAAAATAATCCAAAGTGAGTCTGTTCAACACAGCGCGAGTAGTAGCACGTTTTAAGGGATACAAAGCCACCAATTTAGTGAAAACGTCCAAAACTACAAGCAGATAAGTCGCCCCACCTCGACTACGAATTAACGGGCCATACAAATCCAAGGCAACTAAATCACCCTTGGCCTCTGGAATGATAGGATGTATTGGTGGTTTTGGCAATGGTGAATGCTTTGTTTTTTGGCAGGTCTCGCAAACTCGGATAACTCTTTTAATGTCTGGGTACATATTTGCCCACCAAACCTCGTTCTTTAGAGCGCACCAGGTTTTATATGCTCCAAAATGTCCAAAGGTCACATGATACGCCTCACAAAATGTCTCAATCAAACATTTAGGCACACATAGGCGATAAGCTTCGTCATCAGTATGGCGAAAATAAAGGAGGTCCTCATGAAAAAGAAATCGCTTTTGCAAAGATGCGTCAGTATTTAAGTTTTCCCGAATTAGCCCCAATTTTATGTCTTCCCTTTGAAGAGCGGGCATGTTTTTTAAAATTGATAGCATAGTTTTAGGCAGGGTAAGGGCATATATTTTGAAGCAGCGGTCCTCGGGACTAGGAAGTCGAACACAAGCGTACCTGGACAAGGCGTCGGCTACAACATTTTGAGAACCTGGAACATGCTGAATTACAAAATCATATTCCTGGAGCGACAACGCCCACCGACTTATTCTAGGTGACAAGAGCCGACACGTATTTAGATACGTCAAACATCGGTTGTCGTCGGTATGAAGAAAAAATTGCGTGCCCAACAAAAATGTTCGCCATTTTTTAAGAGCCCAAACCGCAGCTAACGCCTCCTGTTCATTCGAATGATATCGTGTTTCTCGTGGTAATAATAAGCGGCTAGCGACTGCTATCGTCTTTTTTTCTCCCTGAACTATCTGAAAAAGTTCAGCACCCAAGCCTAGATTTGAACTATCAATCGAAACATGAAAAGGTGATGAAAAATCTGGATAATATAATAAGGTAGCATTAGCAAGTTTATCTTTAATGGCTTCAAAGGCTTTTTGCTCCGGTTCGCCTCAAGTCCATTTTACTCCCTTTTTGAGCAGATCACTAAGTGGGCCACACACATCGGCAAGATGTGGGCAAAAACCTCTATCAAAATTCACAAGTCCCAAAAATTTCTGAATTTCTTTTTTATTAGTGGGAATAGTATAGTCTAAAACTGCTTGAATTCGGTCCTGGTCGGGACGGACACCCTCCCGATTCAACACATAGCCCAAGAATTTTAATTCTTTCCTAAAGAAACAACATTTTCTAAGTTTCAATTTTAATCCCACTGAATTTAATCGGTCGAAAAGAAGTTGCAGGTGTTCTAAATGGGCTTCGAAAGATGGCGATAAAGCCAGAAGATCATCTAAATATTTTACTAAAAACTCAGAAAAATCAGAACCAAAAATCAGGTCTAAGCAACGAGTAAATGATGATACAGCAGTACACTAGGCCAAAAGGAAGTACCTTGAATTGATATGTACGTGTTCCCACCATAAATCCTGTATATTTCCGTGATTCGGGTTGCAGGGGAATTTGCCAATACCCCATGGTAAGGTCAAGGGTAGACAAAAAACGAGCCCCCGATATGCCTCGAAGAATATCATCCACTGGTCTAGGCAACTCGAACTCCTTTACCATGACAGAATTAAGGTGCCTCGCATCAAGGCACACACGTACCGTGCCATCTCTCTTCACGACGGTACTCAACGGAGAAATATAGGGTGGATTTGCCCTTTCAATCACCCCCCATGCCTCCATATTGCTGATAGTTTCCTCCACTGCCTTTCTATGGGCAAAAGGAATAGGATAAGGACGAATAAAAAATTCACCCTCATTTTTAAGCTGAATTTTATGTTCGTAAACAGAAGTGAGGCCCGGATATTCGGAAAAAACGGTTTTGTTTTTCCTCAAAAACTGACAAAAAATATGTTTCTTTCCATCCGTCAAATCACAAGATTCAAGAACCTTCGATAAATGTGCCTCAAAATCCGACCTAGGGATCCCCGTCGACACAATCTCCACTTTCTTTTCTGGCACCAGGTGCGCACAAACCTTATCCAAATTTATGAAGGACGGATGATGTGGAAGTTCTGACAAAGTAATTTTTTGGCCTTCATGAAAAACATTAATGCACCTCCTCTTAAAATCCACATTGGCATTAAAGAAACGCAAGAAATCAATTCCCAAAATCACCGGGTAATTCAAATCATTTATTATCAAAAACTCGTGTGTAAAAACATGTCCACCCAGCGAGAAAACCATTTGAACCTGTTTTTCCACTCTTTTATTTTTAGATTTAAAGGCACCTACTACCTTTATTCCTGCACATGGAAATGTAGGAATTTTATCATGAAAATCCTCCAATTGAGACCAGACCTTATCAGAAAAACATGATATTTCACTCCCGCTATCCACAAGTGCTGGAAAATTGTATTTATGAAAATTAATATTAATGACCGGGGACTTATAAAAAAAATCCGAATCATTATCTGAACTTTCAGGCTCCTCTTCAGAAGGAAAAGCCTCTAAAACAGCCCTTTTTAGAAAATTTTCACTGATTGGGCCTGTGCCAGTGAAAATCTTCAGTTTTCCGACTCCAGATTCTCTGGAATTTCCAAACTAGAAATTTGCTTTCGATTTTTATCAAAATTTTTATTTGCATAGGAATTGTAGTTTTTATTTTGTTCTTTTCTGGTATTTTCAAATGAACCCGAGCTGAAATTTCTATTTTGTTCTCTTCGAGTATTTTCCGATAAACCAGAACCTAACACCCCGGACTGTAAGGGTGATGAAAAATTACAAGAATCCCCAAAATAGTAGTCCGCCTGTCTTAAGCGACTTAAGGCTTGCTCCAAAGTAGCAGCACCTACAAGCAATACCGAAATATTTGGAGGAAAATGCCGGGATATTGATGATATTAACAACTCTGTAGGAAAAGGTGGCTGTAGATGTTTAGCTAAACCAACATATAAATTAAAATGATCTACAAAGGAACCATCCGTGAATCTGCCCGATTCTATTCGCAATTTAACCTGGAGTTGCCTAGTAGCGCCCCAAAAATTTTCAGAAAAATTAAATTTAAATTCCTGATACGATTCAAAACTAAATAAAAAAGCATCGGCCCACAGACGAGCTTTGCCTTTGAATAAATTGATTAGGGATGAACAAAAATCTCGGAAATTACACGTATTAACTGAAATGACGCTTTCTATTTGCTGTAAAAAATCTATGGGGTGCATAGATGCTGTGTCATCAAAAGAAGGTAAATTTTTAAGCTCTTTGGCATAATTTTTTGTTGTATTCTGAGACTCATTATTGTTACAATTATTGTTTATTAGATTCATATTGATCATTGAGCAAACTACTTGTGAAACTATTTTACCTATGTCTTGATTTGAAATAGATAAAGGCGGTATTTGAGAGTTAATATTTACAGGTCTTGAAAAATTATTGGGCAAATTCCCATTAAAATTTGGTGAAGGCGAAAAATTTTGCACATTAAAATTTGGCAGAGATGAAGAAAAATCATTATTGTTGCCATAATTTGCAGGAGCCTCTGCATTGAAAAGCTGAGGCCCTGAAGCAGTTGGCTGTCTCCAAGCGTCATCAAGTAGCCCTGGACCTTCAGTATTTAAATATGGATTGATCCTACCTTGATTCAACACAAGGAGAATAAACTTACTAAGGAGTGCTTATCGGCCCCTTTTTGGGTAATTGCCGCCATATTGGTTTTCAACTGTTTCCAACCACTGCTGACGTCATAACAAAGTCGCCAGCTGTTTGCGCCAGCGGTTTTATAAATTTATAATTTGTCATGAAAAATATTTTATTTTGATTTTGATTAACCATTATAGCGGGTAAAGCGCGATATCTGGCTAGCTTTCGTCATTCCGCCTATTTACACGTTTTCAGCATGTATGATTTAATGGAGCCCTAGGAGAATTACGCGGCGTTTTGTTTACATTTCTTTGATGTAAGTATAATAACTATAAGATAATTTATTCTATACTATTTAATTGTTTTTAGGGTTTTCTCATATTATTATAACATATTCCTATTCGAGCATAAATTGTTTGTTTATGTATTATATTCTTGTAAATATTACTGTCCCATATGGCATATGGGCCTGGGCAGAAGCTGACATTTTTAGCTGTCCTACTTACATTTTGTTTGTGGAATTAGCCATCAGGAAGCTTTGAATACTGCTTATGATAATGAAAATGTTGATGGCATAATATATCGAGCCCACACAGAAAGCAAAGAGCTCACTGACTAAGATTCAGCAGATGAGGAACGTGGTTTTGACTTATCTACTAGGCAACTTTTGTGCTAGTGCAGAAATTGTTTATTCGAATGGGAAATATATCACAGGTAGAGTAGAATTAACAATTTTTTGGGAAATCATACAATTTTAACTTTATTTTTATTTTCAGACATACCCGAGGAAATATAAAGTACCACCTTGCGCTACAGGAGAATATGCTTCGGGCTGCAGCAAGTGATTTTTGAGTCAATAATGATATAAGGTATTATGGACTGCATCATTATTGAAACACTTTTCCTGAACGTAAAAAAAACGATGTACTGTAGCAGCCGAGGAAGAACAATGTGCTGCAAATGCAATATCGACTTATTTATTCACTGTTCTCGAAAGTTTTACACTGGGTAATAATTTTCACCCATAATGCTGCTCGTGATGATGCAGGCCAAAATTCATTATAATCTATTTCGTTTATCTGACCCGAAATGATTATATCTATACAACAGCCTAACCGGATCTTTTTCTTATATTTTTGTAAACTTTCTACAATAGGACATTGCCAAAAGGGTCTCAAGGCTGGTATGGATCTCCCTTATAATGTCTGTATTTGAATAACTTGTATGTGTAATAAATAAATAAACATTTTATAAATAACTCTTTATTTTTATTTATAAATAGGTGAAAATTAAATTAACAAAGTCAAATAACTTGACCACAAATCTGATTTTTACTCGAACTACCTATAATATAATACTGGTAATTAGAATTTAATAAACACTTTACACGTTCTGCTGTTTGCTCGGCCATTTGTATGCCTATCTGAGAAGAGTTTAATAATTGATTAAAAGTATAACTACATTCTGACATTCATTACTTGTATCAGTCTCACTAGAATCTTGATTTCTTTTTCTTTCGGCAACTTTTTCAGCACCCATGGAATCTATTTTTTGGCTCGGTTTATGGATCACTATAGAAGAGGGCAAATTCTGGGATGGTACAACTGTTTTTTTCAATATCCGACCTCTACCTGTACCTCTAAGGGTGGGTATTATAAAACTACTTTGAGAGGTAACTTAAAGTTAACTTCTGGAATTACATGTAATTCAAAAAGTTAACTGTCAAAGCAGTTTTATAATACCCGCCCTAAGACCTGTACTCTCACCTGTAAATAATAAAAACAGTCAATATTTTCAAACAAAACATTTTAAAAATAGATAGTACTTGATAAATGCCTAGAAGCAGGCCTAAAATGAAGCTAGGGCACAAAACTATCCATTATGCTTGTTTACCTTAACACAAAATTCTTGCTTAATTGAGATGCAGAGAATACACTTTCATGAATTTGGTGACTGGTTTGCCAATACGAAGTTTTAAAATCCAGAAGGCTTTTCTTCTCGACACTTCTTTTTCCATTTTCGTTTCCAAATAAACCCGTGGGCCTGTTTCAAGGGGAAATATGTAGAAACTCAATCCTTTGTCAGCTTTTTTTTTTTAGCCCAAGACTTGCATTGAGGAACACAACAGTAATGATTAAAAGTCATGATTATATGTATCTGATATAATTTTATAATTTTAGACTTTAATTATACTAGAAACTAGTTCCATAATTTCCAGCCAGCAGCCAGATCATAACATAACCTGTGGTGCAAACAGCCTACGTCAAGACGAAAAACGCCATGATGTTTACGTCACAACTGATTTTTTGGCTAGGCGGGGTAGGGGGGGATTTGTTACACACAGGCCTTATGAGGATAAGCCATCCTTAGTAGTGTGTATCATCCTTGGATTCAACATCCCATCTTCTGCTTGGCGGCGATGGTTATCAGAGAAGCCTAAATTTCTCCTTCTAGGCAACAACGGATCGGTTCTTCTTGCAGCAACACCTCCCATTTCAAACTCTTTCAAGTGCGCCGGTTGGCGTATTGGACGACGACCTCCTCCTGTTGTTTTAGGAGTTGTTCCAGTAGCAATAGTAGCTGTGGCTGTAGTGTTGGTTGCTCCTGGTGTCGCACCAGATGGCGAATGTTGTAAATTCGGCATTTTAGAATTTTAGCCCCTTGTTGGCCTCCTCGTTGAGCGCCAAATGTAAAGGAAGGAAGGTTAAGGCCAACAAAACACAATTTGTTGAAGGGCAAACGTCTTTTATTATCACCAAACAAACTGAAAAAAAATAGGGAAATCATTTTTCGTAGAACCATTTGTAAGGATTGTAAGATTTAGAGCATCAATTAATAAATTCTTGGCATAATTATTAATCTTATAAAGTATGAAAGATTGAAGAAAATACAAAATCAACAATCAGCCTCGAATACACAATAAAGCAAAATTAGATACATACCTGACACTTAGTTAAATTCAGGTTTGATTTTGTAATAAAAAGGAAACCCACGAACTTTCAAACTACAAAGTTGTCTGTTTGAAAGGCGCAAATAAAAGAAATTAGAATATCGATTTAGTCAAGATTCCTGAATGCAAAATTGAAAACGCAGCAAAAAAAACAGCTTTGGAATGCGGGTTTCAGGAACCAAAAAAAAATATATAATTTTAAGAATAATTTTAAAATAAGTAGGTCCCTCTGTTAGGCAGAGGACGAATTTTAATTGTTGTTAATAAGTTTATATTAGAGAAAAGTTTATGTTTAATTAACTTTAGGTATACCAGGGAAAAATTCATACAGAGGACGCTACTGAGGCCAAGAATAAATATTCATCAATGATTATTATTACTGTTAAAGTGACGTAGGCACTTTATCAAATGGTTCCCTATTAGATTCCGTTACACAATCAATAATTGGAAACCAGACTTCGAGTTATATAGAATTTATAAAACAATATCCAGAGATAGCTCAAGAGTATATTCTTAAATACTTGGGTGGTTCTAATGAAACGGATTCGACCTATGGATTGAAATATAACTCGGAAACCGGCTTTTGGACCATGGGCACAGAAAGAGTTGATTTTCTACCAAATGGCGATATTAATGTTGGAAACGTAACTTATCCCAAGAGTCGTGGTCTATACGACTTGTTATTCCTCAAACGTCCTCGACTGAATACGGAAAAAGACAACGAACAATTCAATGAAATCTTATTCCGCACCAATGCACATAGAAGAGAATATAAACCGACAGGTCAGATAAAGGGGACCAATTCGAGAAAATATCAACAATTTATAAAGCCATATACACCTCCACCACCAACAGCAAAGCAATCAAAATCTCATAGAAAATCATTGACGGGATCCGGATTACCGGCATCGTCATCACCGTCGTCTTTAATGATGCAGTACAATGAAAAACCCAAACAGTATGTGTATTACGATGACGTAAACGAACTGATTGATAGGTTGATTATATTGGATGCGTCTCAAGAGGCTGGCAATGGAAATCACACAAATGAAATAATGAGTATTTTGGGAGAGTTGCGAGAGCTAGGCGTTATCCGAGACTAATCTACTAATAATAATAAAATAGTCTACAGCTTTCATCTATCAGTCATTAGTGTGTTAGCCATGAATAAGTTTGGACATTCCCTGTCTTCTTCTTCTTCGTCACGTCGTCGTCAAATTATTCGTGCTCAGGCATCAGCTTTGCCGACCACTACCGATGGCGATTATAATGTTGAAAATCATAGGCTCTGCAATATTGGAATGCCTAGTGACGACAATGATGCATCCACTAAAAAGTATGTAGACTTGGCAACTAGCAGTCTATACAATAAGGTGCTCATCGCAAATGAAGCACTTGGCGCCCTTGGAGAAGCAGTGGATAACATCAGCGATCAAGTTAAAAGCAGTATGATCCGCATTCAGGAATTGGATCAAATCTTGAACAGAAACGTCCACGATGACCTTCGTAGCCTTGGTGATCTAGCAAGAGAGACTGGAGAAAAGATGAGTCAGCTGGCCATGACGTGCGAGGAACGTTTCCAGAAAATTGAACAATTTGAAGCAACCATCGAACCATCAACGATCGAATTGATCAAATTAAACATGCAGCCAATATTTTGTAGTAGTTATTATAAATATACGTACTCCCATACATATATGTTTAGTTGTCTTTGTGAAATGTCTAGAGAACAAGTGGTTAAGGAGCTTCATCGACCGGCTCGTAAAAACTTCAAACGTAGAAGATTTATACAATATGGCCTCGACGATACTTTTGCCACTGATCTGGCACAACTTGATCAGTATGCCGGAGAAAACAATGGATTCAAATACATATTGGTTGTAATCGACTGTTTTTCCAAGTACCTTTGGACGCGTGCCATTAAATCGAAATCTGCACCAGATGTTGCCAACGCTATGGCAGAGATACTCAAAACATCTGGAAGAATTCCAAAGAAAATTATCTCTGATAATGGAAAGGAGTATTACAATGCTCAATTTGCAAGTCTAATGAAGAAATATGGAATACATCATTATAGTTCGTTTAGTCCTTTGAAAGCATCGATCGCCGAGAGAGTGATTCGAACCATTAAAGAAAAGCTGTTCAAGCAATTTACATTGAATGGGAACCATAAATGGCTAGATTTATTACGGCCTATAACTGATGTCTATAATGATAGCAAACATGGCACGATACATATGAAGCCGAGTAACGTGAATAAAAACAATGAAAAGGCGATACTTGATAGTGTTTATAGTCATATCAAAGTTGCCGGTAAGCAAAAGTTCAAGGTTGGTGACATTGTTCGCATAAGCAAGTATAAACATGTTTTCCAAAAAGGCTATACCCCAAACTGGACTACAGAGCTCTTTAAAATAGCTAAAGTTCATATCACGAATCCAACGACGTATCTGTTGGAAGACTTGCAAGGTCAGCCGATAAGCGGTGGATTTTACGAGGAAGAGCTGCAGAAAACAAAACAGCCAGACGTATTTCTCGTGGAGCAAGTGCTACGAAAAAAGGGAAACAAAATGCTTGTAAAGTGGTTAGGCTTTGATAAATCACACAACAGCTGGATTGACATGAATAAAGATGCCATTTAATACTCGCATGTGATTGGTCTAAGACATGTTCGACGGAGTGGTGGTGGTGGGGGGCCGTAACAGTTATTATAAACCTCAAAGTACCACATTTGTGTCTCAGTATTTGAACGTAGTCACGGTGTCATCGTGAAATGTCCTGTGAATCGAATCACACAATGTACGCAGATATCAGTGCCGAAGACAGCGACGATTCGCAGTGTTCGTCAAATTATTGGGAATATTTGGACAGTATGATTTTGAAAAGTCGAATGGAAATTGCTCAAGAGAAACGTTTACTCAACGAAGTTAGCTACCAGGTGAACAATTTCAAGTTGATTGTGGGCCTAAGCGTCGCTCGAGGAATGCTGCCAGCAGTCAAAATAGTAAACTCCATGCTAAACTTGCCCGAAGATCAAACTTGCATAACTCTAGCCGATTTCGACTGGTATGAATTCCTGGAAATGGTCTCCAAGATGGTGAATGAAACTGCTGCTGGCGTCAAAGACTCTGCTGTGCCTGGTCAACAACAGGCGTTATCCGAGAATTTCACTCTGTATGTCGAATCGTTTTTCGGTGAACAAGCTCTAACTCTTACGTCGAATAATTGTGCATTGTGTTTTTGTTTGGACGACATCAAACAAATTTTAACTGTTTGTCCTCTCATTAATTATAGATTAGAATTAGTCAAGGATTTGAATTTCATTGTATACTATGACGATTGCCTACAATATTTGAATGTAACTCACAATGTCAAAAACGGCAGCCATCTTTTGCAATCAATTATCAGCATGTGTAACTTGAACAAATGTGAACGTAGCTGCTACTTTCTAGAACTTGCTACTATGAACCTAGGCAAAATTGTCAGGGATTTAGATAAGCTGGACGCGTGTTGTACCACCCTCCAATCCAATTAGTATAAGTATTAATAAATGACTATAAAAAACAGGCTTGCTTTTTATTTTTCACATTACAATAGCAACCTTTGAAGAGTCAAAATGTCTGGTTGTAGTATTACTGGTCGTCGTGGTGATGCCTGCTGCCATCATCAATCTTCCTGTATAAGACAAGCTGTCTATTTGCTACGTACTAGTTTAGAAACAGACATGTACTTTTTACTTCAAGCACTTGAGCAAGAACCCGACACTAATGGTTGGTTTTCCACGCAAGATGTGGAAAAATATGAAAATGGTGTCAAGTCTTGTAATCTTTATCTGGCTAATTCCATCTCCTTGGAGGACCTATGTGTGCTTATGAATCAGTATGGACTACATCAGCAATTAAAACAGTATGGCGCTAAATACATGTGTGATGATATTATTGCAAAATATATAGGTTACGATGAAGTTGACTAATTTGTATGATGTTTCTATTAAAATAAAAGTTTTCTTGGTGAAAAAAATCGTTTGCATTATATTAACCATTGCGCCAATTTATTAAGGATGTGGAAATGAATCTTATCATTCAATTACTAACCATGATGGTGTCAAGTCAATCGTACTATGTTCTCTTGGTTGCCCTTGTGCAAAATAGTTTCTATGTACACAGACCGTACAATGTCCACAAAATGTCAATAATGCTGGACTTTTCCGCACCTAATAAAACAACATCGTGGACAGAAATGCATTATGAAGTAATAGATAAGGGCCATTTAGCTGTTTTCACGACTCGTATACCGTCGTCGACGTCATTGGCGTACCTGCGTTACAAGGTGAGGCTGCATTTTCATGATGAAACTGTTGGAGATACCGAATGGAGAACTCTCATCTGAGAACCACAACAGCAAGAAGAAACATACAATAATTCCCATAAGACTCTATCAGACAACGACATCGCACCAAAATCCACTTTAAATGTAGTCATATTTATTGCCATTTGCTGCGTAATATTATTATTGAATTTAAACGTACCATATTGGAAAAAAGTCAATGTACCCTATGGTTTAATAAATAAATAGGTTTTAATTTAAAAAATAAGTGTGACTCATTTAATTCATTAAATTTCCCATAGTTAATCTGCAGTGAAAATATCCTTTTTTCATCAACAAAATATTAGATGCAAGTCCCAGCTTGTTATTTTCGCTAGAACGTAAATGCTTATCAGTAAAATAAACTGTGAAATATGATACCTTTGTTTATAACGCTCCGACACAAGCGTCGTCGACTCGATGGTCTGTAACCTTGAGTTTCACGAATTTTCTTTATTTACCACTACGGTATCCTGTAATAGGACACGTCGCACTACGTACGCTAGATGGCGCCACCGACACACAAACTGATGTGACCATATAAGTAAAAAATTATATAACGCGTGTACTCCATTTACGCAATGATAGGCGTTTGATGCAAAAATGGACGTGACCCAGGTCGCTATGACGTCATCACAGAACCATAATTTAATATACGTAGCGATTTCGAAACGACTCGGAACAATCCCTTCCACGCAAACTCCATATTACAGGAACCTGTAATTCCCCGAACCATAATTAACTATACGTAGCGATTTCGAAACGACTCGGAACAATCCCTTCCACGCAAACTCCATATTACAGGAACCTGTAATTACAAGAATTCACCGCAATAACCCGGTATGACGTCATCATATGTGACAGATGACGTTTGACAGGTGAAGTTTGACAGGTGACGTTTGACAGGTGACGTTTGACAGGTGACGGTTGACATGATGGCGGGAAAACATTTCCCCCCACCCCTTTTTCTGGTACCCATAATAAAATCCGGGGGCCCCTTTTTGGGGGGCGCAGCCCTGTGGGCCCCCTTTTGGGGGGCGCAGCCCTGTGGGCCCCCAACTACAGCATCCTGTAATACGAACTTCACACTATGTACGCTAGATGGCGCCATGACGTTTGACAAGATGGCGCCGACGATGCATCCACCTTCGTGTCAACGACGGCGCATCCACCACGTGTCAAGAATGAAAGATTGAGGTTATGGTCGGATTTTGATAGTGAAAACCCTGTTGCTGTACTACTTATAACTGTCTTTTGTACGTGTTATTTAATTCAGAAATTTAGATTTTATTCGTGTTCCCCATGGATTTTTTTCATGAATGTATTGATTAAATTGTTAATTTTGATTGAAACGGAAGAATTAAGAAATATTTCTATTTTAGATATAAGCGGTTAAAAAATTTAGATTTAGCATAAGGTGTTTTATCTTAATTAAAAAAGCACGTACATGAAATGAAAAAAGGAAAAATAGTACCTACAAAAATGGCCGTTTGCACCTCAGACTAAAACAACTAAAAGGGTCAAAATGTTATTGCATGGGCTATGGGCTAGATTCAGGGTCAGAATGTTACAGGCGATAGAGCATTAGTATTAAATTTAACAAACAATGTTTGATGTTGAAAAATCTATAGCTGTCTTTTGTACGTGTTATCCAATTCAGAAATTTAGATTTTATTTGTATTCCCTATGGATTTTTTTCAGGAATATATTGATTAAATTGTTAGTTTTTCGATTGAGGGGAGGAATTGAGAAATATTTCCATTTTGGATATAAGGGGTTAATAAATTTAGATTTAGCGTTAGGTGTTTTACCTTAACTGAAAAAGCACGTACATGAAATAAAAAGGGAAAAACAGTACACCTACATTAATGACCATTTGCACCGACTGTTTTAAGGAAGCCTCAACGATAAGTCTACGTTAAACTGACATTTTTGCATGGGAAAATGTCACTTTAAGGCATACCTTCTTTTCTTATCGTTAAACCTTTCATAAATTGGTCAGTGCAAACGGCCATTGATGTAGGTACTATTTTTCTTTTTGCACGATAAGTGTTTTCACTCACATTCGAATAAACAAACATTGTGAGTAGTTTTATCGCATCCATCTCTATCATGAATAAATATTGAAATGTCTTCGCATAAATTTCAATAGAGCAATGAGCGACAAATAAACAAAACATGCGGCACTTCTAACGGACAAGTCCAACAGGCCGCCCCGACATTCTGACCCCTGATCTAGTCCATTTAGTAACATTATGCCGCTCAAAATAGCCACATCAAATTTGATTGGTCAGATTTCCGGGATATGGCTAGATTGGGTGGCAGAATGTTTTCTTGCCAACGGCATTGCTTTTTATGGATTCATTTTGTTTAGAACAATTAATAACAAATACCGTTCTATTGAAAAATTTATCAAAATCCAGTAACGGTTCACTACGAGGTTTCCCCAAGACATATCGAGCCCTCTCAGACATAGATTTCACTGTCCAAATATCCCTTTTCGTAGTTCTTAGAGCTGGTAATTCATGAATTTCCCAATTTCTAAATGCAATGAAGATAAGCTTATTTTTAGCAATTTCCTCAAAAACATTTAGTTTCAACACATCATTGAGATACACATGTTCAACTTTTAATTCTATTGAAGAAATTGTAATTGTCGCCTTCTTTTCTCCCGTGTCGTTAATGTAGCAATTTTCATCATTTCGAGCACGCACTAGTTCGATTTTCTGCTTTTCCATAATAACATTCTTGTAATCAGCAAATACACCGAACAATTAAGTGATGTAGAGGTATCAGTAAATTGAAAGTACCATCATTATCAGTAGTTTTAACAAATGATGGTAGTGTTCCACCGAACCAGTTCCATCGTGCAGTATTGAGTATTTTGCTCTCATATTCATTCAAGGTCAGAAGACTCTTAACCGTACTGGTATTTTAGACGCAATATACTGGGGGATTGAACACCAATCATCATCAAACTTAGTCGAGATATTCTTTGGGATAATCGAATATTTTAAATTTTCAGAGCTACAATAATCCAGATTCCAGTCACCTGACATACAGGGATCGATCAATAAGTACGACACACGAGTTTAAAAATTGTCTCTGTTACATATTTTGAAGCTCTGGCCCCATCCCTCGGAGCTGTTCGCCCCGAACCACTTCTCCTACTTTCATCCAAATCGGTACCTATATTCTTGCTTTTCTATGGGGTCAGCCTTTCTACGTGAATGATTTTGGCTTCGCTTTCAGCGGAACTTGAATTCTGGTACGAAGTGATCGTTGAACTTCTTGAAAATCCTGTATGGTCCTTCTCAAGAAGATCTTTGTAATTTTGAGCCTTGTTCCTTCCTACGATCAGAAAGGATCGCCTCGCCTTCATTCAAGGTGTTCAATGATTGGGGCTTGTCGTTCTGTTACTGTTCCAACGTAGTCTATTCCTGGCGAAATTTTGAACTGCTTTCTGACATCAGTCACATAAACTGGAATTATTGCAGTTTTTTTGACTCATTGATATCTGGACTAACTGCCCCAATCCAGTTTGAGAGACGCCCTATTGATTGGTTGCCATTCTAGGACTTGCTTTGGTAATCTTTTGTCGTTCATCGGCTGTACAGGGTGTCTGTACTATTATTTTTTCAGTATCATCAAATGTGACACCTAAGTATACATACCCATTGCATAATGCATGGGGAAATTTTTTGTCCCTAGTCCAGCTCTAACTCATTTGCTCCATTTCAAATACATAAATACTGTGTCTTGTCCACGTCCACTACTAGCCCCCAATTTTGGTATTCTTCCGCTAACTTTCTCATCATATACTCCATGTCTTCTTTATCGTTACGTTAGCTATGTCGCAGGCTTAATGTAAAATCAGTCTTATTATAATATCTACGCCTAGGCTTGTTGAATACGACTAGGCGTCTTGAAATACTACCACAATAATTAGGAACTACAGAATTTGACTGATGAGTTCAGGCTTTTCATAATACGCCCGCCGTCGCTAGTCTTATTGTTAAAATGAACCTGCACACTATTATTCACAGTGTGTCAGTCAAATATCAATAATTATTCTTGTTGAGAAATTAAGACCTCTCGTATCGGCCAAAATATTGCAGTTGAAGTTCCTAAAGTAGATAGAGGACCACTGAACCCCAAAAATATATTAGGAACTGTAGTGATTATCACGAATGGAGTTTATTTGAAATTGGTACCATACACGGCTTGTTGTTAAATCAATGGTTTTCAAGGGATGAAATCACTGACTACCAAAGTAATGAAATAATTAATATTCCACAAGGAAAAACAATTTCCTTAGGAGAAGCTCTAAGAAAGTTTTCAAAATTTGAAGGACAGGGATTTTAAAAGCACCACTGTTATAACAATAAATGTTTATGTTTTAAAGCCCATATGAAATGTTATGTTCCAGCAAATGTCATGTGACATGTCATTGAAGCGGATCATGTGATAAATAATCCAAAATCTATAATTTGTACTGGGTGTTCACAGATAGTTACATAATAATATGTTACGCTGAAGGCTAGCTTTCCTATTATTTATGCTACAGAGACGAAATTTGGAAAAAATACTCAAAATTTGGTAATTTGAATGTCTCTTTAGCACAGAGAATAAGAAAGTTAGCGTTCAGCACAATATATACGACAAAAGGCACATTGAAAGTTTTATTCAATACAATTCGCTTGGTGCGCCATCAGTCGTATTATAATAATACGACGAATTTCATCTGTCGGATTCTAACGCAGGTTCATTTTAAGAATAAGACTAACACTAACACGCAGCAGGCATATTATGCAACTGAACTTACTAGTCTAATTGTGAATTGTTTAAGTATTTGGGTAGTACATATTACAATATGCCAAGTCGTATTGAAAAAGCCTAGGCGTATTATAATAAGACTGATTTTACATTAAGGCTGCGACATCGATGGTTAAGTTGTATTCTCGCGTACTTTACGTTTCCAGTTTTTTAGCGCTACTGCGATATATAATAGTTATTAATGATACAAGTTCGATATGAACGCCATAATGAAACGCGTGTAACGTTAAACCACGAGGCGTTAGTCGAGTGGTTTAGTTACACAAGTTTCATTAATAAAGTTCATATCGAACGTGTATCATTCAAAATTTAATCTACAATGGTCCAAATAGATTTGATTTGCCTTGAAATAGCAAAAACTTTTCAAATTAAAATTTGAAATTTAGCAGGTGCCCGTACTAGTCGAGAACCTGCTTGTTGGTTTTTAGAATTTTGACTTTGGCAGCTTCAATATTGGAGTCCATTTTTGTGCCATAAATTCAATTTTATAGTGGAAAATAATATTATTATTGGTGATTCTGAGTTCGAAAGTGTCTCTTCGAATATAGAGACAGCATTATTGAAAAGGTTCTTCTGGCAACTAACTTTCTTTTTGTATATTTTTCATTTCAAAATTTGGGTGTTATTATGAATTCTTAAACGCACTAGTGCTATTATGAAGGACCTAATGACATTCAAATGACAATGCTAAATGTGTCATAATGACACCGACGTAGATTAATATTTTAAAAAGAGTTGATGAAATACAGTATCCCTGCCTCAAAGCATTTAGTTACCAACCAAGAATTTTTTTGTCAGTCGATTTCCAATTCTAATTCTAGATTTTGATCCTTTGTATAAATCTATTATTGATTTCTCGTAACCTCCGTATGACTGATGTTAGTTTGTTCTAACACTGTCCATCATTTTTCTACTGGAACGGTATTATATGCTTTTTGTAGGTCCACAAAGGCAACAGACACTCCTTTTCTCAATTACTTGTTTGACACGAGACAAAATACATTATCACTACAAGATTTTTCTGCACGATATCCACTTTGCTCTTCTTCTTCTTCTTGTTCATGAAAGTCATTCTCTATTAAATTTCAGAGAATCCTACCGTACGATCTACTTAGAGTACTGGTTACTGAAATTCCTCTGTAGTTATTGCAATCCAGCTTGTTTCCTTTTTATGCATTGATTGACCATATAAGTGAGATTTTCGAGGAGTTTTTCTGATCCGTATATCAGCATTTCAGAGTATATTCCTGCAGGTCCCCTAGCTTTTCCAGATTTAAGTTTTTTAATACTATTCTTCATCAATTATTACTACCTCTCCATGTAGGTACTTTATGTCTCTCCTCGGAGAGGCTAAAAGATATATTCGGATCTCGTTCCGTCTCCTGCAGCAGTCCCTTGTAGTGTTCTGTCCATTGTTCTGGTTTGATGATCTGAATGTTTACTTTTTCATTTGTTGGGTTTTTTACAGTAGAAATGAATGTCCACACTTTAAGAACTTTGTCTGCCTCCGCTCCCATGTGTGTATTTATATCGTGGCATTTGCGCTCAAACCTTTCCCTTTTTACTGTGCGTATTAAATTCGTTAGCTGTATTCTGGTTTCCCTGTAGATTTCTAGGTATCTTATTTGGTAGTCTTTAATTAGTACTGACCATTGCCTGTATTTCCTCAGTCCACCACATGTTATTGTTATTTCTATTATCCTGGTATCCAACAGCTTCTTTGGTCGCTTCCTTTAAGCTTTTTACTATATGTTTGCATATATTTATGAAATGCGTGTTCTTCTGTGTTTATTCATTTTTCACCTGAATATCTTTACCGATTCATTTCTTATCATGTCCTAAAGTATTTGTAATCATGAACCTGGATGTAACTGCATTTTCATTAACTTTTACCTTCCGAACGTTTTGTTATAATTTCCATGAATATGTTATGTATCTCATTTTTTGTTTAATATCATTTTCACGGCGTTATAATTTTCTGTAGGGATCGAAGGGTTTTCAAAATAAATTTTAAAACGGTCGTTTTCAGAAGATAATGCAGATGCCATTATACTTTTTCATTTTAACAGCCTGCCTTCGGTCTTTCAGGTTGCTTTCGAACCAGAAAGTCCCACAGCATTTAGCTTGGATAACAAAATTCTGTGATCCACTCTGTCAAATGCCTTCGAGAAGTCAGTATCGATAGCATCCACCTGATACTTATTCTCAAAGGCACCCAACAGAGCCTGCTCATAGGTCAAGAGATTAGTTACAGTGGATCTCCCCTTCCTAAAACCGTGCTGTTCATTCATTATGATCCTATTGAGATGAGGAAACAAACTATCAGCAACCAGTGATTCAAATAGTTTAGCAATTAAAGAGATCCTACTAATAGCTCTGTAGTTTTTGACATCAGCTCTGTCACCATCCCTAAAAATAGGTGAAACAAAGGATTTTTTCCAAAAATCTGGAAAAACTCCTGTACTCAGGGACAAATTAAAAATCTTACATAAAATGGCAGATAAAACATATTTACAATTTTGTATCACAGACGCGGGAATCCCATCAGGACCCATTCCCAAATTTTTCTTCATTTTCTCAATCTTATTAAAAACATCAATAGTGGAAAACTCTAAACAACTTAAATTAACACATTTGTCATAATCCAAAAGTAAATCGGTTGCTGGACCATCAAAATTTGAGTACACAGAAGAGAAATGAGATCTAAACATCTCCGTGATTTCCTGGGCATCGTCAGATTCACACCCATCAAAAGTCATGCATTTTGGATATTCTGTGCCGCCTTTTTTTGATTTCACAAAGCTCCAAAAAGATTGCCTATCATGCAGTTGATTTTCTAAATTTTTCACACAGTTTTTATATGATGTTCGAGAAATATTATGGCATTCAGATCTTAAAGTAGCAAACTGATCATAGTGTTCTTGTGTGTGTGTATATTTATAATTTTTGTGAGCAATTTTTTTTTGTATAATTAAATTTTTTAAGTTATCAGGCATCCACTTTGGAAACTTTGGAGTTTTGAATCTAGATAAGGGTGTAAAAATTTCAATGATGTCGTAGAGTACATTATAAAACTTAGAAACCACAGTATTCACATCTGTGCACTCAAAAATTGGATCCCAGTCAGTACAGGAAAGATAAAAATTTATTTCGCTGAAATCAGCACGTTTAAAATTTAAATAAAAATTGTCACAAGAAAGGTTTGGGGGCTCTTTGGTCAATAAAAAAATTGCATTCAAACGCTGGGTGTGGTAAGTCCAGCTTGAGTAAGGGATTATTGGTCACAGATACTTTAATATCACAACTTTTACAAAACAGGAGATCCAAGTAGTTTCCAAAAACATTAGGAATATCTATCACTTGGTAAAGGCCCAAATAAGCCACACAATCTCCCACAGTAATTACTTGCTTGGATAGAGGACCAACAGGCATAGATCCATCTACTGTTGTTTCCCATATTATATTGGGTAAATTAAAGTCACCCCGGATAAAAATATCGGTAAAATTTTGACTTTCAAGTAGATGGATTAGAGAAAAACAAAATCTCTCATAAATATCACCTGTTTATGTTCCTGGGATATAAGCATTTCCCACAAGAATTTTTTGGCTCTCAATGGTGACTGACACAAAAATATGCTCAACACTTTCAATAGGTGTCATCAAAATTTTTGAGGACAAACAGCTTTTGACTGCTATCAGTACTCCACCCTGAGTCTTACAGGCGCTATTTTTTGTTGATCTGTCACACCTATAGACTTGATAACCATCCAAACCTATCTCACTTATTAAAATATCAGAATCCAGAAATGTTTCTGTCAATAGTACAACATCAAAATCTTCAACAAGCAGATTACACATTAATTGTTCAAGCTTAGTTCTTATTCCTCTAACATTCTGATAATAAAATGTTAAAGCTTCCTTCGTTCGTTGGGAGGTTGGGGCAATTTGTTTGAGGATTTTGTTGCCTTTTCCTAAACGTAAAAGGTCTAGCAATTACATTTTCTGGCCAAAAATTTTCACCAAATAATCTATCATAGTAAGTATCAGTGATTCCGATCTTAAATGATTTCGAACTTGCTTTTGAAGGAAGCTCTTGGTCATAGTCAGCCTTAAAGAGAAAAATGTTCATTTTTGAAAATCTTATAACTTTGTAATTTTTCGTTCAATTGATTTGTATTTTTAGTATGTTTCGTCTCTTAGGCTTTAAAAATATTCATTCCCTCAGAATCTCATATTTGCGTCTCAAGTAGTTTTTGAGTAAATGGTCAAAATGTAGAGACGTGTCATATTTAGTCTTGTAGGTAAAAAATTTCATTTTTGAGAATCTTGAAACTTTTTAATTTTTCGTTCAATTGATTTAAATTTTTAGTATGTTTTATCTGTAGGCCTCAAAAATATCCATCTGTTTGCTGATGACCTTACTATGTATTTCTGTTCAGATAATTTGAAAAACCTAATTGATACCATCAACACACAGCGTTGCAAAATATACTACTGTGGTGCAATGGAAATCTACTTGACCAGGAATATTGAATATTGATATTGAAGACTTTGAAGTTGTTGATAAGATAATAGTAGATTATACCACGAGTCAATAATGATAGCTATTATTCCCGAGGAATATTCACGAACTGAACTGAGCGTTATCGGCGAGGGAGTAACATTCCGAGAAAATATTAATAGCCATTATTGCGAGTAGTATACTCTACTTTATTTATGACAAATTAATTTATTTGAGATTTTTAATAGCAAATTTCATCCATCTCAATACAAATCCACAAGCACTATACGTTTGACAATGACACTTTTGAGGAATAATGACCATTAATTCCGCTACTCGTCATTATTCCCTGCGGGTGACATTAGTCGGAAATAAAGTTTATTGGAGTTCTTATTGACAGGGAATTAACATTTAAAAAATATGTGTCATAATAACATAGGTGATAAAATCGCCAGAAACACCAACTTTTTTGGTAGAATTGCTCCAATATCTTTGACCCAGTGGTCTCGTAAAGTGATGTACTACTACTACTACTACCTATGATTTTGCCTAATCTTACATGTGCGCCTGCCATATTGTTTACGGCAAATAAAAATAAGATGATTGCAGAAATTACAAAATAAAGGCCAGTTTAGTAGTAGTAAGTAATAACTGCAATTTTTACAGTGTGTATAAATTGTGCATTGTGCATGTTCTGTAAACTTTGTAAATTAGCTGTTTTTGCTAAATAAAGATAATATTAATAGAGTTAACAGGAAATTGTGAAAGTAAATGAGATGAATTATTTGTAATTTAATAATGCAAGTAATAAAAATATAAACCGAAAAATTATAATTCTGTTTTCTTTCTTCCGGAAACCTTCTAGCTAGATGGACTATACCTACATTGTAGTTATTTTTCTCTTGTATTTCTGTTGAAATATCGATCTAAGCAACCTTTGATATTCAGTTTGTCGAGTGCTCAGGCGTTCCTCAGGGCAGGCACACTTTGCCTCTGATTTTCAAAATTTTTGTTGAAGATGTATTGTTTCTTGAATATTCAATGTTTAATGTCAACATTGTGGTTATGGTATTAATGAACCAATCTGTCTAGTCTCCTAAGAGGTCGCATAGTTGCAGCGATAATAAGCAATACGCAAATGCCAGTAAAATGTGCAATATTAACAATATATTAATGAACTAATAATATAAATATTTACATTTCTTATATCTACTTAATTTAAATAATATGATGATAAGGCGCAGGAGTAGGTACGCTCATCAAAGGCGAATTGACATCAATATCCATTTCAACTTGCACAGAACTCTCCTCCTGAGAGTGAATCTTTTCTTGCAGTAACTTATACAAATTGTGTACTTTTTCGCTATGTTGATGGGTTGGGGCCACAGTCTTTAAAAGGGTGTGCAAACGGCTGGCGGGCAGCTTATGGTGAACATACCTTTTGGAGAATAGGATTTAAAAATATTCAAATTAATTAATGAAAATATACCATAAGAGCTTCAATAGATGCCTGGTGACATTGTCACGCTGCAAACCAGATGAAAAAAATTCGTCGAATAGAGCAGTACAAAAATCTTCGGCTTGGAATTCATCAGGATTGCTAATTAATAAATGAACCTATAAAAAAAATTATTAATTAATACAAAATCGTATATAGATTGGCAATATGACTTACAAAAGAATGCAGGAATGGATCCTCAAAAGCCCTATCGTCCTTACAATTTGCCAAAACAGTTAAAATCCTCAACAACGCGACTCTGTCTTTAGATTTGGCAACGTGTAATGTATAGTACATAGCCAAAATACTTGCCACAGTGCTATCTTGAATATAAGCTTCCACTGCATCAGGTAGAGGGCCAGCGTGTTCTATCACTGTAATGGCAGCTTCACGTTCATCAGGAGGTAGTTTACCAGATAATTGACGCACCTAAAATTTCTCTTTGAATTTCATTTCATGAGTTTGAAGAAAAAAAACTTACCTGATCATCCACCATGAGACTCATAAGAGCTGGTAAAAACTTGGTCACCACTTGACTGTCAAGTTTGGGCTCTTTGAAATCTTGCGAATCAATCATGACCCATGCGCTAAGGCCTAAAGCCAGCATTCTTAAGAGAAGGATTAAAATAGTGTTGTCCTAAAATAAAGATAAATATTTTTTGTAATTGAAGATGTTGTCTCATGTCGATGTGACATTTTTGATATTTGCGAAGTATATCTTCTCTCTATATCCATTTAAACTGTTATTAGAACAAATTCAAACAATTCTTACCCTAGGCATGCTCTCATTGTGAATTAAATGCTGCAAAATCTTGATGGCAGACAAAGCCAAAAAGTTTATAGCATAAGGATCACATAGTGTCATTGACAAGTCACCTAAAACTTGCTCCTGGCCTCTTTTAACATTATCAAGGAATCCTTGTAGTTCACGTGAACTAAAAAAAAAAAATTGCTTATTTCGATTGAATTTTATATGAAAAATTATTTACCGTTTGATATCCACATTCTTCTCCCGAATACATGCATCCAAGCACCACGTAAACTTGTGACAAGGGTCGATGGATATAATGTCTTGCACTTCGAGATCGTGCAGTGCCATTAGCAGTTCAGCTCTAAGTGTACAGTAATGCACAATGCGGGTCCTCAAAAATAGAGTTCTCAGAAATTGGAGTACCATGTCGTATAGTTTTACGCTGTTGCCTATCATGTGGGCTAGTTTTTGGACCACTTCGCCTTGCCGTCTAACCTGCATTGTGATTTAATGATAATTTTCTAAAATTTTTATCGATTCTGTTAGTTAAACTCTTAGATAATGTATTATTGCCGAGAGATTAGGAAGTTAACTTTATCTTTAAATAGAAAAAAGGATATGTGAAATGTGTGTGGATGCCATCTAGGAAAAAATCAAGTTTCGAAAAAACAACATTGGTGGACGATCTTTATTTTTTAAAATGTTTGAAGGAATTGGATTGTAATTTTGCAAGTGTATATTGATAATAGAACAAGTGAAAACCAATTACCTTTGGTGAAGGTCCAAAAAATTGTGTACTCAAATTATGATGATCAAACAGTACATTCTCCTTTTCAGTTATGTATTGGCTCAGCAAAGGGGACACTTCATCCCCAAACAAGGATTGGTTATCTTTCCATATTTGTCTTTTAACTTCCGTGTCTAAATTTTGATAATTATTATTTTTTATTTTTAATAGAAAGAAAATTTACAAAAATTACCTGTGTCATTATACAACTCCCTGTCTCTAACGAGCACTTTAAGATAGTGATCATCAATTTGTGGAATATTCTTTAAAATAGCCATCACTATAGGTCTCATGGCTTTGACTTTGATAACAGGAAAACTCTTTTGCAGTAATTCTTTCAGCTTCAAGTCGCGTTCTTTGCCTTCCAGTTTTCCAATTTCATTTATGTGATTTGTTAGTTTTTCACGCAACGCCTACAAATTAATTTTGTGAAGCGAAAAGCCTAATTGGAATTATTGTATTTTTATACCTCTACAACGGACATGTGAAAGTCCAGTCTTCGGACCCCATGAAGATCAAGTAAAGGCAACATGGGACGTAATGAAGGAAGCAAAATACCATTTGTTACCTAAAAATTAAAAATATATGTCTTCCATTTCTTTGCAAGAACTTCAAAAATACTTGTGCAAGGACAGCACAACATTAAATTTTAACGCAATTGGCGTTAGTTGTATAAATTATAGAGACAAGACTTTATCAGAAAAAAAGTACAATCTTTTTTTGATACAAATACTGTGGTGTATTGTGTCTGTGTTGTTGCGTATTGCTAGAACTGTGAAAGTGGATATTTTAATTGTTTTAGACATTGATTAGTCACTTTTATTTTTGTACTTTTATATGTTTGGGGTGCCATTGCTGGCCAATGGGGAAAAGTAATGTTGTAACTAACAGTGAGATGAAATTTGATATAACTACTGTCAAGGGGTTTAATTGGGAATTTGAGAGTCTAAACGAACCAAAGGGTTGGGGGTCCTACGTCGCACGTATGACTTTCTATTTTTCGGCCAACGATATTACAGATGAAACTAAGAAACTAGCAATTTTCCTTAGTTTGTGTGGACCTCATACTTACGAAATCCTAAGGTCTTTGCTTGCGCCGGATAAGGTGTCAGGAAAAACATACAACATTGTCGTTTCACGCCGCGTACATCGGAAATTGTAAGCCGTTTCAAGTTTTATTGTCGAGATCAACTTAAAGAGGAGTCAGTTTTAATATATTTGGCAGAATCATGTGGGTTCGACACCAGTTTAGAGACTATGTTGCGTGACCGAATCGTATGCGGAGTTACCGAATGCTGCAAAGGAAATTGCTGTCAGAATATAAATTGACATTCAAGAAAACTAAAGATATGTGTCTTGCTTACGAGGTCGCTCCGCACAGCCGGGCGATGTTGAACGGAACTGAAACGAACCCGACCAGCGAAGTACATGAGGTTCAGGCACGTCGCAAATAGCAAATTCAACCAAAACAGAACGGATTAGCTGAGGAACGTGACAGTCGACTTAATCAAGATCGTTTTAGGAAATGTTTTCGTTGTGAAAAAGACCATTTGGCCGTTTCCTGTGTACTTAAAAATTCGGAGTGTAACTACTGTCGGAAAATAGGGCACATTGAGGTAGCTTGTTTCCTTAAGAAGGACACAAACAGACAGAGACGGAGCGTACACCAACAAGACTTTAATAATGCGGGCCAGGAAAATGATTTGGAAAGTGTTCAGAACATTGACTCTAACGGTGCGGACTATGGGTTCACATTAAATAATGTGAGTTGTGATAATTTTTTGGGCAAGTACTTAGCCGAAGTTACGGTAAATGGGACTAAAATTTGTATGGAAGTAGATTCGGGAGCCGGGTACCCTGTGGTCGGATTAGGAACTTCCAAAAGAATTTTGGGCGACAATCCTCCGTTGATAGAATCCACCAATATTATTCTACGAGACTATCAAGGTAAAGTAATTCCTATGAGGGGAGAGTGAAGCTGTGGTTTGGGTCTATCTATCATAGGGGTAAGGGGTAAGTCAAATTTATTCTTTGTCCAACTATATCCAGGAATACCCTGAAGTATTCGCTGAAACGTTAGGTTCCTATAGGGGACCTCCAGTTAGTTTTTTCCTGGATCCAAATTTCAAGCCGATCATTTCAAAGGGGGTGTGTGCCAAAAATTAAAGTTTTAGTGTAAAAAAATCTAAGAATAACTGTTCAAACCTCGTTATTCTACGATAAACCATCGCTGAGATATACCGCTTTAAAGTGTGTGTGACGTCACGAGAGCTTCGTCCACCAGAGCTTTGCATTGTTAATTTGATTGTTCCCGGCACGCGTGAGTGATTTTTGTTTAGATTATTGCAGGTGAAACAGGAAAAAGAGATGTCAATTCAAGTTACTTCACTTTCTTGTGCGTCGCATGCGCTTTCGTGACGTCATAGGGTGAGATTCGGTACCTTCATAGAGTCATATCTTCGGTATTATTTGTGACAGAGGGGTGCGGTTTTCACTGTTATTCTTAGATTTTTTTACTTTTTTTTTTGAGATAAAGTTGTTTTTTTTGGCGCACACCCCCTTTAAAAGCTCCAAAAATTGCAATTTGCATTAAAGGAAAAAATTGATATGGAACTAGATAGAGTTATAAGGCAAGGTGTTCTGGAGCCAACTACTCATGCTAAATGGTGTACCTACTCCAATAGTAGTAGTTTGCAAAGATAACGGAGAAGTTCGAATTTGTAGGGATTATCGTAGTACATTGAATCGTGCCCTGCAGGCAGAGCCTTATACACCTCTCTCTGTTCAAAGTATATTATCAGTGCTAGCAGGAGGTAAAATATTTTCTAAATTGGACATGGCACAGGCCTATTTACAGTTAAGCGCCGATCGTGAAGCTGCCGAAACACAGACGATAATAGGCCCCTTGCATCAAATTTTTTTATTGCTGATTTCGATAGTCCATGAAAAAAAAGTCAACACGTGTTTTTTCTTTTTCTTCTTAGTCAAAAATTGACGGAGATACAACGCTATGAAATATGCCTATGACGTCATCAGGTATAATACTTTATGACGTCGCACATGCTCAGTATATCTATACATACAAAACTTAATATTTGTATAACTTCCGAAATAATCATATTTGGGCGAAATGAAAAAAAAGTAACGATTTTTTTTCGATTTCCTACAGTTTGCAATAAACAATAATCAATTTAATTTTCCATGCAAGTACCCTATAACCCAAAACAAAAGTGCATTTAAATGTAATCGTTTATAGTTTGGTATCTCAGTAGCCCCACAAATTTTCCAACGTTTCATAGACATGCGACTAGCAGGAATTCCAGGTGTGCTGCCATAATATGATGATATCACAGATGATAATTCAAATTCAAATTCAAAAACAGCTCTATTGTCATCAAAACAAAAAGATTAAAACATCTCATTGACAAAGCAGAACTAAAAACTTAGAAAAAAAAACAATATTGAAAACACTGATAAGTCGACAATACAAAGAATACATAATAAAACGACGATACTAAAATTACACAGGAGATCATACAAAACCTAAATTAAAGCTGGTCTATAAAAAAAATGTATACAACAAATCACAGTCTAAAATGAGTCGTCAAAATATTCGATTTCTGAATAATAAGCTTTGTTCAAAAGTAATTTTTTCACTTCTCTTTTAAATTTTCTTTCATCCTCTATTTTTCTTATATTTTTTGGTAGATGATTAAATATTTTCCTACCATTATAAATTATGGACTTTTTAGTTAAGGTGGAAATAGGTATCGGAAGTGACGTGGTGTGGGTATTTCTCACAGTATAAGCTGAAGTGGCCTGAATTTCCGTTTTAAACTTCCTATGAATCAAACAGGCTGTTTCATGGATAAACACGCTGGTCAAAGTTAGGATTTTATGGCTAATAAAAAAAGGCCTACAAGAATCTCTTCTTTTTAACTTTAGCATAAAACGCAGTGCTCTTTTTTGTAGTAAAAAAATTGTATTAATATATACTAGTTGTCGGACAATCAGAAGCTGATTTAGACAGTAAAGTGCGCGCAGTGCTTTCATGTTTTAGGGAAGATGGACTTAATTTACGCAAAGATAAATGTGTGTTTATTACCAAGTCAATAGATTTTCTAGGATATCCAATAAGTGAAGATGGTATTCGGCCCACTAAAAATAAAATCCAGGCGATAGCTAATGCCCCGACGCCTAAGAATAAGACTGAGCTACAGGCTTTCCTTGGACTTTTGAATTTTTATCATGTTTTCCTTAAAGACAAAGCAACTATAGCAAACCCATTGCATTGCCTTCTGAGGAAAAAATCATACTCGGAATCATATCGGCAGTGACATACCGAAGAACAAGCGGTGTTTGATGCATTAAAGGGGGGGGGAGTGTGGTGTATTGTGTCTGTGTTGTTGCGTTTTGCTAGAACCGTGAAAGTGAATAGTTGTTTTAGACATTGATTAGTTCCTTTTATTTTTCATTTTTGTAGTTTTATATGTTTGGGGTGCTATTGTTGGCCAGGTGGGAAAAGTAATGTCGTAACTGCTAGTTGAGATGAAATTTAATATAGGTAACTATTGTCAAGGGGTTTAATTGGGAATTCGAGAGTCTAATTCAGTGTTAGTAAAGTAGTTTAAAGTTGAGCTGTTGTATTATTTACAACCCAGGCTGCAGACCTGTCAAATACCTAGAAAGCCGGCTCGACTCTTTGAAGGTTCTGCTGCGAAACTTTGAGATCTGTTATGCTCTTGTGCTGTTGTTGCTTTACAGAGCTTTTACTTTGCTCTTAAGGAGTGAATAGAACACTTTCGGGGGCCTGAATTACTCAAACAATTTTCAGTAGCACGAACAATAAAGAAAAATTAGGAATCTGGTAATTTTTGGCCTTCGTCTCAGCCACTCCCAGACCATTTTAGACATTTACCTGAAACTCCTCGATAGCCTTAAGTGGATCAGTGCAACTGGTTAAAGCTGCCTTCAGGTAGGAGGGCCCCTGAACTTTCAGTGCTTCCAAGGGAAAGTCATTATTTGGCTTTGAGGTGGCCATTATGTATCTTCTCCACTTTCAAATATTGGTCACAGCCTGTGACTCAAACGTGAATTATGTGCATTTAGGGCTAAAAACTTTAGACCAACTAATAGTAGAATAGACGATGAAAATTGATAATACTTGGGTCTTTGTTTACTTATTTAAACTTTTATTTATTTTTATATTTGAAAAATCTTCACACTCCGAATGCACAGAGTGAGCAAGCCGAACCCACTTTTGGAGTGCGTTCGAAATCACCCTGGGTGTCACACCGCTTTCCAGCTGACCATTTTGAGCACGCAATCGGGCTTTTGCGCGTGCAAATGCTTCAAGCGCGTGTTCGTGTTCCAGCCGTACTGCGATTCTAGAGCTGTTAACCTTTGCGTTTCAAACACAGAACCCTGTGCTGCACCGTGCTTGAAGCGAAGCACAAACACAATAGAAAGTTCTCGTGCTGTCTAAATTTCAAATACCGTAACGTTATTTGACAAGTATGACAGTTCTTACGGTATAAGCCTTAGCGGAGCCACTGATCTCAAAAATAAATGGATAAACAAAGAGCGCTTCTAACGCTACTAATTTACGAGGTCATAATCTAAACAAAAACAACTGACGCAGTAGATAAATGTACTGTGCGTGCACAAAATCTGGCCAATGAAAATGAAGGAATTTCAAAATTTAGAACAGTTGTTCGAAAGATAAGACACTGCGCAGGCGTTAGGCTGTTCCGTTGCACAACTGTTCGTAGAATATTGACCCCAAATTTTCGCACAAATTTTGCCAATCCTAGCCGTATGATTGTTTATCCATTTATTTTTTAGATCAGTGAGCGGCGCCCGCTACCTAGTACCTAAGGGGAGTTAGCGGATGCCTTACCGTAACGCCATGCTAAGTCAAAATTAGTGCAAAAGCAGCAACTTCTAATAATTCCTCCATAAAAAACACCAAGGAATATAAATGAAACTCAGGAATCTTCAGAATAAATAAAATTTGGCAAACAAACAAAAAAAAGTTGGGTTAGATCACTCAATTCGTGTCAAAATGTAAACAGGATAAGGGATTAGAGGAATTTGGGTCTTCGTTTCCGAGAACTATGAAATACCATTTAGGGCGGGTATTATAAAACTACTTTGAGAGTTAACTTAAAGTTAACTTCTGAAATTACATGTAATTCAAAAAGTTAACTTCAAGTTAACTGTCAAAGCAGTTTTATAATACCCGCCCTTAAAATACTCTATTGTTATTATAGCGGTACCGTATCAGCGTAGCGTCTGAGGCACGAGAACTTTTTATTCAGCTGGTGTGTTGCGTTCGGTATTCTGCTCAAATAGCAGAGCGTGCTGAGCGGAGCCGTAATCACGTGAACAGCGAGCAAACAGAGCAGTTGAACGCTGTATCATAAGTCGCTTTCCAGTTGTGTGCTTCAAGCCCGGTGCAGCACAGTGTTCTGTGTTTGAAACGCAAAAGTTAGCAGCTCTCGAAGCGCAGTACGGCTGGAACACGAACAAGCGCTTGATGCATTTGTGCGCGCAAAAGCTTGATTGCGTGCTCAAAGCGTCAGCTGGAAAGCGGCTATTGTGTCAGAAATTTTAATAAACGAACGCGAATGAGCCTGCACCTAGTAAAGTGTGTTTTTTTTTAAAGATAAAAGTCAAAATGACAATATGTTGGCAATACAATGTAAAACTAATGATACTTTAAATTAGTGTCGTTGCTTTTATCGTGTATCACAGCTCCAACATAAACGCGACCTAAGGGATTAGAGGATTTATGTGTCTTCGTGTCCGAGAACTATAAAATACCATGTGAAACACCGTATTATTAGCGGTACCGTATTAGCGTAGCGTCTGAAACACGAGAACTTTCTAATAACTACGTTCACGTTCAGCTGTGCGGAGTCGAACATCGAACAAATGAAGTCCAGTCCAAAATATACGGAAGTTGGTCGTTCGGTTATATTACAGAAAGAGTCAGAAAACTAATTTTAACCAATGAAATTCGCTCTGACTGGTTTGTGATTTCTGCAGAAACAGACCTTATACTACAAGATTACAACGCTCTCCCTATCCGTATTCATAGTCGATGCTCAAGGTTGCGTCTTGGCTCAAGTACGACCTGACGCCATATTTACGTTTCCAAACAGCACGGAACGATACCCACAACTGTCAAAAATCGGAGCTTGAGCCAAACACCCGTCTAAAGGCCGGGATACATCTATCAAGGTCATTATTTTTGGAACAGGGTAGCAGCGGAACACTCGTTCTCCTGGGAACGCTGCTCCATGTTCCAAGAATAAGGACCCTGATTGTATGATCGGAGTCGGATCGGAAGAATGCATGATAGATGTGTCCCAGGCTCTTAGCCGCTTTCCAGCTGACCATTTTAAGCCCGCAATCGAGCTTTTGCGCGCGCAAATGCTTCAAGCGCATGTTCGTGTTCCAGCCGTACTGCGCTTCGAGAGCTGCTAACTTTTGCGTTTCAAACACAGAACACTGTGCTGCACCGTGCTTGAAGCACACACTTGGGGGCGGATTACGAACTCTCGATTCGAACCGAAACCGCCATAGATTTCGAACGCATTCACATGGAGTGCGTTCGAAATCCATGGCGGACTCGGTTCGAATCGAGAGTTCGTAATCCGCCCCCAGGGCTGGGATCACGACAAGTAGAATTCCATTTTCATGACGTCATCCGCGACCTATTTATCGCGTACAGTACAGGCGATGATGCCGGTTGCTAGGCAACTTGACGTCACGAAAGTAGAATTCTACTTGTCGTGATCCCAGCCCGTGAAAGCGGCTTATGAATACTGGGCTTAACTCTAGAACCAGTGACAAAAAACTGCTCTGAACAGTCTGAACACAATCCAATAAATTTTACTTTTGCTTCGAGTGCAATAAGTTCTGCACCAATTTTTTGCATTTATTTAGAACAGATCACAGATCTACTCGAAGCATTCCAGCAAATACAAATGAAAACCTCTCAAAGCGACACCTACCCGCAATCGAGAAAACTTTAAAAGTCAACCTTTTCAAATGAAATGAGGTTCTAAAGAACTTCATTTGACTTGTGATTTTGTTCAAGGAAGAACGTATTGGTAAGTTAAAAATTGTTTTCTTTATTTATCTCTGCCATCCCTCAATGTTCTTTTATTTGAAATTTATTTATCGATAGTAGAAGTAGTATTCTGCATGTTTTAGTGAATATTTTTTGTTTGGTTCAAGTTCAAAATGATGAAACGATTTGTCTCGTTCGTATGAACACCATGATTTCAACTAATCGCAATCACTGATTAAATTCTAGTACCTAGTTATAGAAACGTGTGCTAAAGCTAGATAATTGTTTTTATTTGAGGTTTTTTTTTCTATGTGTAGTATCCCAAGGCCCAAGAATGGACAAACATATGGCAGTGGCTAGTAAGAAGTGTGGTGGAATTTATGTGGTCATGAAAATTGATGAAAAACTTGTTGAAGAGGTGTCATCATCAGAGAAAATGGTACTGAATAGTTTCTGAAGTGTGATGCAGATCTGTTTTAAAATGGTGAGAATATTTTTTAATTTTTTGGTAACCCCAAATTATATGTGCTAAAAGGCCGGTTTTTCAAAAATTTTAAAAATACCTAATAGTCCAGGAGGTGGCGTCAAAAACATGCAAGAGTTTTCGCAAGGCGGATATTTTCAAAATAGGTCGTACTTTAGTGCTAGAATGCTAGTGTACAGTCAGCAGTCACAGTTCCGGGACAGCTGGCTCTGGGACGCGGGCAAAGTTGTAATTTTAAGAAGCATCTAAACTGTTTTCTCAAAGCTCAAAATTTATAGAAATTTTACACATTATCTGTTTGAAGGTCACAGATAACGTATGTAAATCGTCAGACGTCTAGTTCGTTGCAAAAAGGGGGTCAGACGTCCTCAAAGTTTTTATTTTATGGCATTTTCTTCAAATATATTTGTCAAATACCTGCAAAAATATATTTTGACAGGAAACCGAAGAAAATGCCATAAAATAAAAACTTTGAGGACGTCTGACCCCCTTTTTGCAACGAACTAGACGTCTGACGATTTACATACGTTATCTGTGACCTTCAAACAGATAATGTGCAAAATTTCTATAAATTTTGAGCTTTGAGAAAACAGTTTAGATGCTTCTGAAAATTACAACTTTGCCCGCGTCCCAGAGCCAGCTGTCCCGGAACTGTGAGTGCTGACTGTACACTAGCATTCTATCACTAAAGTACGACCTATTTTGAAAATATCTGCCTTGCGAAAACTCTTGCATGTTTTTGACGCCAGCTCCCCAACTATAAATAATTGTTATATGTATCAGGAATATTCACATGACTTTTTTTGATACAGGCCTTAAAGGTCTATCAGGAACCAGGGGCGTTTTTCATTCATCGTCAGTGTTGCCAATCCTTCGCACCTAAATTCTCCGCCTCAACCAATAAAATTCTCCACATTTTGCTGCAATTCTCCACTTTTATAATTTCTATAATTTAATTCTATAATTCTATAATTCTATAATTAACCAATAGCAGGCGGTGAAACCGATGAAGCTATTGTGTCTTTTGATATGAGAGTTTGTTTCTGTTTATACACCATAATGAACCATCCTATTAAAGTCCTGTTTCAATTCAGAGTCCACTTTGTTCTTAAATGCATTGATAGAAACGACGGAAATTGTTTCTTCCTGTAGAGCGTTCCAGGAGTACACAACACGATTCACTAAGAAGTTTCTTCTTACCATTTTCGATGTCTTTTCTTTCTCTAGTTTTTTAGAATGGCCTCTAAGCTGGTTATTTTGACTTGGATGAAAAAGGTTTTTAATATTGCACTGATAGTGGCCGTTAGTTATTTTAAACGTCTCTATTAGATCTCCCCTGTGTCTCCTCTCTCTAAGGGTTGTAAGATTGAGCCTTTCTAACCTTTCTGTATATGGTAAGGACCTAAGTTCTAGAGGAATTTTTGTCACTCTTCTCTGAACCCTTTCTAGGAGTTCAATGTCCTTTATATAATAGGGATTCCACACAGTAAATGCATATTCAACTTTTGGCCTTATGTAACTTTTGTACAGCTTCGTTATCATTTCCACTGAATGGTCCCTAAAAGCTTGCTTTATGAGATAT
Organism: Ceutorhynchus assimilis; assembly: GCA_917834065.1. Classification (NCBI taxonomy): domain Eukaryota; kingdom Metazoa; phylum Arthropoda; class Insecta; order Coleoptera; family Curculionidae; genus Ceutorhynchus; species Ceutorhynchus assimilis. The sequence continues at coordinate 19,776,444 of OU892286.1, forward strand.
ACAAAAGAGTTTGCTTTTTTCGTTATTTTCTTTATATGTGTCTCCCATTTCAGATCAGATGTTATAATGACTCCTAGATCATTCTGTTCTTTCACTGATGTGAGGGTCGTGTTATTAAGAGTATACTGTGTGTTTGGATTGTTTGGCCCAATTCGAAGCACTGTACATTTTGATGCGTTTAGCTTCATCCCCCATGTTCTGGACCAGCTTTCAATATTTTCTAGGTCTGTTTTAAGTAAATGGGCACCAATAAGTGGATTAATGTACAGTTTTCCATCGTCTGCAAAGTTTTTCATTGGACACTGTATGATGTCAACCAAATCGAAGAGGTAAACAGTAAAGAGTAAAGGTCCCAGGACCGAGCCCTGGACAACTCCGCTGCTCACTGGATGCCGGTTGGACAATACTCCATTAGCTCTGACTTTGCAGTGTCTTTCATTAAGTGAATCTGCTATTAACGTTAGCAGCTGTCCTCGTACTCCAAAGTGCTCTAATTTGCCAATAAGTAAGTTATGTGGGACTTTGTCAAACGCCTTTTCATAGTCAAGATACACCACATCAGTAGGCTGCGATTTATCCTGGTTTGCTGTCCAATCGTCTAGGCATTCTAGCAAATTTGTGGTTGTGGAGCGCCTTGGAAGAAAACCATGTTGGGATGTGGGAATAAGATCATTAGTTTGGAAAAAGGCTGTTAGTTCCTCAACAATGATTTTTTCCATGCACTTCAGTGGGTTACATGTTAAGCTGACTGGACGATAATTTTCTGGTTTGTGCCTATCTCCTTTTTTAAAAATTGGTGTTACTATTGATTGTTTCCACTCCTTAGGGATAGCACCGGTTTCCATACATTCATTCATCACTTCTGCCAGATGTGAGCTTAATGAATTGCTGCAATTTTTTAGGAAGATCGTTGGTATGTTGTCTGGTCCTGGGCTTGAGTCTGTTTTCATTCTCTTTAATGCGCCACTCACTTTTTCCTCGGTAAAGTGTATTGTATCAATTGAGTTTTGGGCTCTAGTGCAAACAGGGAGTGGTGGCATTGCAAAGGTTTCCTGTGAAAAGGCTTTGTTAAATTGTTCTGCAAAGGTCTTGGCTGTGGTTTCGTTGTCTAGCACTTCAAGCGTAGTTAAATCTTTCAGAGATATAGTTGTCACTTTTGAATTTAAGTTTTTGCTGATGTATTTAAAGATCTTCTTTTGTGATTTATCTTTAACCAGTCCATGTTCAAATTTTGTTCTGGCTTTAGTAAGCTTTTGTTTCAGTCTGTTATTTTGAGCAGTATATACTTGATAATTTTCAATTGTTCTGTTACTTCTGTATTTATCCCATAATTTGCGTTTTCTATTTATTTCTCCAAACAAATGTTGATTTATCCATGGTTTCTGGTGATTTATTTTAACCGACTTAACTGGTATATACTGCTCTATAGCCTCCATCACATTTTTGTTGAAACTTCCAAACTTGGTATCTTCTTCCCATACAGTTTGCTGGGTGATAAAACTGTTTATTTGATCATAGTTTGGCGTGTAAAAGTTTCTCCTTAGTATGGTTTTTGTTGGTTTGGGAGGAATTTTTAGTTGATATTTAGCAGTGATAATGATGTGGTCACTGCGTCCAACTGGCGCCTCTGGCTTTAAGTCAAAAATACTTTTACGATCGTTGCATAGAAATAGATCCAATAAAGAGCTCTGATCGTTTCTGTACCTTGTAGAAAAATTTATAATTTGATGTGCATTTGTTTCTTGATACATGTCCATAAAGTCTTGGGTCTTTTTATCTGGTGGGGAAACTGTTAAATTGTCCCAGTTTATATTTGGGTAATTGAAATCTCCTAAAATAAATGTTGGATTCTTTTTTGAATAGCTTTCTTTGATAGCAGCAATCATTTGAGTGTTGGCTTCCTCACTGGTTGTGTTTCCTGGCCTGTAAATACATGCAACATGAATCTTCATTTTATCTATTTGTATATCCAGCCCAAGCCCATCAACAGGATTGGTTGTATTAAAATCTTGAGAAGTACTACAGATCAGGCTGTGTCCATCGACCTGGCTCTTTATACAAATACAAACCCCTCCTCCTCTTTGATTTTGTCGATCTTTACGGTAGATGTTGTAACCATCTAGGCTTAGAATTGCAGTATCTATATCTGTACTAAGCCAGGTCTCTGACAACATAATAATAGTTGGGCTTGTTGCAGATACTCTAGCTTTCCACTCGTCTATTTTGTTTACGATTGAGCTAAGATTGCTGTACCAAAAGGAGATCTCAATTACTTGGCTGTTGTTTAGTTTTTTGAGGGATTTTCAAGTATCGTTGGAATGCCTTTGACATACTTGATGATAATGTTTGTTTTTCCTTCACTTTTTTGTTTTTCAAGCTCGGCGAGAACTTGTTTCAAGTACTTTCTTTGGTTTTCTGTTTGGTCGTTTTTCATATACTTGCCAGGAAAGTTTTCTTCCAACTTTCTTTTGCATTTAAGGGCATTTATGGCTTCAGTTTTTGTCGTAAGTACTACTTTTAAAGGTCTTCTTTTGTTTTGCTCCCTAGTGCCAAGCCTAAAAACCTTGGAGGTGTCTGACAGAACTAGGTTTAGTCTGGAAAATATGCCTGCAACAGTTTCCTTATCTTTTTTAGCATTGTCTTGGGGATCATTTCCTGCCGGCTCATCAAACCCAAACAATAAGATATTTGTGGCCCGGTGTTCCCTCTCCTTAAGCTCCATTAAGGTAAGCTCTATTCCGTGATCCTCAGGGGCTTTGATTGTTTCAACTTTTTTTTCTAATTTTTTTAGAGCTTCTGCGTAACTAGCCGTAGGTGTACTTTCTTTTACCTGCTGTATTTCCTTCTTAATTTCTGTTAATTCACCTTTTACTGTTTCATTTTCCCTTCTTCTTCTCTCCATGGAGCCCTTAAGAGAATCCACCTCGCTTTTAAGTTTTGCCAAATTTTTCTTAGTTTCCTCTCCCTGCTCTTTGGTTTCTTTGAGTTCTTCTTGGGTCTTCTCCACCATATCTAGCATTTGAGGCATTTTTTTAATGGTCTCCTTACAGCTGGGACAGAAATACAAAGTTGCTCTTGAAACACTAGGGATCACTCTAATCTCCTGTGCCATCAATCCTGTGCATTTGCTGCACACAGTTTTTTTGCAAAAGTCGCATGGGTATCCAAAAAGCTTTCCTTTATCTTCCCTAAACACACACGTCTTTATGCATCTATAACATTCGCCTGACATTCTGACCCGAGTTCTGACTTATTGGATGTATTGAAGATTTTATTTTATACGCTTTACACTTTAACAGAATAAATGACGCTTCCGCCAACCTGTCCTGGTTTCGTTTTACGGCACCGCGAAAGGAACTTTGCCCCGGTCGACCCGTAGAAGGCTTGGCTCCTATAAGGTCTGTTTCAACAAGCCAGAAACCGTCCCATGAAGGGTCCACGGTTCTGAAACTACGCTGTATATGAACTTCAGATTCTACACATAAATTTTGTGTTTCTAGAATGGTTTCGCAAACCACACTGTAAACGAATATGGGATTCTACGCAAAAATTTTACGTTTTACGCCGAATCTTGACGGTAAAATGTACAGTTCCCTGTTCCCAGCTGGGTTAGAACCATTGAGGTTGGAACAAAGCTATGGTATGTCATGTCATTTATGTCCAAAATTAACCTGTTTGTACCGAATCACTGAATCCCAAATATCTTCTTAAATTTTTATTTTAGCTGAAATTTTGAATTAATTTTAATTTTTTATGTCAATAATGATAAAAAAAATATCTCCGCACAATTCTCTGCTGAACCCAAAATTCTCTGAAAAATGGAGAATTCTCCGCCGATTGGCAACACTGTTTATTGTACAGGGTAAGTCATTAAGAATGGCACTCGGCCATATCTCAAAAACTATTCATAGTAGTCTTGTCGGAAAAAAATTATCCCATGAATATGGCCAAGAGAAAATGCTGGAAATATATTTCAGCTTTCTAAAATGACCATAAGGGGGCGTAACCCATCTGTCAAAGTACAAAAATGGTTTTATTTTTGAAATTTCAAATGTAAACGTATCTTGAAAATGCTAGCAATAGATTTTTGATGAAATTTCACGCAATTTTGATTCAATACTTTTTACCATAACTTATCGGATAAGATAGTTATGAGCTGCCAAATATTGCAACTTAAGAACACACATAACTTCAAAACGACTCAACGAATTGGGTCGATCTTAGGTTTGTTGGAAAGATAAGAGTATATTCTTTAATTTTGTTGTGAAAAATTCCAACTTCAGTTAGTTAGACTGACTCTATGGGTGGATATTTGAAAACAATCGAATTTTTCTTGAAATTTTCAAATTGAACGGTATATTTAAGATATGTTCAATCAATTTTTAGGGATGTTACACAGTTTTTCTTTATTATACCTTCCTACAAATGAATTCCAGAGAGTGTTAAATTTAATTTTATCAAAAATAATCAATATTTATGAAAAAGCCCTCATAAATAATGACTTCGTTTTTCTGACAGTTGATTGTCATCATTGATGAACGTCAAATAATGAAAAATGTGCGTTAGGAAATTATAGTGCCAGAACGTTGGTTGTATTTTCCTCGCACATGGCCCTACGTCTTCGAGTGAAAAAGGGGGTATAAATACTACCCGTAACCCTTAAACGATTATTCAACCTCCTGATGGATCTAGAGTCAGGGTGAGGTCTTTGGGGATAACGCCGTGAATAAATATGTGTGCTGCGATTGCTGTATTTCCGTTACATTCATGCAGCTCAAGGATGTCCTGTTCTTCTCCATTTGGGAAATGCATTTTGCTTTTAAGCTATGAATTATACATGGCTGGTGTGACACCCAGGGTGATTTCGAACGCACCCTTGAAGTTTTAAAAATGTGTCAGCCTGACATATTTAACTGGTATCTGTTCAATTTACGAGGGCTTTTTCATAAATACTGATTATTTTTAAGAAAATTAATTTTAACATTATCTGGAATTTGTTTGTCGGAAGGTATGATAAAGAAAAACCGTGTAAAACATCCTCAAAAATCGATTGAACATATCTTAAATATACTGTTCCATTTGAAAATTTCAAGAAAAATTGGAAACATTTAATGCTTTTCAAATATTGACCCATAACGTCAGTCCTACTAACCAGAATTTAAATTTTCCACAACAAAATTAAAGAACAGACTCTTTTCTTTCCAACAAACCTGAGATCGACCAGATTTGTTGAGTCGTTTTGAAGTTATCCGCTTTCTTGAGTTGCAATATTTGCTTTATATTAAGCTCATAACTATCTTATCCGATAAGTTCTAGTAAGAAGTCATGAATCAAAATTGCGTGAAATTTAATCAAAAATCTATTGCTAGCATTTTCAAGATTCGTTTCCATTTGAAATTTCAAAAATAAAACAATTTTTGTACTTTGACAGTTGGGTTACGCCCCCTTGCGGTCATTTTAGAAAGCCGAAATTTATATCCAGCATTTTCTCTTGGCCATATTTATGGAACAATTTTTTTCCGACAAGACTAGGGTGAATAGTTTTTGAGATATGGCCGAGTGCCATTCTTAATCAAATCAAATCAAATCAAATCAATTTATTTGTGTTAATTTACACTCATGTGTTTACACTTGTCAATAAAAACTACTGTCTAATTCCAATTTACATATTAAAATAGTTTAAAAAGGTTTAAAACACAAGCTAAAAATTACATTAAAAAAAAAAAAACAGGCTAAAATTTACATAAATTAAAATAAACATTTACCTTAACGAATTTTACAAACAAATTTCAAGAATAAAAACATTACATCAGGTTAAGATGGCACAATTACTATTATTATTACTTATACTATTTTTCACTGCAATTTACCATCCATCCAGCTAAGTGTGGAGTTGTTAAACTCTTGTATAGAATAAAAAGCCTTGGAAATCAAAAAGTCCTTTACTTTCTCTTTAAATTTAGACTTACTTAGATATTTCAGGGGATCAGGAAGCCGATTAAAAAATGTGACTGCATGGAACCCGGGTCCATTTTGGCACCTTTGTAACCGGTGAAAGATTGGTTGTAGGTGGTTTTTGTTTCGCGTGTTGTAGTTGTGAATGTCACTGTGGCAGGTATATCCGTCATGGTGGTCTTTAACATACATCAAATTTTGGAGAATATACTCACATGGCAGAGTCAGGATTCTGTTATTAATAAAGGCCTGTCTTACATCTTCCCTATAACCCAATCCCGCAACAATCCTCACAGCACGTCTCTGCATAGCAAAAACCCCCTGTGCACCACTAGAGTGGCCCAAACGAGCAACGCGTAGCTGAGATGCGAGTGGAAGACAGCAAAGTAAGACTGTTTGAGAATTCTTGGAGACACGCACACCGACAAATTCCTTAAAACAAAAGTATTTCTACCTAGCTTCTTCGTAGTCATCTCAGTGTGAGCATCCCACAGTAATTTCTGGTCGAGAGCAACCCCAAGGAATACGACACTACCTGCCATCGGTTCTGTTCTTTTTAATGAGAAAACATAGTTTTGGGTTTTGGCTTCGTTCAAGAAGAGTTTATTAGCTGAAAACCATTGCTTGGCTCTTGCCTGTGCCTCTCTAGACATGTCGGTTGCTGTCTGTATGTCGGTGTGTTTGACTTGTTCTGTTGTGTCATCTGCAAAATTGAAGATTTTTTCTGTTCTTGCTATGTTTGGCAGGTCGTTTATGTAAAGTAAGAACAAAATAGGCCCCAGGATCGAACCTTGGGGTACTCCCATTCTGACTTCCTGCTTATAGGACATTATATTGTTAAAACTGACTGCTTGTTGACGTTTTGTTAAATATGATCTTATAAGATTTATGCTTTGAGGTGAAAAATGATAAAAAGGTAGTTTGTCAAGTAAAATGTCGTGAGAGACACAGTCAAAAGCCTTGCTCAGGTCGCAAAAGATTGAGACTGTGTGTTGTGAGTCTTCAAAACCCTCCATTATGTTTTCTACTAGTCTTAGGATTGCCAAAGTGGTGTTTTTGCCCCCTCTAAAACGAAACTGGTTTGGGCTCAATATTTCGTTAATTTCAAGATAGTTTGTTATCTGGTTTGCAAGACATTTTTCAATGATTTTGGAAAGAACAGGCAAAAGAGAGATAGGCCTGTAGTTTCCAGGATCACTCGATTCACCCTTTTTATAAATAGGAGTCACCCTAGCTATTTTCATACATACAATCCGGAAAGGTACCTTCTCCTATGCAACAATTTATAAGCTTTGTAAGAGGAATAAGCAACTGGTTCTTGACACCCTTTATTAAGTTAATATTTAAGTTGTAAATATCTTTGCTTGTTTTATTTTTGAGCCTATCGATCACCCCTCGAACTTCACAGAATGTAACCTCCCTAAAAAAAGAATTGCCCCCCTTTTATATTTAAATGTAGGTTTTGCAGACTTGCCAGAGGATTAATGTTTTCATTGGGTATTTTACTTTGCAATTCAACTGCTATATTTACAAAGTAATCGTTAAATTCCGAGGCTGTTATGCCAGTCTCGTCATTTACAAATTTTTGTGGTTTACCTCTCAGCTCATTTACTATCTCCCACATGCACCTGCTTGGATTAACTGCATTTTGAATTTTTCTATCATTGCAATGGACCTTTGAATTTTTTATAGCTTTTTTGTAATCTTTTCGGTAGCTTTGGATATAAGACTTAAGTTTAATGAATCACCCTGTACAAAAATGTACAGTCCTGCGTTAACATTGTTCTCGAGATTGTTTTGCATAATCAATCACTAATTGGGTTGTATTTTGCATTCTCTTTTCCTAATTTACCACTTGATGTAATTTTTAACTGTTCTTTCAACTTTATCATGATGATTTTTAATAGACAAGCATATGACTGAAGTTCATGTTGATACCTTTAATCTGATATTAAACTCAAATAGTGAGAAAATAATAACACTTGTGTACCTATATTATTTTAAAATGATATTCTTGTATTTGCAGAGTTACTGTCAAACGTCCTGGAATATTCAATGCTGCTTTTGACAGACTAGGGTGCAAGTTTTAGATTGAAATCCATGAAGAATGGTAAGATTTTTTTGTTCTTAATACTGCTTACAATCTTAACGAATAGCTATTTATGCAACAAGTGTGTAAAGTGAACCTTTTTTTACCAATGTAAATTTACTCACCAGCAGCAGGCAAGTGAGACAATCACATGAGTAAAAAAAGGCGCTCTAGACATCTATCACAGCATGCAAAATTTTTCTACTACATACCAACAATGTAAAGCCATAAATTTGAAAAAATCAGGAAAAAATATACCACAACTTTACGCTCTAGTGTCTAAAGTAACTTACCTCACAACCTAGAGTGTAAAGTAAAATTAGTATTTATGGAATTATTGTTGGTTTTAAATTTAATATGATGAACACATTCATAGACGCCCTAGTCAATCTGACCAAAAACCATGATTACCTATGTTCTGATAATTGCAGTACAAACTGATACATTTCCTAGTATGACTAAAACAAGTTTATAATGATTGCTTTCTTGTTTTTCAGATCCTTCTTCTAGTGAAAGGAACTTTGATTCCATTGAAAGTTATAAGGTGAGTTTAGATTTTTTACATTTCAAATCATATCAATCAATATACTCAAAAACATTAAAAAACATAGTTGCTTTATCTAGTGATGTGAACAAGGGAACATTCTGATTGTGCTTTCGAGAACATTCACGAACGTTCGCGCACGAAAAAAAGGTTCGTGCTGAATATTACCTTCGGAGCACAATGAGCATGATAGAGAATATTCAGCACGTTCTCAGGCACGATCCTAACCAATAAAATCACATGACGCCATAAAGTAGAGATATATTTATGGAAGCTGTTGAAGGCGAAGATATATCGAATATTGAGCCCGAGAACCAGGAAGCAACTTAGCAGCAATAGTTATTTTTTTTTGGAGGCAAAGGTAGCGTTGTACTGGAATATACTTAAACTAAAATCACTATTTTATTTTATTATCAAAAAAAAAAAAGAATCCTAATGATAATTGTATGTTGAAGTTTCACAGAAAACCCCAAATTAGAATAATTATTGTTATCAAACATGACACAATTCACAAATTATGTGATTAATTATGTATTAAGTAGGTATATTTTCTTAAGAAGTTTGAGAACTTTCAGCACATTTATCAAGAATTTTCACCGGTGTGAAGTTAGCAGCCGTTTTCCAGCAGCCAAAATTGTGAAGTTAGCAGCCATTTTCAGCAGCCAAAAATGTGAAGTTAGCAGCCATTTTCAGCAGCCTTTTTTTATTCATATTGAAGGTAGTTTCATTCATGTATATGGTAGTTTCCTCAAACCAACATGATGTGAGGAGGCTGTTAGGACACAAAAAAATACATTCAAAAATTTAATAACGAAAAATATGATTAACTTATGAATCCTTTAACACAGCTTATTAGGGCGATAAATGGTGCTTAATCTTCAATCTAAACCTTCGAGCCTTCACGATCTGTCAGGGTTAAAAAAAAAC